>PVKU01000269.1:46316-357855 GCA_004027475.1 Anoura caudifer | reverse complement strand
TTCACCTAATTTGCAACCAAATTCAACCAATTCTGTGAGCATCCTGATTACCAGTGCTTTGAACTGTGCATCTGATAGGTTTGCTATCTCTTCATCGCATAGTTGTATTTTTTCTGCAGCTTTGATCTGCTCTTTCATTTGGGCCTTTTTTTTTCTTTTTGTCTTGATGCACCTGTTACATAGTAAGGATGGAGCCTTAGGTATTCACTAGGGGGAGGCAACTCATGTTGCTGCATTGTGGTGCTGTATGTTGGGAAGGAGTCTGACAGGGAATAGTGGCACTTGCTCCACTGTCTGCCAGATTTCAGTCGCTTCCCCCACTACCCACAAGCAAATTGGGCCCTTCTGGTGCTGATTCCAGGTGGGTGGGCTTGTGTTTGTCCTAGGACCCTGTGGGTCTCTCCAACGAACTCTCCTGTGAGGCTGGGAGCTTCTCCCACTGCTGCCTCAACTCCCACAGGTGTTTTCAATCGGTGGTTTGAGGCTTTATTACCCCGAGCTGGAGCCCTGGGTTGTGCAATCGGTTTTGCTCCCCAGGTGTTCCTCCCAGTTTATCTGCACATGAATGTGGGGCCTCCCATTCCACCAGCAGCCTTGCCATGTGTCCTCTCCACCCAGCTGCCGTGTCTCTGCACCTCCTACCTGTCTGGATGAATGTTTCTTTAACTCTTTCATTGTTGGGCTTCCATGTAGTTTGATTTTCTGTCAGTTCTGATTGTTCTTTCTATTTAAATTGTTATTGTCTGTCTTTTGGTTGTGCAAGGAGGCACAGTGTGTCTCCCATGACTCCATATTGGCCAGAAATCAGGATTTTTTTTTTAAAGTGTTATGGGAACACTTAGGACAGAGTAACTCGTAACCCCTAAAGGATACAATCATTGATCTGGATCTTAAAGGATAATTAGGAGTATGCAAAAGGTGGGCACCTGAGGGAGAGGGAAAAGGAAAAACTTGTGAAAAGGTCCCACATTTTAGGGTGTCCTGGGAACAAGGAAAAGAAAGAAGAAAGTCATGTGGAGGTTTGTACAGAGGGAAAGGAGAAGGGATAGGATCATAACAGAAGCTGGAAATATGAGTCAATAACTAAAGGTGAGGAGCTTTGTATGCTAAACTAAGAGCTCAGATGTGATGCCATAGGGAGCAGGCAGTCACAGAGGTGCTTTGGGCATGTGAATGACATAAATTGCTCTATTTTTTTATTATGTGGTTATAAAAAATAGTATGCAGCAATTATGACCAAAAGAGAACCATATTTGTTTTCTATTTCTGCAAAGACTATCACCACAAACTTAGTGGTTTAAAATAGCACCCATGTGTTATCATAGTTCCTGTGAGTCAGGAGTCCAGCACACCTTCCTGGGGTCCTCTGCTCAGGGTCTTTCTCAGATGCACAATGAAGATAGCAACTAGGGCTGAGGTCTCATGTGAAGGTTGGATTGGAGGAGAACCTGCTCTAAGCTCAGGTGATTGTTGGCAGTCTTCAGTTCCTGATGGGCTGTGTTGGATGATGGAGAACCTCTGTTCCTTGCTGGCTATAGGCTGGACTCCATCCTCCACTCCTTGCCACTAGGATTCTCCATAAAGCTGCTCACAATAGGCTCACAATGAAAGTCAGCAAGAGAGTCGGCTAGCATGAGAAAGTTACACTCTTAGTTGACATAATCATGGGCATGAACCCTTTGACGTTTGCTGTATTCTCTCAGTTAGAATCAAGTCGCAGGTCCCACACTCAAGTGGAGAGGACTACTCCAGGGCATGAATACCAGGAGGAGAGGATTATTAGGGACTGTCTTAGAGCCTGTCCACCATGAAAAGAAGAGAACAATTTTTCACTGGCAGCTGCCTTGCAGATTTGAAGTAGGAGGTCACACCTGCTGGTGTAGCTCGGTCAGTAAGTGGAAACTCAAATTATCCTGATATTGCACAGGTGTCTCCAGAGAGGCCTTCCCATTTCAGTGTGACCTCATCTCCAAGGAGAATCAAACAATTAGCAATTGCATGAGGTAAGGGAGACTTTCCACTTATATTCAAGGGGTAAATATTTCTGAGCTTACACAAAAATCCCTGCATTGATGAGAAAAGATGAAAATACTTACCAAGCCTGATTCCTTCCTTTAAATGCAAGATGTAGATGTTTGAGGATTGCATTCTTATGGTGCTCTGTACATTACCACTGACAATGACTCTAACAAAATGAGACAGTATCTTTCAAGCTGACAAGTAATTATAGTTGAAAATAGACATTAAATAGATCTAATTTAATAAATTTTCTCAGACTTTGGTTTTGCTTTGTTGTTGCTGTTGTTATAGGACCTGACTCTAGACATTAGCCACATCTCACAGTTTGAAATTTAAAGCAAATTTAAATTTGCTCTAAATTGAGCTCTAGTGAAAATGAGTCTGAAGTTTAGCAAAGGTTAGTGACTTCTGTTCTAGACCTACCTGCTCCAAAAGCTTATGTGAGTGATTAAATAATAATTTCTTAATTATTCTTGGCTTTAGTTTCCTCATCTGTAAAATGATAACATTGGACTGAATATTATCTTTCTGCTTTAACCATCTAGGAATACCCACTTGCCCTACCATTCAATCATCTTGAATTTTGCCCCCCTCTTTCAGCCCAAATTCAAAAGGCTTTTGGGGGCTTATAATTTGTAATCATTTACTTCAAGATGAGTGTCAAGAGAATAGTCCCAGCTATGAGATATAACCTGATTGCAAAATGGAACTGTGAGACCCACAAGAGATGATATACTCACTGCAGAGTGTGGTGGGATGGGGGACCAGGGGAGTGTGAGCCCAGCTGCAATGGGGGGGACTAGCCCTTTGGTGTCCCGTTTTATGCACAAATTTAACTTGTACATTCTCTCAGAGACTTTCCAACCAAAGTTCCTGGCACATTTCCAGACTGTGTAATTATATAATCGAGTACTTTTTCTGTGCGACCCTCAGTGTTAAGCTAAGATTGGGACTTGACTCACTCTTGTTCTGACCTACAGAGGCCAGGCTCTGCTCCCTCAAGCCTCTCACTTCCCTCACCACCCATCAATGTAAAGAGCATTTCCTGTCCTCATATATTGTTTCAATACTCTTTATTCAACAGTTGATAACTGAGCAGGTTCTCTGGAGGAGAGACGTTTACCAATAAGCATGCAAACACCTACCTCATTACAAACTGCAACAATTTCTTTAAAGGAAAAGCAAAAGGTGCTCCAGAAGCATAGACTGGGGAGTTAGAATCTAATACAAGGAAGAGACCATTCAGGAAGTGATATTTGAGTAAGGACTGAAAACATGTCCAGGAGTTAAATAGAAAACAGTGAAAGAAAGCAATATGCTTGATGGTCAAAGTGCAGGGATGATGGAAAAGGAGTCTGTCAAACCCAGATTATGGAAATCCTTCCATTGAGGGAAGTTATTGAAGAGTTTTAGGCAACACAGATGAATGATCCAGTTTGCAACCCTTAAAAGATTATTCTGGCTAGAGTTTGGCAAGCAAGGGTAGAGCAGTTAGGAGGATAATCATTAGGCCAGGTAAGAGATCACAGTTGCTTGGATGAGGGTGGGGAAATTTGAGATGAAGAGAGGTAGACATATTTGAGAGATATTTGGAAGCTCTGGCAGGATTTAATGGTGGCTTTAGCAGAGGAATTCAGGAAGAAAGAGAGCTCTAAGTTGTCTAGTGTAGGCAGCTGAGTAGCAGTAACTTTCACGAAATAAAGGAACACTAGGGGCAAGTCAGCCTTCAAAGTCTGGATTATCAGTATAGGCTCAGCCAAACTGAGGATGGGGGTCCTTTGGAACCTCCCACTGGAAGTGACAAGGTAGTAGGTGTATATGTGCTCTGGAGCTCAAAAGGAATTTCTAAATCAGGAATGAACATCTGGAAGTCCTTGACCCATAGATGCTATTTGAAGATTCAGACATTGTAGACACCATCTAGGGAAAGGAGGTGCAGTGAGAAGAAAAGAACAGAACCAAGCCTTAAGGAACCTCAGTGTTCAATGGAAAGGTGAAGGAGGATGATCCAATAGGGGAGGTTGGCAAGACTAGCCAAAACTATAAAATAAAAACCAAAGGTAAGAGGTATGCAAATGCTCCAAAGAAGTGATCGTCAACTTTTATGAGAGACCCAGAATCATCATACTTTGAAGAATGTTCATTATTTTTGGTGACATAGAGGTTCTGAGTGACCTTAAAAGAGCCCTTTCGATAAATATATGGAAATTAAAAGCAGATTGGAATGGGTTGAGAAATGAGTGAGTGGTGACAAGAAACTAGGTGTGGCTTAGCTATAAGAGAATGGGAGAGATTGAACAGGCCCAAGAAAATAAGATGTAGTTGAGGGAGTATGGTTTTAAGAAGGAAGAGACTTCACAGTGGCAAAATGCTGATGGAAGGGGAAATCACGCTGACCGAGAAGAGATTATATTGGTAAAGGTGCTGAAAAAGCAAGAGTGGGTGGGCTCCAACATGTAAGAGAAAGAGGTAGCCTTACACAGTAGGAGGATTAATGCCTTATTCCAACAGGATGTCGAGAGGATGGGATGGATGCAGATGCAGATGCAGATGCAGAGTGATTTGCCGTTTGGATTACAAAAGGTGGTGTGTGTGTTTGGGGAGTCCCTCTAAAATGCCTTCTATTTCCTTGTGGAGTAGAAGGTCAGTTCATTTCATTTGCAGATAAGGAGGGTGCAAATGGTAATATCAGGGAATCTTCTCTGTAAGCATGGGAGCTATAAGTTTGTATTATCACAGACATAGCAAAAATGTAGTCAATCTGTTTATTAAATATCAGATAAGTTTTTAGTCACTTGCTTCACTGAATTCAATTATTTTGCTTTGGGCCTGTACAGTGTTTGGTTTTTGTTTACTCAAATAATCTTATTTATCCATGTGAGCACAACTTCAAAACACATTTCCAATGGACTGGGATTAAATGCGTTTTCAATAACTCTTTCTTATCCGACTACCCTATTCCAGATGCAGCTTCCCAGATTTTGTTTGAGTTTCAGCAATGCCATGCTACATTTCAACTATTACTAAGACATTTACATTGATATGATTTCAGCAATAACTCAGACTCTAACCATTTTAAGGGTACAATCTCTCAAAATTTTCTAATGATTTTTCAAAATTCTAAATCCAAATGTAGCCAAAATATTTCGGGTGGTCTAGAGGTTAACCATCAGGTTTACGTAAATTCTTCCAACCTTCAGTGGGAGTAGAGGTTGCAAAAGTTCCAACCAAAGTTGGAAGTCCACAACTCCATCTAATATCCCTTGGCATTTACTAATTCCTCCCTGTTCCCCTAATCAATTCTTTCCTTGTTCCCATCTGTGGCAAATCAAAAACCTTTTCATTTAGGGTTCCTTTGACTCTTGTCTCTGCAATTATGTTTAGTTTTCAGTTATTCTTAGACTCTGAAGACTTATTAGACATTAATGAAGAGAACGACTTGATGGGCATCAGAGGAGTTTCCAATGAAGAGTTGCCAAGGACAGGTTTGATTACAGGGACTAGTCTATGAAAATAATGAAGAAGGGGTGAGCTCTGTAATTAAATCTCTAGGTGCCTGAGCTTACACAGGCCTCCAAAAAAGATAAGATGAACCCAATATAGGTGATTAATTAGGCCTATTATCAATCCAAGCCCAAAAGCATAATAATAACTCATAATTTAAGAGAAGATTTTGTCCAAAAGCCAATGTTGAAAGACTATTCCCGGCAACGTGAGTGGCGAACTAATGACAATTAAAGTCACTTTTGCACAAACTATTCAAACGGCTTTCCTCTCCACTTCAGAATGACTCTGTTGTTGGTTTTTTGTTGCTGTTTTTTTTTAAATATGTGCTCCCTTTAATTCAAACCTCTCTGTTCCATGAGCACTGGTGAACTTTTTCGATAAATAAATAAATTGTTAAATAATTCAATTACTAGATAAGTCCCTTATTTATTTGTTTGTTTATTTACTCAATGAATATTTGTTAAGCACTGGTGAGCAAAGCAGACTTCATGAAATTTATAAAGAGGGAAAGCAACATCAAGCAGTAAATGACCTACATTACAAATCCTGGGGCACGAAGAAAAGGTCTAAGGTATTGGAAGAGGTTAAAACAGGGAGTTGTGGCATCAGGGACTTGACAAGGTGGAGCTCATTGTGACCTTAGGGTAGTTTGGGTGCAGTGAGCGGGGCAAAGATTGGAGTGGATTGCAAATGAATGCAGAGAAGGAAGGAACAGGAAGGGAAAGGAGTGGGGACACATCATTACATAAAACAGCATCTCTCCAAGAACAGGTGCCCTGCAGGCAGCCAGAGCACTTGAATGGGAGATCAGAACTAGGGCTATCCATGTAGAATTAACTGTGGCCATATTCACCAAGGAAAGGAGTGACAAGGGAGACGGACACACAGACAATCGAGGATGAGCCTGCACAACTACCTCTTGTTGGGAAGGGCGGGAAAAGAAAAGGAATTCAGGAAAATCCAGAAGAGGATACAGTTAAATGTCTGCCTTGGAGATAAGGTTCACAAGATGATTAGAAAAGGTTATCATCCAGGACCGTTACCTACTGGGAGAAAAGGAAGCTTTGACTATTTTCAATCAATGAATCTCTTTAAGGAAAGGGCCACAACCCTCCACAGACTGAGCTAAACGGGTCCATGGAGCAGCCTACCTGTGTGTGAGCCTGTGTATGGGAGCAGCGGAGAGACGAACCTCGTCAGGACTGACCCATGGGGGCCCTGAGCCCAAGACTTTTTAGAGACCAAATGTAAGAGCAGACAAAAAATGCAGAAGTCTAAAGGCCGGTAGACAAGGCAACAGCAGAGAGAATGGTGGTATGTCTTCATCACCCGTGCTCCCGTTCCTGTTTAGAAAGGGAAAGACCTGCCATGTTTGACGTCTATGAATATCGTTCTACCTTCGTGTTCTCAAAGGACTCATAAAGAACCTCTGAGTCTCCTCTCCAGGCCCTTACTCCTTTGTTTTCCGCTTCAGAATCTCTTCTAGTGAATAGTTCTTTAACAGTCCTGAGGTATATTTAGAAACAAAACTAACTTAAAAAAAAAAAACAGAAATGAAAAACTCCCAAACTTTGACCAGTAAACCAAGAAAAATGGTAAATCCTTCAAAGATAAGCTGAGTAGAACAGTGGGCTGGGCCAACTTGCATTACTAGTTCTAATTTCGAAATGATGTAGAAATATAGTTAAGGGTTGTTGTTGTTGTTGTTGTTGTTTAAGAATCTAGAGACTTCATTAGGCTACACTGTAATTTTGCCTAATTAGGCCCCAATAATTAATGCTGTAAGGATAATAGACAACTAATAGGACAAAACGCTGGCATATAAAGCCCATGGAAGTAATACATCCTCTCTTAGTTAGTATGTTCTTTCTTATTATTAAAAGTGCAATTAAAAGAACTTGTGTTCTTCCTTAGTACACTACAAAAATAAGAAATATTACATTTGATATCCTGATTTTTCACATATGGTGACACTGGAAATGTAATTCGCTGTACTTTTTCTAACAGATTTACTTAAGTAACTATAATGACAACTTAAAGATTCTAAAATTGAATGTGGACTCATTATTTGAATGGAAATGCAGTATTGGTATTCTGTTAATCTAAGTTGCTAAAGACATAATATCTGCCATGTTTCAAGCACTTCTGCACATCAAGAATTACTAAAGCAAGAAATGTTGTGCACTCCGCAAAATGACTGCCAGCAGAAACACTGGGAATGGAAAGAGGGAAGTAGAGAGAGAGGGAGGGAGGGAGGGAGAGAAGGCAGGAAGGAGGGAGGGAGGGAGAGAAGGGAAGTGAAGGGTGGGACGACTATCGTCTGGATGACTTTTTATGTCTATGCCTGATACCATGATGAGCATTCAGTAACTGACTGAGGTTGATATAACCTTTTCCCCAGTCCCCAAGTGGTATATTAATAGGAAATATTATCACTTCAAATTTGCAGGCAAAGAAGAGAAGGACAGAATAAAATTTGACAGCAACCTTTTTTTTGTCTATTTTTTATAAGGCATTTGTAATCTAAAGGAAGGGGACATAAGTAAAAGCTACAAAACTTTGGAAAACCTCCAGGAATATCACTTTAAGTCCTGGGAATTACCTTTACAAAATAAACACTCTTGCCAGTCCCCCTTCCCACCATTGACTCATTCCACGTTGTCGTTAAATGGTGTGCATTCTAATTATATTTTGGCATCAGTCTTATAGCTGAAAAGAAGTATCTCTTGATTTTCCACATGCTGATTGCAACACCCCCATCAAATTGTCACCTTTCCAAAGTTAACAAAACTGAACATTAAACTGTTGTGTGTGAAGAACCAGAGCTTCCAACTGAAAGGATTTTCAGCCCATAGCACAACCCATACTATTCCGAAGCACCTTCCAGGAATGTGAGCAGCCCAGCTCTGTTAATGGGGTTCCCCACCCAGAAAGAGGTGCACCGTCCAAACAGTGTGTGTGGAGGAGGGTGGAGCATGGGTCACGGCAGCAGACAGAGGAAGGACAGAGACGCTAAAGCCCACGTGCCTAGTAATGCCAATATGCCATATGCTATGGACTGACTTGGGTTCCCTCAAATCCATATGTTGAAGCCTAGCCCACAGTGTGATGGTGTTTGGTTGGAGACAGGGCCTTTGGGAGGTAATTAGGTTTAGATGAGATCATGAGCATAGGACCCTCATGATGGGGTTACAAGAGAACTAGCACTTTCTCTTTCTCTCCTCCTTCTCCCCCTCCTATCCCCACCTCCCTCTCCCTGTCTCTCTCCATCTCTGCCAAGTGAGCACACAGTGAAAAGGTGACCATCTGTCAGTCAAAAAGAGAGCTCTCACCAGAACCTGACTACTCTGGCACCCTGATCTTGCACTTCCAGCCTTCAGAACTGTAAGAAAATATATTTCTGTTGTTTAAACCCACCCAGTTTATGGTATTTTGTTATGGCAGCCTAAGCAAATGAAAACAACATAAAAGCCAACTATACTGAAAATACTGATTAGAAAACATTTCTGCAGCCATGTATTTTCACCTTTGTAACAAATAAGTATCAGAAAAACTTTCTTTGCCAGTAGAATTTTGAGAATGACTTTCTAGCCATCAAAAATGCTTAAATTAGATGGTAAAGTGTTTTTACTCTGGATGTCTTCAGAACATCCCTATGGAACAGGCACAGATAGGTATTATTTTTACCCATGTATAGATGTGGAAACTCTGGCATGGGCTTGATTGATGTCACACAGGGTGCCATAAGTTATCAAAACAGTAAGTAAAACTTCTGGCTATAAATCTACAGTTCTGATCCATACACAGAATAATAAACTATCTATAAAATGAATGATAATTAGAATTTTAACAGAAAAATTTGAATATATATACTTAACATAAAATTAATTACATTAATGCCCCAAGTTCAACAGAATGAATAGTAAATCAAATTGACAACATGCGGATTGCACAGTGGTAGGTGTTAAGGGTGTAGAAAGAAGTATCAATTACAGTGCCTCTCCAGTCAGAGAAGAAGAGAGAAAATAAAGCACACACTAAAAGATAACTTTTTCAAAAAGAGGGACCAGATAGCTTTACACTACAAAGCAGTATATAACATCTAGACTAGGAGTCAGCAAACTTTTTCTGTGAAAGTCCAGACACAAGTGTTTCAGTCTCTGAGAGCCTTAAGGTCTCTGTTGCAACTACACAAATCTGTCACTGTAACTTTGTAGCTAGCTTGAAAGCTGCTGTACACAGCCTGGAATGAATGGGTATGGCTGTGTCCCAATAAAACTTTATTTACAAAAACAGATGACACACTGGATTTGACCCAAAGGCCATAGTTTTTCAACATTGATCTCATAAAGATCTAGTTATTAGTTTTTAATGACTTAGCTATAGCTTTTAGCTATGTGGCTCTTCAATTTTCCTAAAAAAGCCTCATCCTTAATTATTTATTATTTATTTTGAATAGGTAATAAGAATACGAGTACCAAAATGTATGAAAATGTAGGAAGGCCCAAAGCTTACTCGGTGAAAAATAGTCTCTGTTCTCCCCTTTCACCGCCCTTTTCTCCATTTGCCACTCCCCCCACCCCACCCCCCAGTTCCTCACTTCTCCCCAAATGCAACCGCTTTGTTAGTTCCCTGTGGATCCTCCAGGGAATATTCTAAAATGACGTAAAACCTGCAACTTTCACAAATATTACCCTGATTTCATCCTCACTACAGCTCTGGGAATAGGGAGAGGCCCTGGTATTATCTCTGTTTTGAAAATGAGGAAACTGAGAGAGACTCAGAAAAGCCAAGTTACTTACCCAAGGCCATAGAGTTAATAGCTAGGGTTCAAACCCACACTCTCACACACAGCACACCACCTCCCAAAGAGTGGCTCTTACAAAATGTACAATAATGCTGGGTATTTTGAAAAAAAAAAAAAAGAAAATGACCAAACAAGGTTAATTGATAAGCTTAGCCTTCTTCTCAAAGCTGTGGTCTGCCCTCCATTTTCTACCCCCCACTCCTCTCTGGGATGGCCTCTTCCCCTCTCTAGCCGAAACTGTAATATTAGAGGCGAATTGTCTGCGCCAGGGGAAAAATAGTATTTCGCACCGGTTGGTGCCAGGATCATCTTCCACTGCAGAAAGTCAGTAAATCACTGGATTTTTACACTGAAGTCGTCACCTCTTCTCTCTTTCCTCATTCTCTCCGCCCACCACTTTTTCTTAATAGTTTGTGCCTCCTTTCTAGTGCCCCATGCACGTGTCCCACCAGCAATGCCTGCATGCGTTCCCCAGTCTCCGTTCATCCGAACCTGGATGTTCTTAATGTCAGGCCGGCCTGGTTTTAAGGGCCTATGGCAGTGTCTGAAGTTGATGGTTCTAGGCTTATTATCTATACAGTTTTTCATATCAAAAAGACTATTTCTCAAAATCAAGAAAACATACCTTACATTCAGTAGTATGGCATCTATCCCCCCCTCAGGCCATATGCAATTCACATTGTAGTTGCTGGATAAGTGTTTGTTGAATAAATGAATGGAATGTGATACTTAAACCTTCAGCTAGGAAAACATGTTTCCCTCCCACAATGCTCTTCAAGGGTGCTGTTGGGCGCGTGGCTTGCTGTAACAACAGCATCTTGTCTATGAGCTCCCACAGGCTTCGTACCAAGAATGGATGTGCACCACCTGCAGAAGGCTTGGCTTCACTCTTAGGGCCACTGTGAACTGAGCCACACGATTAAGTGAAGAATGCTTTTTTAACCTTAAATCTTACATGAAACCCACACCATATAAAACAAACAGACTTAGAAGTCCTCTGACTGAGGAGGAGGGTGGAGGGAGCTTCACTCTTGGCCTGGTCTCACCTGGTGCACCTTCCCTTGGGAACCTGGTGGGAAGCCAAGGGCTTCGTGGGACAAGATTTCATCTCTCTCTCTCTCACTCTCTCTCTCTTCTGCATTTGAAATTTAGTCCATTTCTGGAAAATGCAGAGGACTCATTCATGACTTACTAAACTCATTCATGACTTACTAAACTCATTCTTGGCTTTAGAGGGTTTGGCAAAATAGGTTTACAGTTGTTCATATGAAAAATAATACAATAATTAATAAATAATACCAAAATAAACTGTTTTGCATATTCTGTATAATAAACTGTAAACCTACACTTGCTCCACCCTGTACTTAATCTTTTTTACCTTCTACTTTTCCCCTGTTCCTTAACCATGATATTTTAATTTTATTTTATATTTTGTAGGAAATTTGACATTATTTTGGGTGGATAGATGGATGGATGGATAAATGGATGGGTGGGTGAGTAATAGGCCCATGCAAAACGAGCTCTAGTGCTATATTAATTGACAAACAAGGTGCATAGGACCAGTGATAAATTCTCATCAATCAACAATTATACATAAAACCAGTAGAAACTTCTAGAGTCCACCACCATTCTCTCACAACAGAACCTCACTGGCACCATGGGTGACTGACATTAGCACTTCGTTGAACAGGGTGGAGTCAATGAAATCCAAGGTACAAACCACCCACACTTAAATGTTAATATGACATAGAAAAAAAAGTGTTGAAAGAATGCCCTTTACCAGTTGCTGCTAAATAGCTAAAATCTTCATAATTGCCCTACAGAGGATGGGTCAGAAACTTCCAAACTGGGAAATCATTGTTCTTGACAGTAAAATTGGCTCTAGGATATCTGTTTCACAGAGGGAGGAGGAGTGACACGACAGCCCAAATCAGTAGTGAATGTCCCCGTTCATTTCAGTTTGCTCTCATGGAGCATTATTTCTCAGCAGTTATTTCTCTGACTGTTTTTCCTTTATCTTCTTACTAATATTGGTTTGCGTTGGTTTTATCTGCCTAATGCTTTTACAGTTGCTTATCCTGTTAGTTTGTTTAGATCTTGGCACTTAAACTTTCCCAGACTCACTTACTGATGACTATATAAAGTTTAGGATCAATGGTTTTCAATGGTTCTTACATGAGTGAATAGAAATACCGATTAAAGACTGGTAATGGAACTGCAGACTTGCCTGTGTATCTCAAAGCAATTTACTAAGCATCATTATATGATCTTATAATGTTGAGGGCAACTGATTGTGTCTGCATTTGCACGTGGAACTGCGAAACCCGGGGCCCATTTTTCTTACTGCTTTATGCCCCACCAGGCTGATGATAACCCTGGGAACTCTTGAGAAATCAGCGGGGGACCAGTGGAAGCTCTGCACTGTAGGGGGTTAGGGGTTAAGCAAGTTTCTGAAGGTAGAGCCTGCCGTTCAGTTGTCCCACCAGGAATCACACAGCAGATTGGGTACTTCCAAAGATGAGCTCCTTCCAATTGAACTAATGAGTATTTTTTTAGGTCCAACCAGTGTTGCACATTTTTGAGTTGTTGACCCAGATCCTGCCCATTCTAAGACTCCAGGCGAGGCTGGCCAGGCAGATACTTAGGGAAAGCAAGGACCCATTTCACCCACTGATTCAGGAAAACAAACAAGACTCGAGGTTCTGCCTCTTTCTTCCACTAACTAAGGCAGAACTCTTTCTTTAATCTTCTGGTTGACTTTCTCTTGAATAACACATTAAAGTTTTTCCTTTCTGAGTATAAAAGCAATTATGAGCATAGAAATTTTGAAAATGCACAAAAGTACAAAATAGGAACAAAAGTCCACCACCAAGAAGTAAGCAGTTAACATTCTTTAAATATTTCCTTCCAGTCTTTTTTCTATATAGTTTATATATAAACACATATAACAGAAGCTGAACCATATGTGTTGTCGATGTTTTTTGGCTTTTGCATTTAACAATACATCATGAATAGTTTTGCAGGTAAATAAATGTTCTTTAAAACATGATTTCTAAAGGTTTCACAGTGGACCACTGTGAATCATAATTTAATTTAGTAAATCATATTACCACTGAAATTTATGTTGAGTCCATGTTTTTACCATTATAAATAATGCTGTTGAATATCTTTGCATGAATAATCTCTGATTATTTCCTTAGGATACCATGGAGTTGATGAGTTAAAGGGCTGAGCATTTTAAAGGTTTTCAGTACACGTAATCCAGTTGTGCCACCTCCTGTCCCCAAAGATTGTGCCCAGGTGTGCTCTGATCAGTAGAGCATAAGGGTCCCCAAGGTGCTTCAGTCACTCCCTCCCCACCGCAAGTTTGCTCTAAAGTTCATTTTAACATTATTTTCCCTGGATAGAAATACTGTTAGGGGGTGGTATGAGGTGTTTAGAACAAAGTGTGATTTCCACCAAGGCCCCAGACTCCCTAAACCAAGCCACACTGGATTTGAGTTCTTTCTCTAGAGAGCCTTAGGGAAGTCAACGGTGTGAAAGGGGGGTTGACCCATGATTTTGCCCCCCTCCTAAGCTAAAAGAATTCCAAGCCTATGTCTTGCCCCATGATTTCCTACATTAAATAATCTCTATACAACTAACAAACTGTTTTTCCCTTGCTTCTAAAGAGGACAGCTTTCTTATTTAGCAACCTGTGTAAATGGCTCAAAGTTTCTATTTTTTCTCAAACTGTCATGAAAAGAATTCATTATTCTTTGCACATATATGTCTACATTTTGCTGTGAAAGTCAATATTTATTGCACTTTTTTCCTCCATTTCTTAATGGAACATGTGTGTGATTATTGAATAAACATGAACGTATTGAGTTTTGCAACACTTCTTCTTCAGTAATTTGTTAGGATTTTTTTCACTCTTCTAACTCAAAACAGATTTATTTTTCTAATAAGATTTTGCAAGTTCTTCATCCCCAGTATCCACTAGATTTACCTCATTTTCAAAATATAAACTGCTGCACCTGGGCAGCAATTTTTTTCATCCCTCCAAATGGTTTGTGATAGTTTCTAACATAGAGCAACGATATGCGTATTCACCAGGTGTACTTCAGTTCATGCCTTACTTTTTGGTTCTATATTTCTTGGTCTGCTTATTCCATCTCAGTCTCCCTGACCACATTCTCAGGCTTAATTCCATCCTCATTTACACATCATGCAAGAGAGCATTTCAGCTGAATAAAGAGTCCTTTGAAAGATTTCACATGGATATGGAAAATCTAATAAATTTCTGTTGAGAAAGTTTATTGTTGTTGATATAATTATTGTTTAGCATGGATGAAGCATTCCTCTGGTAATCTCCACTTTAAACTACCTCTACGGGTCATTCTTCTCTCCTAAGCCACACTGGCTGTATTCCTCAGTCATTTTCTCTTCATGAATATAGTGGCCCAATAAATTAGGAATTCACAGGCCATTAAAAGGAGACTCCTATTTTGAATATTTAAGGTGTTACCATGATTATGCAGGCATATTTATACTTTTTTTCTAATGAGCGCAAATGTCTCATAAATAAGCATTAGGGTTTCTCCTGATACCCAAGTTCACAATAAGATTTTACTGATCTGAAATATATCCACCAGCCCTTCCTATATTTCATTGTAATAAAGTGACTCCATAGCAGTAAACACAGGCATTTGTAATACACAAGGCCTTGAAAATTTACAAATTAGTCAATATGTTCATTTTTACTAGTGTTTTTCTTACTGAAATAATGGTGTTTTTTAAGCTTGGAAATTTGGTCTGGAGATTAAGCAATCTTTTTCAAAGAATTATCAATATCTACGGAGATTTTATTATCATCAGTAAGCCCCTCTAAAAATCACACAGCTTTTTACAAGAGAAGAGAAATTAACCCATATTATTTACTCCTCTAGGCTAAGTATACGCCTATTTTTACTGTTTTCAACCATGACCTTTGACCTGGTATCAGAATAACAACTCATATGATAGCCAGCCACTGACATCACCATTTGGATGATTGATAGGAGACTGAAACTTAATAATCCATTTTTTCTTAATTCCCTTGATGTACTACTCCTCAGATCAATCTCTTCTCCAGTCTTTTCCATCTCAGCAAATGACACAACCATCTGCTCAAACTAAAACCCTCAGGGCCATCTTTGATTGTTCTTTCTTTCTCTCCAACATCTAATTCAACACCAAGTCCTGTTGGCACTGACTTTAAAATATATGCCAACTCAGTCATCTTCTTTCCTTTTCCTCTGCTACCATCTTAATCCAAGCCACCATCATATCTCACCCGAAACTCAGAAGCATCTCCATGGGTTCCTCTCTATTTCTATTGTTGATCCACTATAATTGGTTCACAGCAGAGCGAAGCATAAGCCAGCATACGATACTCCCCTGCCTCAACCCCCTCATTGGCTTCCCCTTTCACTCAGAATAGAGCCTAGGCTGTACCGTGGCCTGCTGGACTCTATATGAACAGGCTCCACTCCCCTTGATAACAACGTTTCATACCACTGTCCCCTCACTTCCTGTTATCTAGAATCCCTGACTTTTGCTCCTCAAACAGTCCTCTCTTAGATTTTTTTTTCTATTTCTCTGCATGGAACTCTCTTCCCTCCCTTATCTTTGTACAACTGATGTTTGCTTATCAGTTAATTCTTAGCACAAATACCAGGTCCTCAGACAGGTCACCCTTGACCACCCCCATTCTGTTGCCCATCACCCTGCTTTATTTCCTTTTTAGCAACAATCTCTCCTTAAAATTCATAAAATCTTTTTGATTTGCCCACTTTTTAATAGCCCAGCTCTGCACTGGAACCTGAGCCCCATGGGAGAAGAGTGCTTGTCTCGCATTCACCATTGTAACAACAGTGTCAACCTTCACATGGCAGGTGCTCAATTAATACTCATTGAATGAACGACTTTCTCAATCGGTCAAAGTCAAACCCCTCGGCATGTCACTCAAGACCCCTTGCAATCCAACCCTACCTATGTCTGTAGACCATCTCTCAATAAGCGACATACAAGCCATATCAGAGTCACCATTTCTTAAACACACAGCAAAAATTTACAACCCAGTGCCTTTTATCAGACCACTAACTCATCCTCAAGCACGTTTTCTCACCCTTCCCCCCACTTCCCCCTAGTCACTTCCCCCAGTTCCTACTGGATCACATTCTGTTTGATGCTCTGGGGCCAACTCTACCCTCTCCTTCTCCACTTCGCTGCTGCCATTTTCTCCTTGGTCTCCGTCAGTGGGCCTGTACCACAGCCCTCCATTCATAATTAGACGTGACTACCTCTTGCTTCCCCAGTACGCAATATGTTCTCAGAAAGCAGACCCTTAGCCATCTTCACATAGTCATAATACATAGTCTAGTCCCTGGTAGGGGCTCAATAAATGTCTTTTTGGATTTAACTGAACTGAATTAAACTGAACCAAACTATGAGAAAGATGGCCAAAAACCTAAATTCTGTGCCTCCAATAAGGCGCCCCTAACTCTCAGTTGACTGTGAAAGATACAGCTCTCTCATGTAATGGAGGACATGGCGGACCTCTGAGTCTGCTCTGCTGTTGCAGGGGGGGACATCGTCAGGAAGCACTGACCCAGTGTTTTCTGTATCTCTGTCTTAAATCACCAGCTGCTTGTTTAGCCTTTATCCCGATGTTTGGCAGAAACTGGGTTGCTTCCCTCACACATGTTTTTCCTTCAGAATGTTGATATTGGGCTGTATCCTATATGATAACAAAATACCAGACTTCTTGGGTCATTGGTTTCATGCAGCTGTCGATGGTTGAGGTTCATGAAAGTCACCACTTGTCATTTGTTTATATCACTGCCTTAGTGAATTTAGAGCTTTTCTTTGCTGCGGAGTTAGAAACTTCATCCCCACCCTCAAGCATCCCTCCATTTCTTGTTAACTGAGATCAGAATGGGGGATGATACGGAACAAGGCATCCTGTGACTGTTCAGCAGAGACTCTGTAGAAACTTTGCAGAGAGCTCAGGAGCAGAGAGACTTAAGTGTCGATAGTTTCTACCCAAATGAAACTATTCCACTGGAGTCAGGGAAAAATTCATAGCACAGCAGGATATGACATAGCCTCCTTAGGCAAGGTGACTGGAGAGAACAAAGACGCTCTTCTGGGTATACCTAAGAGACAATGGTTATATTCAGGTATTTCTGGAGCTCTGAAAAGCAGGATAAAGGTCTTGTTGCAATAAGGCAACAATACCGCACAAGTGTGCACAACGCAATGGCTTTGAGATAACCCAACAGCAGCTAGATCATAGCCAACAAGCATCCCTCCCTCAGCATTGGCCAGTGAGTCTCCATCTGGATAAGGGACATCTACTCCTGAGACACACAAATGGGGTAAAGTGGCTTTGTGTCATTACTGGGCAGTGCCCATCTTGGTGCCGCCATGGGACAAGGTGAGGAGATGCCTGAAGTTGTTCAGAAAAGGCTGGTATCTTGCATCTCTTTCCCCTACTTTCCCTTTAATAACTTTCCTATCTTATCAGGCCAAAAGATAGATAAATCACTATTCTGAAGGAAATACAAGGTCTAAGCAATGGGTTAAGGATAGACCAAAAAAAAAAAAAAAGCTTAGTTGTACATGGCTCACAAAGCTTGCAGAAAGAGGGAAAAAATGGAGGAAATGGAGGCTGGCCCAAGAATATCTGACAGTGACTTCCATTCAGCTTCATTTGGTTCAGTCTGATTCAAGCGTTTGGTTCAAAGAAGAATGGGAAGAGTAAAGTAAGAACCTTCAAGGCTGAATGGATAGCTCATTGCTCTATAGAGTGGTATGACAACTAAAAGTATTATCAAATGCTGGTGAGAATTAAAGATAAAAACCACAAACAGATTTATATTAACTGCATAGGTAAGGAAAACCACAACACAGTAAGATAAGAGGGGAGTGCAACTAATTATTCAAAAGTGGCTTCTCCTAACAAGAGTCTCCCCATCTGATTCTTACCTGAAGGTCTCTAAGGGCACCGTCAGTCCCCCGCTTCCTTTCTGAGTCCCACCAGGCCAGGATATGTAAATTAAACATTAGAAGGGGTGCCCATGATGACACAACTAGTCAGTTACTGACCCTTCTCCATTGCAATGGATTCTGAAATGTGTTTACATGACTTCATGTTAACGAAGGTATGCCTGATGTTTGGGAATTTACTTCGCTTCAAGCAAAACAAAAAGCCCCATGGAGATGCTACTCCAGAAGCCCTCACAAGAAACTAATCCCTCCACAGAATCTATCCTGGCATCTGCTAAAGAACAGGCAAAAAGTTGCATCCTCTTTTAAGATACATTAACTTACACTAATGGGTAACTAGGCCGTTTTCTGTCTGCGTATGCATGTGTGTTTGAGTGTGTGTGGGAAAGTGTGTGAGAGTTTATTTATTTAAAGGACGACATACTGGGTTGCAAGTTTCATAGAGAAATAAAAGTAAATAAGAAATAACAAATAAGAATGAAATGTGTTGATATAGGACATTACCATCCACCCTGCTGAGCTTTGAGAAGAATCTGAAAGCATGTTTTGCCAAGAACAATTTTTAAAGTGTGTATGCAGTCCTTCAGACACTAAGTATTATTGAGACAAATGTTAGATGCTGATCTCTTATAATTATTTTATATCAGAAGGATTTAATACCAGTTTCTCATTAAATGGAAGAAAACTACAATGCTCTACAAGGCTCAAAGTTCCCTAAGAACAGCAGGATGACCTGCGCCCCCCCCCCCCCCCCCCCCGCCCGGCTCCCAGGGCTGCTTCTTCATCCAAGCAGCTCCTAGAAATTCCCACTGAAGTGAAATATGTGCCTCATTCCAAGGAGAAAAAACAATACCTTATAAATGAGAGAAGAAATATATCCTTAGGCTAGATTGCATAACAAGAGATATTAAGAAGACAACTTGGGTCCCCACAAATCTTTCACACCCCTCCTTGCAGGGTTAACAATAAGGTCTAAAAAGGTCAATTGCTTTGCTTGCAAGGATTTGGAGCTATAAGATATTTCTTATACTCATTAAGATGAGTATATCTCAAATTCATTTGTGCAGAAAACTTCCCCCACACACACACAAATACTATTGTAATATTGTATAACTATAACTCACTATGGCAACAAATACACC
Organism: Anoura caudifer; assembly: GCA_004027475.1. NCBI lineage: Eukaryota > Metazoa > Chordata > Mammalia > Chiroptera > Phyllostomidae > Anoura > Anoura caudifer. The sequence goes on along the minus strand of PVKU01000269.1, from coordinate 338,346 downwards.
AAAAAGGGATTTGAAGGAGCCTATTTTGATGACCCTGTTTATTAATGAAGTTTTTGTTGAGTTTCCACTTATCGATGTTCAGATAAAAACTTGATTCATGATCATGAATTCAGCGATTACAGAACGACCAGGACCTCTTCGAAGGCTCTCACTGACCACACCGACTGTGGAGGAAAGGTGTGAATGGACACAGCGCTCTAGTGTTTCCTTCATTTTGTAGGCCAGGAAAAAGAATAAATTCCTTGCTCAGGGACATGCAGAAAGAAAGTGCTGGAAGAATTTAAGGAACCCAAGAACTAACTGCCAATCCTGAGTACGATGTCCTGAGGCCCACTGTTTTCACGTGCGGTCAGTTAGCTCTTCGTTCACTTGATGCTGCTCTAGAATTGAGGACTGTCTTATGTACCTGACCTTGCCTTTCGTTTCTTTAGACTGATGATCTTAAAACTAAAGATGCGTGATGCTTACTTATTAGGTGAACCTGGGTTTATTTTTCTATTTTTGAACCAGCAGATCTCTGCTCTCACGACGTACTATCACAAATCTGGCCGACTATTTCATTCCACATGCTGAAAGAAGGCTACAGGAAGTATTTCCAGTCTGAATTGCATAGAATTTGTGATTTGCATGCACCTTTTGAGTCAAAATCAAACATGTGCCCTGTATTGGCCCAAGTTTAATTAAAATGATGAGAATGTGTGATAGGCATTTGGTCTAAGGCAAAAAGGATGCACAGTATTGAAATTTGGAACAAACATTTTTTTAAAAATGAGAAATGCATGGTTGGCAGTGATAAGAAATGCCAAGACTATGTATTACATGGGATCACGGGTTGAAAATAGAAAATACCCTAAAAATTCTGGCTCACTGTGAAACTGTCGTAGGAAGGTTTGGATAGGATTACATGCTTTATGGATAATGTCCCTGTAACTAACACTGTAGATGTTTATAATCTTTTCTATAGTCTTTTTGTGGCTCACCATGTATAGCTGATGGGCTGCTCATCAGTCCTGGCAGATTTTCTCATTTAACCCTGCTGGGGAGGAAGAAGAGGATTTTTATCTCAAATGGTTAAGCTCTGTAAAATTGACGATCATCCAAACACACCAGTGCCAACAAAGTCAGCATGGAACAAAGTCTAAATGGCCAAGCACAGAAAGTGTATAACTAGTCATTTGAATTGAGGATTATTAAAATTGGCCACTTTTTCCATTGCAAAAAATTTAATGTGGCTGATATTAAAGAATGCTTACTATTATAGTTTAAGTTCTATTTGAATAAATACATACATATAGTTTGCTAAATCGAATTGCAGGTACATATTGCTTAGGCTCTTGAAGTGAAGACAGTTGAATTAAGGAAAATCTGAACTATGGAGAGTCTCCCATTTTATAGGACACTTTTAAGCTTCATAGTTTACTTAGTAAATATTAAAATTTCTAAATAAGGTACTTGGAATCATTGGCAAGAAGAATTATCACATTGTGAAGACCTGTCATCTTAATTTCAAGACAGATCAGACTCACAGAGTGAATCTCAAACCATTCTATAAATAATGAACAGAGTTTTTCCCACAAATGAGTAGCCTAAAGTTTGGTCTAATTAGGATCAATCATTGTGTTAATCTATGCAAATATTCATGAAGACATTTCCAAATTCCACCAAGAATGGTGATTAACTGGTCTCTTATACTGTCTCCATGAGACTCAAATAACCACCCTGAATGTGATCATGAAAGCCTGCAAGTCTGATCTTGAGCCCTGTGTCCCTCAACCCAAAGAGGTGGAACAGAAAATAGGGCAGGAACAGCCAGGGGAGCACACCCCGCTCCCGCCGGGTGGTGCAGACAGCTACTGCAGAACTGAGCCGGTGTGAATTCCCATTGCGACTGCAGAGAGACACCCATAGTCTGCCTTGCTGCCCTTAACATTCTCATTTAAAAAGTGAAATACTTAAAAACACGTAACCTTGAGTTTCAGAAGCTGCAAAGTTTACAGTTTTACTTTGCTAACATGGCTGTATCTTGGGTAACAATACAAAGAAACAAGTACATGCCAGAAGATCAACAAATACCCTCAACATGAAATTGAGATAGAAGTCAGTAATTTGCTCAAAACTCTCTATCAGTTCAAAGGTACAGAAAGGGAGGGGTGACTGCCTTAAGTTCAAAAGAGGAGTGAACATCTGTTCCAAACATCCTCTCCTGGGTAGAGTTAGACTCATCTAAACAACTTTATATGCCAGACAAATACATTTTATGGGAAGAATGTGTGGTTGAAGACCTCACAGAATCAAAACTCACAGTCGTCAAGATTGAGTTTTTGTAAGAGTAAGTGTAAATGGGAAAATGTGCAAAAATCTACAACCACTGTAGCTGCGTTTCACTTTAAGACCGATTTTTAAAACACAGTCTCTCTCTCTCTCACACACACACACAGTCAAAATAATAGACACCCAAGAGCAGAATTTATTACATCTGAATTAGATACAAATATTATTTTTCAGTACTTTTTAAGACTAGCACCAAATACCACCATTGAATAAATGCTCAGCTGATGCTCACATAGAATATAAATTGGGGCAACTGTAATAGCATAAACAATAAAGTATTCCACACTTTAAAAAAGAGAGACTCATAGACAGAGAGCAGGGGACAGCTCACTGTGGCAGGGGGAGGTTGGGGTGGAGGGGTCAAGAGAAAAAGGAAAAGGATTCAGCCACGGACAACAGTGTGGTGATTGTGGGGGTGGGGAGAGGGGGGATGGTTGGAGTTGGAAGAAGGTATAAAGGAAATAAATGGTAATGGAAAAAATACAATAAAAAAGAAAAAAACTAAATTTAATTTATTCATCCATTGGCGAGTATGTATTGAGCATGAACTATGAGCTCAAAGTGTTCTAGGCAAGACAATTTCCATTATGATTATGGTGCACATTATCATAATAGTACAACAGTCATCAAATCACTCACAGAGGTCCCCAAGCAGGTAAAAAACACCCAAGTGACAAGAAGGGCAAATAGTTCTGCAGCCAAACTCAAGTGCTGCTACCAGGTGGCAATGGGATCACACAGGTTTTGCTTCACTCAGCTTTCCTAGCTTTGAATTTACAAAATCATTCATTAAGGTTTCCTACATTTTTGGAATTCACATGAATTTCATTTCTGTACATAAAGTTATTGATATCTTCTGTTGTGCTCTTGCAAATTTGCATGATTAAAATTTGTGTACTATGCAATCATGCTGGTTTGCCAGGTCTGCTGGTTGGTTGAGCTGCCTTTCAAAAGTCATTGGATAACCAGATAATTATTTACGAGACTCTAATCTGATATTTGTGTTTATATTTTACTATAAGAATAAAACACTATAAATGCTAGAGTACCATACAGACAAAAGTCTTAACAATAAATGACCTATTACAGTATAGAAACGCACATTTTCCTTTTTAATTCTGTTTTCCTCTATGGACTTAGTGCTTAAAAAGTTTGTCTTCTAAAAAAATTATTCAGCAAAAACTTAACTTGTTTTCCACATTTTATTTATTACAGACCCAGTTTACAACCAGTGGGAATGTTAAATCATACTGCAGTAACCAGATTTGCACACTTTTTGTATGTATATAACGTTAATGCAATCTTCTTTCAGGCAAGCATACAATATCCTGCAGGGATTTTTTATTGATTAGCAACAGCTCACAGGAGGTCCCCAGGAGAAATTCATATAGAAAGCCTCGAGGTGGGAATATGGCTGACCTATCTTTTCTTTTTATTACAGAATATTCTGCCTTGAAGGAAAATTGATGTTTATAAAAATATCATCTCACAATTTAAGTAGGTGATTTCATACATCATCCTGTTTTATGTTCTCACCTGTTTCATACAGTTTGTAGGGTTTTCTCTTTGAAATATCACCTTATGACACGGAAAGGCTTGTTATAAAGTAGGAGGAGGAGAGCTTGGGATTGAGGAGGGGAAATGCCTCATACCAGGTCTGGGGATCCCACTGATAACCTTTAACAAAATGGGGTTCTTCAAGATGAAAGTAAAAAAAATATTAAGATGTATAACTTTCTATTATAAACTCTTCTGTGACAAGATGAGTTTGGGAGTTTGCCTTCTTGGAATTCCTAGAAGAAGAATCTAAAGCTTCCCTTTTGCTAGCTAGTGTTAAAAAAAATTCTCAAGTCTTTATCAGCTGCTCCCCATGCTTCCCCTGGCCCTGGGCTCTCCCTTTAAGAAAAGCACATTGGAGAGTCTAAGGTAGGTACACAGACATTGATTGCTAGAGGCTGAGTGTGGGTGTCTCAATACAAGTTAAATGGAAGGAGAAGTAAAAGCAGAAGTAGTTTCACCTGACAAGTCAGCACATCACAAGCCCTTAGGCTAAATATTGCTCCTGAAACAGGTGGTAATGCGTTCAGAGAAGAGACATTTCAGAACTTAGAAGGATTGCCCTTTACCTACAGAACAAGTTTGGTGGGATTTCTAGGCACCTACTTAGACCCACTCTTTTGACTTCAGAAGTTTCTTTTTGTTAGGAGCTTGCTGCCAGGCAGTACACTTTAGGGGGTACCGAAACTGTCCTCCTCCTTCCCCTCCTTCTTCCCCGATCCGGAGCACCAGTTTTTCAGTTTCTGGAATCCTCAGAGTCAGAGGATGCTCAGGATAACAGTCTGAGGCAACTGGCACACTCTGACCTTGCCCTGGGTCATAATGAAGCAGGTATGGAAACTCTGAGTTTTAAAAGGAAAATAGTATTTACATTTGGAATTTCGTAGGTTTCCGTTCCTGTTTCAAATGGATACCTTCTCAGTCTAAAACTCTTCACACTCGTCCCATTCTTGTGGATTACCTTTTCTACCTGGCCCTGAACTTGAGGTCTTGCCTAAATTAAAGCCACAGCCTGGGAATTCTCACTAAGAACGCCTGCGTTCCTTCTTGTAAAATGTGGGGGAAGGCCACCCTAAAGTGCTCTAGGCAGATCAAAAAATTGCTAGAACCGCCCGTCTCCCACTTTTTCTCTGAAATTAATTGACTCCGACGTTTTCCCCAAGCATGAGCACGGGTGTGGCTCCTAACGAACATCGCTGCCTACTTCGAACTGGTAAAGGAGCCGTTTCAGACTCGTAGACCAGATCAAAGACAGGTGATGACAACCAGAGAAGGGGGGTGGGGCGGGGCCTCACACCCCAATGTGCTGGGGAGGCAACTCTGGGTTTCTCACCTGTATTTTGCAGAATGCCAAATGTGCTCTTGGCTCTCTGTGAGTAGTACTAATTATGCAGATTACAGGCTGGGCAGATGTGTTAAGCAGGCCCGGAGAAGCTTTGGTCCACAGGTATGAAACTCTGGGCACTGGGCATTTGTGTAGGAGACCACCCCCCACCTCCCCACCCCCTGCCAAAGGGCAGAGCCAGACAGAGCAAATTGTGAAGGGCTTTTCAGCTACTTGGAATTCAATGTTACTTCTTACTTGCCAACTAATTATAAGCTGTTTCATTAAAAATTAATTAATTAAACATTAGGACTTTCCAGTCACGTGAGGATGTTTTCTCCCCAAGTCTGCTGGTCTTGTTTTTTGCTTTCCCTGTGGCTGCCCTTTCTCCTGGGCTGCTCACAATCATCTCCCAGGTCAGGGATGTGGACAACAGCAGCTGACCACCCAACGGTCTCATGGGTAGGCAGCGGCTTTACAGAAAATTCTTCGGCCCCAGAATATACCCCCCTCACTTGTTATTTCTAATGTCTAAAACTGTAAGACTTTATTTATTTATTTTCCTCTTTAACTTATGATTTTTTTCAAATAACTCAAGGATATTTGTTGCAAGGAAGATTAACATCTTAGTTATCCAGGTGAGGTTCTTCAGACCCTTGACGGGAAGCAAGCTTTGATAAGAAGATCCGGAATGTGATTGCGTTTGAGAAAGGGAGTGAGAAAGACAGGGAGGGGAGAAAAGCGGGAAGGGGGGAACAAGTGGAAAAGAAGGGAAAGAGAGAAGAGATGGTGAGCAGCTGAAAGGCGGGCAGAGGCGACGGCAGGGGGCCCAGGGAGAGGAGACTGGGAGACTGCAAGGATCAGCCTCGCCCGCGGGTCAGAGGCCGCCAAGGACAGCTTCTCTGCCTTCTATTCCGAGGCACCCATTTTTTGAGGGAAATCTTCCAGACCCCAAGATTCACAAGTCAATTTTCCGTGAATTGCGGAAAGTCGGGTCCGCCATTATCTCCAGACAGAAACTCAAGATTCTACCGCATCATTTAAAAGTATAATTAAGTGCAGTTCCCAAACTTATTAGCATTTTATTTTTGCGATGGTATCAATATAACCTTGAAAATAGTGGGGTCAAGAGCCCCAGGTTGAAGGGCTCTCTGCACATGGCAGCGGCGGGCAATGCTCTGCTCTGGGCCCTGGCTCGGACTCCGCCCTGGGTGGGCGTCCTGCTCCAGGGCACGGGAGTCAGGCTTTCTTTTCAGCGATAGGCAGAGTAGAACAATGATAATATTTAAAGGGGGGAAAAAAACCCTGATTTTAAACCTTGTTCTGAGAGCCATTCAGAAGACTGATCATAGAAGTTCCTCCCATCTGGTCCTTCCAGAATATTCCTTCACAGAAGAGAAAATAAATAAACAGATTGTTGTCAGCTTCATTCCGGTGCCAACTGCCAAAGACTTCCAAGGGTATATGCTGGTCCCTGAGGTCCGGGAGAAACAGCAACACGCGGGCCAGGTGTGGGCCGAGCTGGTGCCGCGAGCAGCACAGAGTCCTAACCAAACGCGCAATTTTCTGTTTTCAAATCTTACCGCAGAGACGATGTCAAAATATCAAAATATTCACCAAAGTCTTACAAACCACAGTTGGAGCTATCAATCTGTCCACTACTACAACACAGGTTTGGTATAATATTTTCAAGTGCTTTAAGAATGCTAACTCTCGCAAGGGCCTCCTGTTTCTTAGGGAACTGCTCAGCTTCCGAAGCAGCAGGAATTGCAGTCTGAGTGAAACGCGGTGATAATACCCCGCACTCCCGCTAATGCAAAGCAGCGAGGCCTGAGCTCTTTCTGTTTTACGCTGCACACTGATTCGGAGGCAAATATTTTTCCAACAACATCACCAAATCGAAAGCATTTTGAAAAATCTGAAGGCTTCAGAGAATACTGTTTTGGAAAAACCAGCTCTCGGGGTCTGTCAGTGACATAAGCCACCCCTTCAGTTTAGCTTGCGAAGAACTTGCTCTGTCAAACGGCGCTAAATTACATGTATTTGCAGATGTAAACTGAGCACAGGGGATTCCAAGATCCCATAAAACGCTGGGGAGTGAGGGAGCAAATAAAAGATACAGTCTTCCTTATTCTCTTCTTATTGTCAATAAAAACAATGGCATCTTCTGGCTTGCGACATTGTTTCAAGCATAGTTATTTGTGAATAAGGTATCCAGGCACACCTGTGATTCTGAAATGTTCAATCACATGGATATTTTCAAAGTTATAATTCACCCAATACCCACAGAGCTACAAAGGGCTGACTGTAGACAAAGCTCTGTGTTCAATTCTGACACATGTTTAAAGTTATTCGAGAAATAAAGTCAACAATTTAAGCCACTTACTCTTAACTAGGGGAGAAAGCAAAGCGTGCAGATATCTGAATTGCAAGACATCATTTTCTAAAGTAATGTTTAATGAATTTAAATTAAATTTATGGTTCATCTTTCTCTTTCCTTCTGAGCTCTGTCAATTCGAGTCAGGCTTTAGAACCACGAATGGTCATATCACATGTCTGTCTTGTCATTTACCAATATTTAAAGGAAACTTATAAATTCAGCTATATATAACTATCTACAGACTATGCTTTTCCACCTCAAACTCTCTGATAACACACCCCAATACCCAAACCCCTCACATGGACTTCTCCCCCTAAACTTTATTCTGGAAAATTTTAAATATGTACAAAAGTAGAGTGAATACAAAATGTACCCACACATACCTTTCACCTAGTCCCAAGGATTAGCAACGCTTAATCAATCTCCTTTCATCTGAATCCTCACCAGCCCCTCCCCACTACCCTCAGGCTGGATTATTTTGAGGCTAATCCCTAACTCACATCATTTCTTCAGTAAATATTTCAATCTTGTGTTGATTTTGAGCTTTAGTTTACATTTCAATGAATCCCTGATATTTTTACTATTAATCAGGCTACTTCACAACCTGCTACATATGCCAATTTCATTTTATCTGCACATATAAGTGGTAGAGTTGGCCCATCTCTTTTAAACAAATTATCACTGCAATAGTCAGTAGGCATCTTCATATTTAATCTTCATGAAGCTTTTACAACTGTGTACCTGAGTTTACAAGCTCACACTGTGTCGGTCACTTCCACACTATGATTTTGAGGATGTCAGTACTTGCTATTTGTTTATTTATTTAGAACATTTTATATTGTAATGAGTTCTGCATATTTTTGTTCTCTTTCTTGCTCTGAGGCAGTTAATGGTCTGTGAAAGCTTCCTCATTCCAGGGAACAATTACTCTGTCTTACAGGAGGGAGCTGTGCCCAGTTCATGGATCTTCCTTCCATGTGGCATTTAAAGGGCAGAGCATCAAGTTCAAAGAGACTATCAGAAAAGGTATCCAAATACATTGGGGATTCCTACGGGGAAGAGCAAATTCCCTGTGGTGAAATCAGTAGGAAAGGGAAAACGGCATCATGAGGTTAAGCAGACAAGACAAATTGAAAAGCCAATCTTCTTTATTTGAAGTGAACAACCACACCCTGAAGCCTCACCTCTACTGCAAAAAAAAAATAAAGTTTCGTTTTCAGAGGCCTGAAAGGGTAAAATAAGTTTCCTGGTGCCAACAAAAAGTCCCTCTGTGTTCGCCTCTCCTTGCTGCCCAAAGTAAAAGCAAAAGTTTTGAGACATTCAACAATAGGTCAAAACAACATTCTGTGCTCTGCACACCATATTCCAGCTCAAGCAAAATGTCTACGGATACACTTCTTTTTTTAAATTTCAAAGCCTTTTGATTAAAGTGTACCAGAAGGGCACTGACGGAGCGGTCTGTTTCTGTTCTGCTGTGGAAGGTTTCAATGGCCGCCGTACACCCTCTAAATCTATTTACTTCAAGGCTGGAATGAAACAAACATGACAGATGGGTTTTAAAAAAAATCAAAGGGGAAGTTCTTGGAACACATCCTTCAAAATAAAATTTTGTTTCTTTCTTTTTTTTTTTTTTTTTTTTGAGCAGCTGAAATGATTTTTCTGAACATCTGATGAGCGATTTTAATACTTCAACTTTCTCCTCCATGAAGCAAGCCCATTCATTTGGAGACTTCTGTTCTTTTGTTTTACTTCTGTGTCTTTCTTTGACAAGACATAAAGTCTGAAAACGACAATATGCTAAATGAATGGACCCATAGCATATTTGACTACACAAGGGCTGATGGAGCATACTTTGGATTTTGACAGGAGAACAGAATGCTTAATGGAGGAAATCTTGAAGCTATAATAAAAAGGAAAGGTAATGAGCCTCCTTGTTTGTTATTGCTCATGTACAAGCAGCCAAGCCGTTTCCCATCTCCTGCGGCAAGGTCAGTAACCAGAAGGCTAGCCCATTCCCCTGCAGGATGGAGAGCTTGATGGTTAGGAAAATGCCAGGGAGGCGGGCAGCAGGCTGGGGGGCTTCAGAAACGATGAGGAGTGGTCTGTGCAGAGCTTGCTTTTCCCACCCGTGTCAGAAGGGCACTGACTTAAACGCCGCCAGGTATGTTCTCACTTATGAAGCTAAAGTTTCACCTAAGGAAACATGTGAAACCAACCACCAACATTAGCAGAGTCTGTCAAAGTGATGGCCCTGGCTCGGTTTTGATGTGAACTGGATGAGAGGAAGAGTGAGGAGTCAAGGAAACTCTCACATCTCCGGGCTGGTGCACTGCGGGCGGTTCCATGGATCCATGGAAGACAGAAGAAAGAAGGTCAGGTGTTAACACATTTACTCTCCAAGGCATAACTGAAGACACGAATATAGAAATCATGACAGCTATGTCTTGCTGTCATGGCTAGAAACTTGGGAACTTAGACCTTCACAGAAAAGCAGATATTGTTTTAAAACATGGACTCTGGAGTGAGAGGAACCTGGATTAAAATCCTGGCATCGTCACCTCCAGGCATTTCACTGATTCTTTCAACAAATATTTACTATGCCACCTCTGCATGTAAGCCCCCTGCTTGATGCTTGGGCAGAAGGGGGAGGAGGCAGAAGGTAAAATTAAGTAAGGTATAGAGCTTAACCTTTAGGAATTTACACTCTAATAATGACCATAAGTTCAATATACAAATATAATAAAGGAAACAAAAGCGAGAGAGAGAGAGAGTGATATGTCTGTGGCATTTATGGAAAGGAAAGGTCACCTTCAGCAAGGTTGGTGTTGGGAGTCAAATCTGGGAATTCTTAGAAGATACAGATTTAAATGAAATGCAGGTGGGAAAATGCACAGGAAACTTTGGTAAGCAGAGTAATTAATTCCATTAAAAAAAGCTAACATGCCCTGGGGGGGATTGGGTCAAGGGGGGCAAAGTGGGGTAAAGGGGGCCATCTGTAACAGTGTCAACAATTTTTTAAAAAGGCCAACATGGACAGACAGAAGCTCATGTGCGGAAAATCAGGGTCATGTCATACTAAAATTTTCAACTCAAAAGTCTTACTAACTGTCCATCTCTTTGAAAACCACAGCTGTCTTAAGGACCCTGAAATGTCATCTTGTGCTTTAGTTGTGAAACTATCTACTTACTGATTCTTTCCGGATGACTAAAAATGAAATCACGAGGCACTAGGTACACCCCAGACAATTGTCCTCTGATTACCGTTCCTTTGGGCTTTTCTTCACAAAATAAAGTAAGTGCATTTGAGTTTCTAGGATCTTCTTCACATCCTTTTGAAAATGCAGAGTAAATACCATATTGGCTCCTTTCTGCTGTCAATTAATGTATCCTTCTTGCCAATGTCATAAGTATAACTTTTTTCAACTGATGCCTCTCTTATTACATACACGTGCCATTGATAATTACTTGTTTTTGAGTTCTTAACCGCTTGTGCATGGAAATACCTCTGAGGTTTAAATGTTAGGAATATTACATTACTAAGTGTCTTAGTTTATAAGTGAATAGGCTGTCACAAACACTATTGCATGCGCTGGACTCGTACTCACCAAAGGAATCCATTTGCCATACTGAAATCCTGAAACAATCAGGCATTCCTGTAAGAAAGTTGATACGCCAGCCCTCTCTGTAATCAATTTCCTGCAGCTTCTGTATGATGGCAGCTTAGGTAATTCTCTGCTTTTATTTTCTATGCATAGACACAGACAATGATGATTCGGTTAAAGATGTCTTGAAAATGAATTTGAGGGAGGTCGCGTTTGGGTCTAGAGTAAATAAGTCTGGTATTCTTCTATGGAACTATGAGGCATGATGGGAGTAGAGAGAACCAGAACAAGCAATGGAATGAATCACTGCAGAGACATAAGGTTCCCACACTGAAATACTAATGCCTGTCTCTGCCCCTTTTTATCACAATGAGTGGCTGACTGTCTCGGTATAGCTCAATCATGAATTTTTTCTAGACCCCCAGGAAAGTGGAAAACACAGTTGTTTTTTAAGTGAATATTGTGTCTTTATTTTTTAATTGTATTTTATTGTTTATGCTATTAAAATCGTCCAAATTTTCCCCTTTGTCCCCCTCCACCTATCCCCTTCATTACCTCAGGCAATCTGCGTACCATTGTCCATGTCCATGGGTCATGCCTATATGTTCCTTGGCTACTCCATTTAAATGCTACCACATTTCCTATGCTGAACTTTACATCCCCATGACTATTCTGTAACTACCAATTCGTAGTTCTTAATCTCTTCACCTCTTTCACCCATCTCCCTGACCTCCTTCCCATCTGGCAACCATCAAAATATTCTCTACATCTATGATTCTGTTTCTGTTCTGCTAGTTAGGTGTTTTGTTTTGTTTTGTTTTTTTAGATTCAATTGTTGATAGATATTGCTTATTGCCATTTTATTGTGCATATTTTTAATCTTCTTCTTAAAGAAGATCTTTAACATTTCATATAATACTGGTCTGGTAGTGATGAACTCCTCTAGCTTTTTCTTGTCTAGGAAGCTCTTTATCTGTCCTTTGATTCTAAATGATAGTTTTGCTAGGTAAAGTAAACTTGGTTGTAGGTCCTTGCTTTTCATCACATCAAATATTTTTTGCCAATCCCTTCTAGCCAGCAATTTCTTTAAGAAATCAGCTGACAGCCTTTTTGGGAGCTCCCTTGTAGGTTATTAACTGCTTTTCTCTTGCTGCTTTTAAGATTCTCTCTTTGTCTTTAACCTTTGGCATTTTAATTATGATATGTCTTGGTGTGGGCTTTTTTGGGTTCATCTTGTTTGGGTCTCTCTGCACTTTCTGGACTTGTACATCTATTTCCTTCACTAACCTATGGAAGTTTTCTTTCATTATTCTTTCAAATAGGTTTTCAATTTCTTGCTCTCTCTCTCTTCCTCTTCCAGCACATCCATGATGCAAATGTTGGTACAGGAAGTTGTCCCATTTTTAAAAAAATTATTTGATTGGTTGTTTTTTGCTTCCTTATATTCCAAATCACTAGTTTGATTCTTGGTTTCATGCACTCTACTGTTGATTTGCTAATTTATTTCAATTAGTGTATTTGTTGTTCCCATAAATTGTTCTTTATTTCAATTAGTATATCCTTTGTTTCTAACTGGTCTTGACTAAGTTCAATGAGCATCCTTATAACCAGTGTTTTGAACTCTGCATCTAGTAGACTGCTTGTCTCCATTTTGTTTAATTCCTTTTCTGGAGTTTTCTTCTGTTCTTTCATTTGCACCATGTTTCTTTGTCTCCTCATTTTGACACTCTCCCTATGTTTGTTAGGTAGAGCTGCTACATCTCCAAGGTTTGGTAGAGTGCCTAATGTAGTAGGTGTCCTGTAGGGTCCAGTGGCATAGCCTCCCCTATCCAAGCTGAGTACTCGAGGTGTGCCTACCCTGTAGGCTGTGTACAGCCTTTTGTTGTAGTTGAGCCTTGATTGCTGTTGGCACACCCCACGCCCATGTTCTGACTAGGGTCAGACAGCATAAGCTACAAAGTGATCTGCAGATGGCTTCTACCTGTGCTGGGCTTGGAGATACCCATGCCAATCTGTGAACCAAGGCTAGCTGCTGCTAGTGCCATGCTTAAGGCAACTAAATGAGAGGTACAGTGCTTTCTAAAGACAGATGCTTCTTGTTTCAGAGAATTTAGAAAAATCTGAAGTATAGACCAAGACAAGCCATTCATATGGAGCAGCCACCGGAAACAGCTTTGGTGAGTCTGAAAGTTGAGAGGGTCCTGGCCTCAGGGAATCACCAGGGTGGGGCAAACAGTGATAGTCAGGTTGATGGAGTCTCTGGTGTGGTGCCTGCCTTCCAGATCTGTGGCTTTATTAGGGGAGGCCTCAGAAAAGGAACAGTGGCTTCTGCCAGCACTTCTATATGAGAGAATGCTGTCCTCAGCTTTTGCTCTGATCCTAGACAGAAAGGTCCTCTGACAATAAATGCATATTTGTATTATGTATAGTTTTCCCATTAGTTGTTCAAATGTAAAGATGTTCCCAGGGGACTATTACATTATTACTCTTAAATAGGTTCAAACCTGTGGTCAAACCAGTTGCCAGTGTTCATTTGCTTAGTAAACTCCTTGTATATAGATCAGGAAAAATTACTACCAGCCTAGCCCTGTATAAACTATTGACATTTATTTAATGACAATGATGCTGCCTTAATAACAAGTTTGCTTTGGCTCAAAAAGATGTTTCACTGAAGTACTTAACCATCCATGACTGGGCTTATCCTTAAAAAAATCAGAGTTATTTTATCCCAGCACTGTCCAAAGAAATAGAATGGTAGTCACATATGTTATTTTAAATTTCTAATATAGACTTTGAAAAAAAATAAAAAGAAACAGGTAAAATTGATTTAATGTCATAATTTATCTAACCTAACATATCCAAAATATTATATTTTCAACATGCAATCAATATAAACATCAATGAGATACTTTACATCCTTATTTCTGTACTAGGGCTTCAAAACCCACATGTACTTGTCACTTATATCACATCTTCTCTTGGACCAGCCACATATCAGGTTCCCAATAGTCACTGGCAGCTGGTAGCTACTGTAAGGGACAGCATAGTTCTAAATAATTACTATACCTATTATCACAGCTTTTCCATAAAACTACTTCTATATGTACCTTTAGCTTTGGACTTAAAACTCTAAAATTACTTTCCAAAAATAAACCCCAAAAAAGGAATAGGAAAATAAGAAGAAAGAAGATGGACTGGCCCAAATTTTGTGACTTGACCTACGAGGAGCTTTGTGGCTTGGCCTCTCTCCGCTCTGCAACCTCATCTCACTCACTCTCTCTTTCCACCTTCCCTTGAGTATGCCACTCCAGCCAAACAGCAATTCTTTTAGTTCTTTGAATTTGCCATACTCTCCTGCCTCTTCTGTGTTAATTGAATCCCTAAGTTAGATACTCCCCAAATGTATCAGAAGCTTCCATGCTTCTATGCCTTAGCTCCTTTTGCCTCCTCCTCCTAAAGGACTGTCCCCAGCATCACCTGTCAAATCCTTCTCATTCAATGCCAGCCAAAGACCGCAGCTTCCAAGAAATTGTTTCTCTAATCTCCCCCAATTAAAAGCTACTCACTCCTTTACAAACTCTCTGTAATCTTTCACTCATTTCAGAGACTGCAATCATATTCCGATTGGGGTAATGTAAATGCTTCACTTTGTTATTGCTCATGCTGAACTTTGTTAAAAGATAAATGAAGGCATTTTTAGAATTTTAAGAGTTTATTTCAGCAAAAATTGATTCAAATTGGGCAGCGCCAAACCAGAAGTTGTTAGGAGTGCTCCGCCAACAGAAGTCAGGGAAAATATTTATGTAAAGTGTAGTACAGTAACAAAGGAAATTATTTGGTCGACTGCAGGTTAAAACCCAGTTGCTATTTGTGATTGGTTGTCATTAGGTTTCAATTTCATAACTCTGAGGCACTTATAGGCTTACACTTTGGTTTGCTTAGGTAGTCCACCCAGCATTAGAACCAGCTCAGTCTAATGGCCTCTTGTTTCATTAATTTACCAACTTATAACTCCTTGGGAATGAGACTATGAAGTTTGCATGCTTCCATATCCTCATAGCACCTACACCTAGCCACAATATGTACTCAGCAAACATTTGCTGATAAAAGAGGTACATCAAACTGTCTCTAAGTCCAGAAAGTAGAACTACAGATTATTTTTCTAGCAGTAACCAGATACCAATTCCAAACCTAAACTTTAGTTCTATATGGCTTATAGTACCATATATACCTGACCGTGATCCTGGTGTATATACACAAGTAAATTGTGTTTTCCAAAAGATGGATTTATTCTATCTTTTACTGCCTTAATGATCTCCATAATAAACATATGACTATTTAAATTCTACAACTGAGTATCTGCATGAACTTGGATCAGATTGTGCCCATTTGAGACTCAGTTTCTTTACTTGCCAAATTAAATAATTTGACCAGCTGAAAAACTCCAATAATTTACTTTTAGAGCACTCTTTTTTTTTTTTGCCTTGATTAAAATAGGATGGGTGGCTATAATTCAGTATTTCAATATCAATGCAATACCAATGGAAGATAAAGAAAAATAAGCATCAAATTCACCATCAGTTTCTGGTATTCACAGAAGCAAGAAGCAATCTCAGTCATAAATATAAGCATAAATCTGATTCTTCTGTAGATTTATCTGGTGAAGTTTTCATTTTAAAATATATGAGTACAATATCAAGACTTTGAAGGTCAAAGAGACTCTGGGTTGGTTGCCTGTTGATTAATCTTACACTGTTCCCTCAAGAGATGGTTCCCAAATACATTAGAAGAATTCTTCCTTATATGAATCCCTTCATCATAGCATCTTTGGGACAATCCCAAATGTAGTGAGAGTGGTAATGTGTGCAAGAAGGCATTGCCGAAGATTCGGACCAAATTTTAAGTTTTGATTCATTTTGATGTTTGGGGGAGTTTTCTTGGAGGGGAGAAGTGTTGTGGGTTTGCTGTTGGTTTTTTCAATCGAACCCAGTCTGAATGCCTGTTATTTGTAGTTGAACATTATTTAATATTCACCATACACCCTCTGCAAACAACATGCAAGACAAAGACCTTGCTCTTTTGGAACTCAGAGAGAATTCAGGGAGGAAAGAAGGAGGTAGAATCTACATTATATAAATAAAATGATCTCTAATGAAAACGTTTTCCTTGAGGTGAGAACAAGTGTTCTAACTACCAATGTTGTGATGCAGCAGCCAATCCCTTCCCAAACCTAAAACCCACTGGTATAACAGCTTTGTAACGACTGCTAGATTCAGGATTTAAGAATCCCTCCTTTCTTTCCTTAACCCCACAGGACAGATTGCAAACTGCACCCCAAACCCCCTTCTCAAGGGGCACTCGATCTACTGTGTGGGCATCTTGACACAGCCAGAAGACAAGCCCTTCCTACCCTGTCCATTTATTGGACTTCATCTTTTTTATCAGAAAGAGCAAGAGCCTTTTTTCTTTTGCCTTTTCTCTCAACACAGTCCCTACTGGTCAAATTTTGGTTATGTGTAGACCTCATCAAAGCCTATAGGAATATCATTATTATCAGTCATGATGTTAATAGGCTGTCATCATGGGCTGAGGTTGACTTATCCTAGATGCTTTGTTTACTCAGCTAACAAAAAGGCAGTTGGAATTAAAAAAGAAAACTTGCCAAGCAATTAATCCATAACTTGGTTGGAACGCTTTGGGGATTTTCTAACATTTCTTTTATTGAATTTTTGTTTAAGTGCAGTATCCTTTTTTCCTCTGAAATTTCATTCTGGAGTGTTTTATTACATGCCATTTCTGCAGGAGGCACATTGAACCATTGGGACCTTCTGAGTAAATACCACGTGTTTTAAAATATTTATCATTAATGAGGCTACTCGCTCACACTTTCCCTGAAAATGCCAGGCTGTGAAGCCAATTCATTGCACAGGTTTTAAAAAGATATCAAAATGCTCATGCCATAAACATTTTTGTTATGAGCACTTTTCCTTTGAACAGCATACCAAAATAACAATGATTTTTCAAAACCACTGCAATTAGAAGGATGAAATAGAGTTAAATTGATAGATATAGGAATGAATGCAAACATTCTTTATATGTTAGTCTAACAGATACTATGAAAATCTCTCCATAGAGAGATACCAGTAGTCACCTATTAAAGCATATGTTCTAGTTACATTTCTTAATTTTCTTGAAAGTATCAGTTCTATCTTTTGTCTTGGTTGGTTGATTGCCAAAACACATGAATTTGTCCTTAACCAGCTGTACACTCCCAAAAACTCTCACCCTATGATTTTTCCAAAGACTATTACCTTGACCTCTTTGCTGTCCAAAGAGTTATATCAAAAGCTTGGTTGTGAAACATAATGTTCATGGTGTATTTATTGCCTGAAGAGTATATATATTTTATTGATTTCTCTAGATAGTCTAAATTTGCTCTCGGTTCAAAACAAACCATCAAAAGCTGCATACATGGGTTACATTGATTTGCATCCCAAAGTAAAAATTAAATTTTGCTTTGGCATCATGCCAAAATTTGCTTTGATTGTACAAATAGAATCATCAATGAGACAAAGGAACAATGGGACAATAAAGCACAACAGGGCCGTGTTTATTGTATTCACTGAGGCTGGCAGTGAGGACGTCATCTCACCAGATCACACTGTGTCCTCTTGCCGGTCTCAGAAATGCCGCACTTCTGGTCAACTTTTTTGTTCTGTGTTTGTGTTTTGCTTTAACCTTAGGAACACTCTGTCGCTTTTAAGTGATCATTTCCTTTTAACTGATCATTTTCCTTCTTAGATTTGAATGTTAGAATGTTCAGAGACCAAAAATGTGACTCCATTCTCACAAATACACAAGTTGTGTTATAAACATGTTGTGGATTTTGAGCACTAACCTTCCCCTTAAACTTATTTTGTTTTTGTATTCTCCATTTGCCCCGATGTTCTCATTTATTTATCTTTGTATTTTTATCAGTCATCTCATGTGTGTGTTTTTAGCCACCTTAAATCAATTTTAGTGGCAAGAGGGATTTATATCAGTGTCACAGCTCTAACACTGATATTATAATAGCTCAGAACCAGACATGCTATAGGTCCAATGGCTGAGTAAAAATTAGAGCATAGAAGAAAACAAAAGTCCAAGAATTAGAGTACAAAGCAATAGAATGAACCCTGAGGAGTGTTAGAACCCATGCCTCAATTTGAGCTTGGATCTCTGGCCCCACGGTCAGTGCCTCCCTCTGAGCATCGCAAAGGACACTGGACTCCAAGCGCATATCCAGGACAAATGCAGAATGACAGAGCAGGGGTCAGGGGAGGGAGACAGCCTATATACCTGTGTTCGCTTACTTGAATCCTGATCTTGCTCGTTGTCCTCTGTACTACTTACTTGCTGCTCTAGAGGTAAATCAAACTAGGAGCAACCTGAAGTCCTCATCCCCACCCCATTCATATCTCTCAGCCACTCACCATTCTAACACATGGCACGCAATCCCGCTCCAGCACCTGCAACTCTGCTGGAGGGCTTGCTCTCAAAATGCACCCGCACCCGGCCAGAGGTGCCAGCAACTGCGAACATTCTTCTCTACTCTTCTATAGCACACAAAAATGTGTTTGCTGGTAATAATTCATTATCTTCACAAATATGCTTCACATACCTTTATATTTCAAATAGACTGTATTTAGTATTTATTATAAAAGTAGTGCATGCTCATTATAAATAACTTCAGAAAATGACAAAAATTATAAAGTATAATCTTTCAGGCAGACACTACCATTTTAAATATTTTGGTGTATGTCATCTAACATTTTTCTCTTCATGTACAAGCTTAGGTGTCTTTTTTATGACTTATCTATTCATTTTACTTTACTTCTCAAACCATGTTATTAAAAATTTATATGTCTTGATATAACGATGGATTTTTACTATCTACACAGACTGGTTCATAATGTACCTTTTTACTTTGTGGACATCTTTCCACATGATTAAAGACAGATTTGCCTAAGCAGTGTGGTGTCTGCATGGTATTCCATCGCATGGATATAAAATAATATTTTAAGTCAATTTCCTATTGATAGTCATTTGGGTTAGACTTCCTGCAATTAAAATTACTGTAATTGTTTCATACATTTCATTATCTTTATAGAAAAAAATTTGTAATTAATAATGAGTAGATGAAAGAGTACCTTTGCCTGATTATCACTCAGAATGACTACAAGGTACATTCCTGAAACAGAGTAAATAATTTGACACCTTCACCAATAATAGGATTGATTTTTTATCTTGTACAATAAGATATCTCAACATTTTATGATATCTTGACTTATTTTTCAAATTAATAATGACATTTCATCATTAATTTGGGGGGATGTCAGTGCAAATTTTGTGTATGTTTCCTACTTCTATTCCTTTTCCCATTTTCTTATTAAAGTATTCATCTTTTTTATTGACTTGACAGTCTTCAATAAAATTTAAAGATCAATATCCATTTAACATGCATGCTTCAAATATGTATCTTCTTTTTATTTTATTTTTTAAATAAATTAAGTTTATTTTTATTTTTTATTGTACTTTTATTGTATTTTTCCATTACCATTTATTTCCCTTATACTCCCCTCCCCTCTGCAATCACCACACTGGTGTCCATGGCCATGAGTCCTTTTTCCTTTTTGCTCAGTCCCTCCATTTCCTAAGCCCCTCTCCCACAGTTGCCATCTGCTCTCCATCTAAGAGTCTGCCTCTGTTCTGCTTGTTAGATCAGTTTGTTCATTAGATTCCACATATGAGTAAAATCACATGATAGTTGTCTTTCTCTGACTGGCTTATTTCACTTAGCATAATATTCTCCATGTCCACCTATGCTGTAGCAAAGGGTAAAATTTTCTTCTTTTTTACAACCGAGTAGAATTCCACCATGTAAATGTCCCCTAGTGGTTTATCCACACATCTATTGATGGACACTTGGGCTGCTTCCATATCTTGGTGATTGTAAATAATGCTGCAATGAACATAAGGGTGCTTGTGTTCTTTCAAATTCGTGTTTTGGTTTTCTCTGTATATATTTCCAGAAGTGAGATCACTGGGTCAAAAGGCAGTTCCATTTTTAAATTTTTGAGGTATCATGGTACTGCTTTCCACAGTGGCTGCACCATTCCCACCAACAGTGCAAAAGGGTTCCCTCCCTCCGCATCCTCACCAGCGCTTGTTGTTTGATGCTTTATTGATGATGGCCATTCTGGCAGGTGTGAGGTGATATCTCATAGTGGTTTTAATTTGCATTTATCTGATGATTAGTGATGTTGAGCAACTTTGCATATGTCTAGTGTCCATCTGTATGTCCCCTTTGGAGGAGTGTCTACTCAGGTCCTTTGCCCATTTTTTAATTGGATTGTTTGGTTTTTGTTGTTGTTGAGTTTGTTAAGTTCTTTATAAATTTTGGATATTAACCCCTTATCAGATGTATCAGCAAATATGTTTCCCCATTTCATGGGTTGTCACTTTATTTTGTTGATGGCTTCCTTTGCTGTGCAAAAGCTTTTTAGTTTGATTGAGTCTCATTTGTTTATTTTTTTCTTTTGTTTGGCTTGCCTGAGGAAACATACCAGATAAAATATCGTTATGAGCAATGTCCAAGATTTATATACAAATATATTTCTTATTCTGCTTTTTTTGTTTGTAAACAATATTTTTGATCACATAAGATTTCATTTTCTGTGTGTTAGTTTTGTCTTGTCTTGATTTTATGTGGTCTCACACCCACCTTTTCTGGGGTACAGATGGCTTTTCCACTTCAATACTAGAAAAATATTATGTTAAATTTTACTTTAGTTATATTATGTTTTAAATTTTTACATTGAAAATCAGTTTTATTCTAACCAGAATTTAATTTAGGTAAAATATGCACACTAGAAATTTAACTTTTTAAAGATCATTTAATATTAAGAAAGTTAAATTTTAATAATTTAATAATTTAATGATTAACCTAGTGTTTCAATGTTAATTACTGAGAGTATTATTTCCTTCTTGGTCTAAAATACCATCTTTATGATACAATAGCTTTTGTATATGATTTAGCCCTTTCCTGGTCTATTTATTATGTTTTATTAAACAGATCTTAATGGCTTTATTCCTAATGCTGCTTTCAGTTCATCTTAGAATCATCCACTACACTGAAATTATTGGATTGCTTTCTAAAGAATATTGGGTCAGCTGAAGAATTCTCACTTCTCATCTGTTACATGCATTTCTTTTGATTAACAACTTAAGCACCATATCCCTTAGTTTTAAGAAGGCAGATATGAGGTATCCCCTGTCAAGTTCAAATAAATACATCAAATCACAATGGTTTTGATCAAACATAATAAAGTCATTATTTTCCAAGTCTTTCCTTGTCTACTTTACAACTGTTTCTTGTATCTGATCTTTTCTTTTGGTTGTTCTTTCCCGCATTTTTTCTCCTCATCTGCCTGAGCCTAATAAACCTACTCTCCAGCTTCCACAGGCTTCTGCGTTCTCATCGCTCTCCTCTCTCCTGGCCTATCCCATCCCCGCCCCCCACCACTCCTCTTCCATAACTGAGTGCACAGCCCTTGTTCAAAGCAAATAGCGAAAGAGGCATTTAGGAAAGATGCAGACCCACTTCAGAGACATCAGGAAAAGAAAGAACCTCAGGACACACTCTGTTCTGGTTTCCCATTTTATCAACGAGAGCTCTGAGTTCAGCTATTACACATCCTGCTCACTCTGACCTACTCGGTACTGGAAGCCAGGTCTCCTTGCTCTCAGCCCAGGACTCCGAGTCCCACTCCCCACTTCCCTCATTGAGACGCAGGATGATTGCACTTCACATCTCTGGATATAAGCTTGGCCAAAGCCCTCATTAAGCAAGAACATGATGTGTCTTTACTTTGGACCTTGAAAGCCAATGAGCACATGGAGTCAACACATTACTGTACTTGAGGAACTCGGACTCCTCTATTAGACTGCCTTCACACAGTCAACTTAGTAGCTCTCCCTCACGGACAAGAGAAACAGCAGAGCAAGCCCTTAAACCACGGAGTCAGAGACAAACATTCATGTAACTGCAGGATATAGTTACCATAACATCAGCTAACATTTACGGAACATACTATGTGTCAGGTGCCTTGCATGCCTTACCTCATTTAATCCTCCCAACAGCTCAGTGTAGCAGGGTCCCAATAGCTTCATTTCACAAGAAGGAAGCGACAGCTCTGGGAGGTATAGAAATCTGCCCAAGATCCCGTGAGGAGAGAGCAGCAGAACTGGCTTGTGGTCCCAGACAGCAGGACAGCTAACCACTCCCTACACTGACTCAGAGACATGGCAGGATGGTTAAGCCTCCAAGCTTTGGCCTCAGCCTGCCTGGGTCCAAATCTCAATGATACTACTAACTAACCATGTGAGCATTGGCATATGTCTCAATCTTGTAAAATCCCAGTTTCCCCTTCTGTAAAGGGGGATAATAAATATCCCTCCCTCATATGATTGTCATGAGAATTAAGTGAGATAACTAAGCAAAGCGCCTAGTGCCTGCCAAGCAAGGGGAAAATACCGGCCATATGGGAGAGTCTTTCTATTTGAATGCTACCAGTCAAAGCGTAGCAAGAACCCCACAAGAGGCCACCTACACACCACTGGTTCTCCAACCCATTCAGTAGGCGGGAGTAGTTTTTCTCACTGTAGCAAGAACCAGACTGAATTGTAAATGACCTGCCATGAAGCCACACTCCCACGTGTACTGCTAGGAGAATGAAGAGTGTCAGGATTTAGCATAGCCGTGAGATCCATGGGGAGTTTTGTAGGCTGTGGGGGCAGATTTGGCATCATGAAGATGCTCTCAGGTGAACCCCCAAAACAAGGAAGCACTGTCATGCCCTGAGCAAAAATCATTTGTCTGACTTAAAGTCTCTGCAGTGGAAAAAAATAAGTTGCTCCCCTAGAGAAGGCCTCTGAGGCCTCCCGAGAGTAAAACTCAAAAGGAGTCTTTAGGCCAATCACTATAATTTTGTGATGGGTCTGTTGCCGATTGCCCAGGTAGTTTGAATTTGCATTGTTAACGCTCCCTGAGATACATTGTCATCTTAGAATGCAGAGGGAAGAAATCATACATGTGCATTCTAACAATACAATCATAGAAGCAATTTATTTTGAACATTACTTTGGAGTGAGGCCTTTAAGCAACTAGAGATTTAATAAATACATGGATATGAGACTGCATTTTTCACTTAGGTTCATCAAACACAGAGAGATTTCCCATTATGGGGAGAGAGAGAGTTTGGAATCAGGCTGGGGTTTTCCTTGCAGAGATGAAAAAGACAGATGGCAAGGTGCTGTGCGCAGGGGAAATGCTTTTATAATCAAAGAATTAGAATGTATTCCTCAGTCTGGTATTGAGGTTCAGCCTCTACGCACAGGGTCAACTTATATGCTACCAAAAGATTCCATTATTTCAATTTCCTGAGGACCATCAAGCCAACATTACCAATTCTGTGAGTCTCAGGGTAGACACACTTCAGGAAATTAAAGTATCTGTTTCAATGGTGTCTAATTCCACTGTACAGATGTATGCATATGGGTATATTTACAGCCAATAAATGCACTTCCACCACAATGATGATAACGCCTATTGATTTAGCCCCTGAGTTCATATACATGACTATATCCAACCTCCTTGGCAGCCTCATGGGGTGCGTCATCCAGACGGTGACTGCTGACTTGTCACATGTACCGCTCTGTGTCAGCCAAGGTGACCTGGGCACAAAAGCAGCCCTTCCACGGGTTTCCATAAAGCATCCAATCACGTCAAATGTTCTACAGTTTTATTTTTGTTCTTATTCAAGAATCACAGGATCTTGGCAAGAAATCGCAACTCACAATATTGTCATTTATAAAAATGAGGAAGTTGACTGACATGCCCTTGCCTGGGTTGGCAGCATGTTCCGAGGGTTCATTTGTTATGATTAATGCAAGTAACATGGGACTCTCTGAAAATGTGACTTATTATTTGAAGATCATCATTTCTATTTTAAGGAATACATGCATTAGTGAAGCTAAATCAACAAAAGAAATTCCATTTGGAGGTGAGTAGCATTTTGTACTTTCAATGATGAGTTCATGGAGTACCCACTGTGTACTGGGCTCCCTGGAACTGGAGGAAAAAAACAGTCCCTTTCCACAAGAAGCTAAAAATCTGGTTAGGGAGACAAATGTGCTCAAAATGTTCAGGAGTTAAACACCAATGAAACAAATTTGTCACATCATGGGACTATGACTGTGCTGAGAAGACTGCTTGCCAGAGCTGAACAATCCTAAGAGGAGGAATTTTGTTCTGCAGAAATGAGTAAGTGCAGGCCTTGGAGGCAGTGGGGTTAAGATGGGCAAAGAGAAGAGAAGAAGGGGAGGTAGCCCACCTGGGTAGATGGTGGGGTCAGACAAACCTGCTGCTCTTCTCAGAAACCAGAAAAATTGGAAAATTTGGGAAAGTTGGCAGAGCCAAGGAAAAATAAACCAGCAGTCATCATTAATGCCCCTTCCATCTCTCCCAGAGCCCTACTGTCAATGATTCTGAATCCCCTGTAAATTCACTCATAGGTCTTAGGCATGTCATCACAGGGTATCTTGTCCATATCTCTCACCCGAGTCTCTTCTGCTCAGCTGCGTTCCTTGGCACATGGTTCAGAGGTGGCAAGGACACCAGAGGAGGCTGTATCTGGCTCTTGCTGGTGAATCTATTCTTCACACTCTAAATGATACCACAATGGATAAAGGGCTTTGAAAAATAACTGTATTATATGATCACACAGTCAGTCAAAAAATGTATCTTGGGAAAGTACTTTGTGCCAAACTCCTAAAATAACCTTCATGAGCACCTTGATGTGCTAATATATGGTTCAGATTCTGTAATGAGAAGTGGAAAGAATTGTGGCTTCTCTAAATGTGGTCAATTCATTTCGGAAAAGGAAAAAAGATATTTAGAGCACCAGTTGTGGGTTGAATTGTGTCCCCCCAAAAATACTACAGTTCTAACCCCCTATCTTTGTCTCTTCGGGCTGCTGTAACAGAATATCATGGATTGGGTGGCTTCTCAACAACAGAAATTTATTTCTCACAATGTCTGAGGCTAAGTCCAAGATGAAGGTGCTGGCAGATTTGGTGTCTAATGAGAGCCAACTTCCCAGTTCTTAGATGCTGTCATCCCACTGTGTCCTCACATAGTGGAAGAGGCGAGATCACTCCCTGGGGTCTTTATTAGAAGGGCACTAAACTCATGCCTGAGGTCTCCACCCTCATGACCTAACCAACCTCCCAAGGCCCCACCTCAAATACCTTATACTGGGGTTAGGTTTCAACACACGAGTTTGGTATGAACACAAACATTTAGTCTAATTGTAAGGTACCCCTCAATACCTTACAATTTGACCTGATTTGGAAATAAGATTTTTGCAGAGGTAATACATTTAAGATGAGGTTAATACTGTGGGCCTTAATCCCATACAACTTGCGTCCTTATGCAAAAGACAAGTGTGGATACCAAGACAGACATGGACAGAGAGAAAGTGATACCAGGATGCACGATGTAACTGGAGTGATACATCTACAAGCCAAGAAACACCTGACGCTGCCAGAAACTAGGAAAGAGGCCTGGCCCAAACCATTCCCTAGTGCCTTCAGAGGGAGGTTCCTGTCAACACCCCCATTTCTGACTTCCTTCCTCCAGAACTGAGAGGCAATAATGTCTGTTCTAAGTTGCCCCATGTGTGGTAGTTTGTTACAGAAGCACTAGAAACTAATATAGCACGTTTTAAAAATCCCTTCTGAAATCATTTATAGATGGCAAATGAGAGTGAGCAAATATGCATGAGTTGATCTTTAGCCATTTTAATGCTATGAGTTCTTTTTCTTTCTTTCTTTCTTTTTCTTTTTTTCTTTTCTTTTTTTTTTTTTTTTTTTTTTGGAAATACTCCAATAATCAAAGATGCCTGTTATATATTTTTTTAACATTATTGGGTTAAACTCCACTCTTGTTCCCAACTGCAGGGAGTGTTTCCTTATTTTTACTTCCTGTTACAGGCAGTTCTTCTGTAAGTCATTATACTCTGAAGATATTTAGTATCAGGCTGATTACTGAATAAAATGATCTGGTTACCATCACATCTAATCCACCAGAACTGAATTATATCCACTGCATGGATTTTCCCCTATTTCCTCTCATTTCCCTCATTCAACCACCTTTGAGCATATTCCAGCGACTAGCAAATCCTGCTGAAGCTTCAGCTATTTTCCTTCGATTATATACTTTTCCAGAAAACTCAGAAGTTGATCTGCTTAACAATGCATTCATTTTTCCTCTAAAGAACAGTATTCTTTTCAATCTCTAAGAAAGTGAGCTTTGTGATATTTCCTCTCTGATTTAAAAAAGAAGCATTAGCCAGCTTGCATTGAATATTAAAAAAAGAAAAACCTGAATGCTATTCTGATTTTCACCAGAGTGAAATATTTTCTCCATGTAACCAGAACTGGTGATGGAAAAATCTGTTCTGTTCACACAATACTTGAGCATAATTGGTAAAAGCCTTCAATTATGGAGAAAATCTTATAAGAAGTGGTCTTTCAACAAAAACTCTAATCCGTTTGGATTTATGTGACTCTATTAGCCGAAGCATTTCTGTCTAGTTACTAATGTGAAATGCTTTTTTCATAGTTTGCATATAGTATCTCTCATGAATGTTTGCAGCCATTTCCCCTGTTCATCATAAAATTTATATGTAATAACAGTGCACCTTAGTGCTGTTTTGCATAAATACTATAATACTAGCAAATTACAATAGCATGCTGCAAATTGAGCCTAAGATTGCTCATCAACACAGAATTGATGAGATAAATTATTTTAAATAATTGAGCATTATAAAAAATTAATAAATCCAAAATAACCTTTAAGATATAATTTTCCCATTTTCATAATTAATAAAGACAGTTGACTTTGAAGAATACTTAACAGATAGTCTAAGACACTCAGCTTGAAGGAATTCATTGAATAAATCATAGGAGTAAGTCTTGAATCTTACACTAATTTTCTATAAGTTCATGGGCAAATGACCTCATCTCTCTTTACCTTCATTCCAAGTCTATAAAACAGAATAATAACATCCACCTAATAAGACTCTTAAGATAATGCAATAATATAACATGTGCAGAAATATAATATTGTTGATTTCTCAGGCTTTACAAGAACCAAAGTGGTTGTACACACACAAATTAAATTTGTGATACAAATTATTGACAATGGAAATGTCTACTACACACACATATAGAGAACATATTCATGCATACCAACACATTTGCTATAAAACTGTAGCATCTTAATCTAACCTTCCCACCAAGGCTTGAACAGTTCCCAAAAACCCCTCTAAAGGTGGTCACCATGCCACAGTGTGCGCACCTTCAGGGGTAGGAAGCCCATGGCCTCAGAGGGAGACCCACTGCGTGTTACAACAGCTTCAGCTATGAGGAAGTTATTTTTGCTGTGCCCTTTTTAAGTTCTCACCTTGTAGATCTGTTCTACGTAGAAGAGGTGTGATGTCTCTTCCACCTAACAGCTCTTTGGTCATTTAAAGGGCAATCCCCCTCTACACACGCGCGCACACACACTAAAGGGCAGGTATCATTGGATCCGCAATGCAGGGAGTTTTATTTATGAGGCTCCTAGATGAGAGAATGAGGGGGCTTTATGTTTTACAGAACAGTTCACAAGGCAAAGCATTCCCCTAAGCCTTTCTCAGGGACACCAGTTGTGCTACACAGAAGTCTACACCGTGCTACACCATCTACTACACAGAAGATGCCCGGGTTCTAAGTCCTCCTCCAAATTTCATCTGGATCCTAGAGACGGACACACCTGGCTCTATTTTGAAGTGGACTCAGTAAGAATCTTCTCATGCAGAAACACCAGGTTTGTATAAACACACTTACCACACTCAAAGACAAATCTAAAGAGGAAGCTTATAGAAGCATTTTGCAGAGTTAAAACTTCTATGTTAAAATCAGATGTTGTTGTTTTCAAAGTAAACCAGTTTATGGAGAATTATTATTGAGTGGTATCAATATTAGTGATTAGGGATAAGTGAGTCCAAAGAGATGAGCCATAGTTAATGTAATTACACATTTACTTCTTATGATGTATGACCATATGAAGCATTACTAATCCCCAAACAGATACCTGCTGGGAAAACCATTGAAGACAGCTGTTTGGTCCACAAGAAATGAACCAAGTGAATTCAAAGTACTGTGGGTGTTAACTGATGGATTCCCAAAGTCAGACCCTGCCCGCAAAACCTAAGATTTGTAAGGAATTCAAGACAGTTCCATCAAAAGGTACATTTGTTTCAAGCATAAATCATTCTGCCAACTCATTCATTATTGTAATAACCTCTCTCAGCATTTCTATTATTGGAGAGGACTTCTTTTCAAATGAAAAATGGCGTACCTGGTTACTTGCATGGGTCTTGGCATCATACTCATTTTAGCTTCTTGTCTGAGGCAGGGAGTGGGCCAAGGAAAGGCCTGTACATCCTTGCATGCCTATCAATTGCAGTTAATAGAGTCCATAGGTTTATTGTGTGTTGGGGAGTTAAAAAACAGGAATTACAGTGACAGAAGCCTTATTAGTCTTACCAGTACATCCAAGGAAGTATTGAGATTTTAAGCACTAAAAATAGTTAAAACTATCATAGAAATTGTTTACATTCAGCAAGGATAATTATCTGAGCCTATAACTACTTCCTATCCTATCAGAATATTTTAATAACCTGTATTTTATTTATATCTTGTTACTAAGTTTATTAGGGCTTATTATAGGATATGTTCGTAATTTTATGGTTTACAAAACAATTTGAATAATCCGAATTGCTATCGTGAATCTTTTTCCACTGGCAACAAGATGAGTGAATATAAAAAACCATTTTCTAAACATGCCACAGGTGCAGGAAACATTGACAGAGCAATATGAGAAAGTATTCTTAATGTAGGCTTTCCAAGATTTTAAAACAGGCGCACTTCTAGTGCTCCAGGATTACTGTTTAGGGGATGCTGAACAGAATATAACAGTATATTTTATTTAACAATAACCATAATCATAAAATAAGAACCAGTTAGAATCAAAGATCAGTTATCTAAAGTAAAATTCAAAGAAACATTGGTAGAAAATGCAAAGCAATAGAAACTAACAATTTTGGATCATTGAAGGGAACTTCAAATTACAGGTACAGATGAACTGTACCAGAAAAGCAAACTGAGGTGGTGACTTTTAAGCTCTCCTTTCTGCCTATGACCAGTGGGCTTACAGATTCGGCCAAGTCTTCCTAAGCATGTACTTAGTGTGTACACTGGCAATACAAAGAGGAAGCAGGCACAAGTTCCCACCAATGAGAAGCTCCTTTCCCAGAAGGTGGTCATACTTTACAAACCTGAATTAAGAACTTGTCTGATATTTCAAATACATAGCCCCTCTCCACTTCACTGGAATGTGTCATAGTCTGTCTATGACTCACCAAATCCTGCTGATTCTCCTACACTCTCTTGCCCCATAATGAATGTTACCTGCGTAAAGTTCTCAGAACTGAACTCTGATGTGAAGCCTCAAGAAAGTGAGTCTCCTTTAAGAAGTTCTGAAGATAAATTGAATTACCAAGAATTCTATTCATTGAAAAACACATTATATTGCATCATGTCCTTTTCAAATAGAGTGAAACTTGCTTATATTAAATTTCTAGGAACCCAAGGAAAAAAAATTTGATAGAGGATGGAATTTGATATACTCTAGAAATATTACATGTACGTGTAATAGACCTAGATTTTCAATTTGATTGCTATACACAGGGATTCAATATAGGTGGGTTCAATATTAAGGGGTTTCATTGAATTTGCATTTGTGTTTTTCAGGACATGTATGTGTTTCCTTGAGGTAAAAATCAGATTGATTCCTGAGTCCAGGAAAGCTAAATATTCACGGAACAGGAATTCTGGGAGGAATGTGACCAGATGACAGTGGTGTGAGCAATCTAGTTTTCACTTCACTCCACTCTAATATTAATCTAATCGACTGGAGTTTAGAATATTGAATTCTGGAATGGCATTTTGTCTCATCCCCTAACTCTGTAATTCTCTGCCATATAACTCCTCTATCCCTTTCTTTCATTTTACATTTTGATATTAATCTGAATGGAAGTGTTCAAAAGAATGGAACTTCCAAAAGGTTTCAACATGTGAAGAATTTTTCTGCTCCTAAGCATGTTGCAAGTCTTAGAAAATCATAAAAATAATGAAATAAACCATAATAACATTTATATAATATACCACCACCCTTAAATTAGCAACACTGAAAATTATCATTTTTACACACACTTTTATTGTTCCATTTTTAACAATTTAATTCTGAGCCTGAAGATCATCGTTCTAAAGATTGACACTTCACACATGAGTGGGAGGGACTGGGATTTAGAAGTTCTTTCCTCCTCCATGGAAGGCTCCTACTCGAGGCACGTCATGGAATCAGTGTTCTTCATGAGGGAATGAATGGGTAAACTAAGTATATAAACTCTATAAACTCCTTTTAGGATGTCTTGGATACTTTGACAAATATGAGGGTTTTCATGAAAGAACCAAAAGCTTGAAGCATAAAGTTTGCCACCATACAACTCCATAATCAGCTCGAAATTCTACTTGTTTTACCCAATGTTCCAAATAAGCAAATGTAATGAAATAAATAGCAACATATGTTTGCATACCGCAACAGATTGTCTTCCTAACAGATTAGAAACTCTGAGCTCTTTCCCACAGCAAACAAGACAGGTCATGCCCCCAACCTCCCTCCTTTGTAACCCTCACTGACTGAAGGGTGTAGCGGCAAAGGGACTTTGATTTTACAGTAAGTAGCCGAAAAGGGGAGCTAGGGAGCTGCTTGGTCATTGTCCTCTAATTCTATGACCACTTGCTCACAAGGCTTTGGATATCCATGGATTCAGTTCCCTCCTTGCAGGCAAGCTGTGATCAGCAAAGGACGTTGGCGTCAGGCTGCCTGCTGATGGGCTTCTCTCCTGCCCTTTAACATTGTACCTTTCAGACCAGATTGAAAGTTTGGGGTCCCTGTAGAGTATACTATCTCAGGTGAAGTCCTTTCCTCCACAGCGTTGATAACTCCAGTCTGGACCTTTTAAAAGTCCAAGTGTATTACTTTATACAATTATTTATTTGTAAGTTAACATTCTCTTAACCACAATGATGCTGACTTTTTTACAGACCCCCCCCACACACACACACACCAATACAACTGCCACTGTTGCAGAGTGGAGACCCTTTCAGGGAAAAATAGCAATTGAACTATTTCTGAGTACAGATGCTCCTTGGCTTGTGATAGGGTTATATCCCCATAAACCCATAATAAGTTGAAAACACCATGCGTGGGAAATACGTTGAATGCACCTGACCCACCAAACTTCAGAACTTGGCCTAGTCTACCTGAAACGTGCTCAGAACACTCACCTCAGCCTACGGTTGGGCAAAATCATCTCGCTGCTGCTGCCCAGCACCACGACAGACTATCGCAGCGCATATCACAAGCCCGAGGAAAGATCAAAATTCAAACTTGGAAGTACAGTTTCTGTTGAGCTGCATCATTTCCACACCACTCAAAAGCTGCAAAATCACAAGGCAAATCAGGAGCTGTCTGTACAAGCATTAAAGTCTAAAGACAGTCCTGAAACTTCCCTTTGCAATCTCTGTTAATATTAGCCTTTTCTTTCTTCTCTTGGTATAGAAAAATGTAAAGAAACTGTTCAAAATATTTAAAAACAAATTATTTTCAAACATCCTATAGCAATTCAGAAATATACATCCACTTCAAGTTTTACTCTAAGAGCAAGTTTGATCATTCTTACATATTCATTCATGATCTAATAACTGCTACTTACACAATATGTCATATTAAAAATAATCGAATGGCATATTTACAATCAGCTCACCAGGGATTCCCTTCCAAACAGGCTAAATTAAAGCAAGAGAGGCAAAAGCAGCCCCTTTGCAGACAGGCACGCTGCCAAAACCACCTTTGTCTTGCCCCCACGGCCCCCACGTGCCCCGGTGCTGGCACAGGCCCATCACAGGCTGCCATCAGCAGCAACCTTGGGCAGAGGGTGTGCCTAAGGAGGTCCAGCCTCCCAGAAACTTTGGGCTCCATTTCTTCACCCAAAGCCTGAACCCCCAGTTCTAGATCTGGACCACTGGCTGCAAAGGCTTTGGTCTGGGCACCTCATTAAACACACTCCAACTCTGCCTTGACCTTGGACCTTGGTGTTGATCCCTGCCATAAGTGCCCCCAAACTCCTCACTGAATCCAGCAGCTTCCAGCCTCCCTTCCCTGGGTCCTTCTTCCGTCCTCTTGGTATTCCCTGAATCAGCCAGTCACTGCAGTACAGAGCCCCCAAATGAAATACACTAGAGTCCATTAACAATCACCTAAAATGTCAACACGATTTGGAAGTGGGCTATTAACAGTGTATATGTGAAGTTGACAGTACTGGTGATAAGCAGGAAAAACAACAATGAATACTAATGTCTTTTATTTGTATAGCACCTTAGAGCTTTCAAAGTGCTGTCATAACACTCTGTGGAGACAGGCAGAAAGGGGTATTATTTTCCCATTTTGCACGTGAAAACACTCGAGTTTGGAAGGGTTAAATGAGTGAGGCAAAACAAAGAATAAATTTAATTCTTAGATTTCCCAAGTAACTATTCGGCGCACTTTACCGGATGCTCCAGTGGAAGGTACAACAGTCAGGCTTCGGGAACTTGTTTTGAAAATGCTGTGGGTCTGTCCAAGGTGGTGTGGATCACCTGCATCAGCCAGGAGAGCCGCTCACTGTGTATGCATATTCCCAGGCCTCGCCCCAGCACACAGAATCAGAAGCAGGAGCAGGATTTGCATTTGTATTAGCCCCTGAGCGAGACAGAGTGCACGAAGAGCCCGTGCCCATCTGAATGGGGTGCACAGGACTCGCCATCTGCAGGACTACAGGGAAGCAGGAGCTCTCACTCTGAGGGGTGGCCAATGAATCAGGATGGCACTGAGGTCCTACCCATCACCTGTGAGAGCAAGTAATGGGGCAGCTTCACCCGTGCACGAAACCCTGCAGGGATGAGGAGCATGGGCACTGGAAACAAACTGCATAGGGTCAAGCCCCAGTCCCACCATTTACAAGTGACCATGAGTAAGTCACTCAACCCCTCTGTGCCTTAGGTTTTCATCTATAAAATGGAGATAATAATAGTGTTATACCTCACGGGACTCTGAGATCGAATGAGTTTAGTGGAAGTAGAGCATTCAGAACAGGGCCTGGCGCAAAGGAATTGTCAAATATTAGTAAATGAAGGACATCCTTATTGTGGATCTTTGAAGTGATGCACATTGCTAACCAGAGACATGGGGACTCAAGCTGATGAGATTTCTGGGACCTGACACAATGTGTACAATTAAGTATTTGTCATGGTAAGTATTCGATACATATTAATTAAATATGAAATGGTACAAAGTCCAACATTTTCCCTGGATGAACAATTTAGAAATGAACTAACTAGATGGAATCAAGCATCTGTTCTTTGGTCCTTCAGACCAATCCAATTCCCAAGGCCTTTGAAGTGTGTCCTGAGAAGAGGTGAACTATATTTTGTGAGTTTTGTTTCATTTTGCTTCAATAAGCCTTCGTGTAAATTCTAGCTGATATCAGCAACACTTCCTGGAGGCAAAACAGGGGACTCCCCCTGCTGAGTTGTGATTGTCCCGCACAAGTACACACTCCAGCAACCCCATTTACCCTGCCCTCTCTCTTCCCTCCCTCTACCCCCCTTTGACAGGAGGCCAGCAATCACATTACTTCTGCTGTTTATATCTTCTTAATTCAACGCCATCCTTCAGACGTTTTAAAAAGCAGTGTGATAAACAAAATTCTCTGCAGTTATCGTTCGCTTTCCGATGAATAACTGAATGGCAGTTATTTTACTACGAAAAGAAGTTGACACATTTTGAGTGCTTCTTGACTTTCATGCACCCATGAGTCTACCGCACAGTATTTTAGCGTCAGGGTATCTGAAACAGCATGAGGAGACGCCATCACTCTGCGCATGGTAAGAATGGCAGTCATTTGGAGCCACCCATGAAGATACGAAGCCTGAGCTCTTGGAAAGCGGTCGATATTTTCAGCATGGGCAGGAAAGAGCAAGTTTCCCTAAGAGAAAACACATTGACAACAAGGGAACAGGTTGCTTCTATTGTCAATGCCCGAACTACTTTCTTAAATTAGCTTTTTATGGGAACCCTTTCTACATGCTTGATGACGCTCAGACCACCCAAGTTAATTTGATACAAATGTAATTTAAGAGATTCCATGTGTGTCTTAAAGATTTGGGTATGTGGAGTTTGAGGGCTTTCTTGTTTTGTTTTGTTTTTTTCTTTACTTGTTCTTTGGCTTTAATTTTTTTTTTTTTTTTTTTTGCTTGGTACAAGTTCTTTACCATATACATGGTTTTGAAATGAGGATTTTTCTGCTTAACTATGACTTACAATCTAAAATAACACTTCAAGTGAATGGATTATACAATCTCTATTAAGATCAAATACAAACGAAGAAATTGGTTCTTCCAGTGAAGTATGTGGACTAATGTCAACTGGAGTTCATAAGACTAACTGATTAGAAATGTGGATGAGTAGGTGATGTACTTAACTTTATCCCTTGGGCCAGAAAAATAAAAATGAATCACTTTAGAGAAGACTGAACTCAGGGAAGGAATTTGAGGCTTTCAGTGGCAACTTCCTCTTTTGAAGGATGAGGCAACTGTGATGAGATTGTGCCCGCAACTCCTTGACACGTCTCTAGTATTCCACAGAACATTTAGAAGTCATCAGAAATGCCATAAGAGAAGAATTTATGGGATGGCTCTGTTTATTTTTATCCATCATACTTAATTGGCAGTTTCTTATTTTCTTATATGTAATGTCAAACTCATAACGTAAAACTTCACAGGGATAAAATTAGTCTAGCTTTAGCTAACATGCCACAAGTTGAGTTTTTATTCTGTATTTTAAAATATCCATGAAGTGGAGAATGCAGGCTTTGTAGTCAGATATTTCTAGGTTAAAAACCAAGTTCTGCCCCTGGTTCTCTTTGAACTTTGGGCTTACTTCTCTGCGGGTTAGTTTCTCCAGCAGTAAAGCATTGAAACGAGGCCATTGAAGAATTAAATAATGTAATCTTTATGAAGTAGTGGATAGATGGTTAAGGGGGGCAGCGATTTATGTAGGTGTTTTCTGCCTAGATGTCTTCAGTGCTCTGAAGGTTCACACAGGTGCAGCCCAGCCCCCAAGACCGCTGATCACCCAGGTTAAAGATTTGTTCTCAACATTTCGCTGAGAATAAAAAGAAATCAGTCTCTCCACCAAGATAGATTATTTTACACCACTTTGACAAGAATGAGACTGGAAGAAATGATGACCCAAAGACATGGTTAGAGGAGAAAGGACAAATCAAGAGTTTCATAGCTCTGTGCACCATAAAAAAATATATTTACAAAACTTTCATATGCTTTACCCAAAGGGAGAAAAAACCCTGAAACATGCCTCTAACTTGAGGACAGGAGGCCAAGTGTCAAATAGGTAACAGTCAGAAAAGGTGAGTTATAAAGCTTTCAAGAAAAAACATCACTTAAACAGAGAAGCTCAACCTAAGTCTTCTTACACAGGTCAAGCAAAAGCAGAACTAAGGACCTGAAGGAGAGACATCTTAAGGCAAATCATCAAACACAAGTTCAAGTGGCGACCACTGGGTTAGCAAAATATCTAAGCAAAATATTCTTCAGGAAAGGCTTCTCTCTAATGCTTTACATGGATTACATCATTTGAATGAGGCTTGAAAAAAAATCACCAAAAAAAGTGAGGAAGAATACCTGAAGCAAATGAGCAAAAGTTTCTTTAGGAGAAGTGTTCACATCAATCGGAAGCCCAAGATGAAGACATGTCTAAGACCAACTCTAAGATATACTAGACTTTGACCTTTCTTATTTTCTACTCAAATACAACTTGTTGAAATTTATAATGATAATACATATGCAAAAGTAAATTCATTATAAGATGTTATGTTTTCATGTTTTAATCTATTTTGAATTTATTTTAGTGCATATGTGAATATTATTCTACCTTAAAAAGAAATTCTACCATTTGCAACAACGTGGATAAACCCGGAAGGCATTACGCTAAGTGAAATAAGCCAGACAGAGAAAGACAAATACTGTATGTCATAACTTATATGTGGAATCTAAAAAAAAAAGAAAGAAAGAAAATGGAAGAGAGAGTAAAGTTGTCATTACCACAGACTAGGGGATAGAGGCAAGGGGGAGATTTGGTTAAAGGGTACAAACTTTCAGTGTTAAGACGAATGAAGTTCTGAGAATCCAATGTAGAGCACAGTGCCTATAGTTAACGATGCTGTGTGGTATACTTGTAATTTGCTAATAGTGGATTTTGCACATTCTCACCTTTGGTGACCAAAACATCGTTA
Source organism: Anoura caudifer (assembly GCA_004027475.1). NCBI lineage: Eukaryota > Metazoa > Chordata > Mammalia > Chiroptera > Phyllostomidae > Anoura > Anoura caudifer. The sequence continues at coordinate 301,530 of PVKU01000269.1, read as the reverse complement.
CGTAGTGCATGACTGTATTACAAACTTATTTGTTAATTATACCTCAGTAAAGGTGGGAAAACATTGTTAAAGGAAAAAATTAAAGGCACCTGTAAAGAATAGAGGTTATGAAATAAAATAATAAAGTACCCACTATATTACCTTGCCTGTACATTATACTCAATAAATGAGAATAGTATAATTACTATTATTAAATATATATCTCAGCAACCCAAAAATAATCTTTGCTGACATAATTTTATTCCATCTCAATGACTCTGATCCCCCAACAGCTGTTTGAGTCTATTCAGTCATCGGCACAAAGGGCCACAAGCAATTTAACACTTACATTACTGTTTTCTCATTTTTGAAGCTCTTAACACAAGTTCTTTTGTCCCTTATCATAGGTTCTGCTTTTCAACCCTTTGATTGCCTTTCCGGACTTTGTCCTGAATTCTTTCCGTCCTCCCTCAGCATTCTTCGCAGACTGATCATCACTCCAATCCTACCTTCCACCTCGTACCCTGGCCCTCTCTGCTGCCTGCATTTTGACCCCATCCACCACACTGTTTCCAATGTACTTGCTCCCTTTCCCTAATTGGCTATCCACTCATCATCCACTCTTGTTTTATTTCAATGGTTCTCCAACTTTTGGGTCTCAAGACCCCTTGACACCTTTTACAATTTATTTGGGATGCAAATGAGCTTTCATTTTCAAATATGGGTTATACTTATCAGTACTTATGGCATTAGAAGTTAAAACTGAGAAATTTAAAAATATTTCCTTATCAATGCAATTTCAAATAATAATATCCTTTCACATGTTAACATGTCTTTATGAAAATTAACCACACTTTGCAAAACAAAACACCAGCTTCGGGGAGAGTGCCATTGTTTACATGTTTGCAAATGTCTTTTGTATTGGTTTAATGGAAGACAGTTGGATTATAATATCTGCTTCTGCATTCAGTACATTGAGATATGTTGTATTGGTGAAGGTAAATTAAGAATATTTGGCCTCATGCAGATTTACAGTTGGAAAATGGAGAAGTATTTTCATAGCCTTTTTAGATCATTATTGACCTTCTTTCTTTTTTCTCTTTTAATACATTTTATTGATTATGCTATAACAGTTGTCCCATTCCCCCCTTTTATTCCCCTCCACCCTGCACACCCCCTCCCACCCACATTCCCCCCCTTTAGTTCATGTCCATTGGTCATATATACAAGATCTTTGGCTTTTACATTTCCCACACTATTCTTGTCCTCCCCCTGTCTATTTTCTACCTACCGTCTATGCTACTTATTCTCTGTACCTTTCCCCCCTCTCTCTCCCTCCCACTCCCCTGCTGATAACCCTCCATGTGATCTCCATTTCTGTGGTTCTCTTCCTGTTCTAGATGTTTGCTTAGTTTGTTTTTGTTTCTGTTTTAGGTGTGGTTGTTAATAACTGTGAGTTTGCTGTCATTTTACTGTTCATATTTTTATCTTCTTTTTCTTAGATAAATCCCTTTAACATTTCATATAATAAGGGCTTGGTGATGATGAACTCCTTTAACTTGACCTTATCTGAGAATCACTTTATCTGCCCTTCCATTCTAAATGACAGCTTTGCTGGATAGAATAATCTTGGGTGTAGGGCCTTGACTTTCATGACTTGGAATAATTCTTTCCAGCCCCTTCTTGCCTGCAAGGTCTCTTTTGAGAAATCAGCTGACAGTCTGATGGGAACTCCCTTGTAGGTAACTGTCTCCTTTTCTCTTGCTGCTTCTAGAATTCTCTCCTTAATTTCAATCTTGGATAATGTAATTATGATGTGCCTTGGTGTGTTCCTCCTTGGGTCCAATTTCTTTGGGACTCTCTGAGCTTCCTGGACTTCCTGGAAGTCTATTTCCTTTGTCAGATTGGGGAAGTTCTCCTTTATTATTTGTTCAAATAAGTTTTCCATTTGTTGCTCTTCCTCTTCTCATTCTGGTACCCCTATAATTCAGATGTTGGAATGTTTAAAGATGTCCTGGAAGTTCCTAAGCCTCTCCTCATTGTTTTGAATTCTTGTTTCTTCATTCTTTTCTGATTGGATGTTTCTTTCTTCCTTCTGGTCCACACCGTTGATTTGAGTCCCAGTTTCCTTCCTATTGCTGTTGGTTCCCTGTACATTTCCCTTTATTTCACTTAGCATAGCCTTCATTTTTTCATCTACTTTGCGACCATATTTAACCAATTCTATGAGCATCCTGATTACTAGTGCTTTGAACTGTGCATCTGATAGGTTGGCTAACTCTTTGTCACTTAGTTGTATTTGCTCTGGCGTTTTAATCTGTTCTTCCATTTGAGCCATTTTTTTTTGTCTCAGCGCATCTGTTACGTAGTAAGGGGTGGAGCCTTGGTATTCGCCAGGGTGAGGCAATCCATGTCAGTGCCTTGTAGCATTGTCTGTTGGGGGAGTGGGTAGTCCCAGAAAAAATAATGCCACTTGCTGGGCTCTCAGTGGGCTTTCAGTCACTTCCCTTGCTGCCCACAAGCAAATTGTGTCCCTCTGGTGCCAATTCCCAGGTGGGCAGGTTTGTGTAGCTTCTAGGACCATGTGGGTCTCTCCAATGAACTCTCCTGTGAGGCTGGGAGTTTCTCCTGCTGACTCCTCAACCCCCACAGGTATTTTCAATCAGAGGTTTGAGGCTTTATTTCCCCGCGCTGGGGCCTTGGGTTGTGCAGTCCATCCTGTTCCCCAGTTGTTCCTCCTAGTTTATCTGCCTGCAAATGTGGGACTGCCTAGTCTGCCAGCTGCCATGTCACTGGGTCTGCCAGCCACTGCATTGCCCACCCTGGTCCTCTGGATGCCACCTTGCAGTGAGTCCTCTCCACCCTGCTGCTTGTCTCCACCCCTCCTACCAGTCTAGGTGAGTGTGTCTTCTTTAACTCCTTGGTTGTCGGATTTCCATACAGTTTGATTTTCTGTCAGTTCTGGTTGTATTTTGTTTTTAGTTTTTAAATTGTTGTTGTCCTTTTGGTTGTGCATGGAGGCATAGTGTGTCTACCTATGCCTCCATCTTGGCCGGGAGTTGACCTTCTTTCTTGACAGTACATAACACTCAATAAGAGTAGTTTTTTAAAGGTCATTTGTAATATAGACGGTGAAATCGTATCAGTGAAACATTTGTAATCTGTTTCATTAAAGCCAATTGGTCTATCTTGCATTTTAAGTGGATGGAGGGCCCATACATGAGTGTATATTTTCAGCATTAGTCAATTGGAAAATATTGGTTCCCCAAGTTATGTAGATCTTCCAAATGTTAACACATTTAATTATACAACATTTTTTTAAAAACTGCATTTTTTTAATATCACCACCAATATCATAACAAAAATCTTTAAGTATTGTGAGGCTGTCAAGTTCATGGTGGTAGATAGAAGTTTCCCAAAATTCTAATTTTCACTTGAAAGCTCAAATTTTTATCATAAATAAATACTGTCAGTTGTTTCCCTTGAAGTGACAGGTTCACTTTTTTTCATTTTTGAGAAAGTGTCTGCCAAACACACAGATATGAATAACTTTAGTTTTTCTGCCAGTCATTCTTTCAAGTAAAAACAGCGTTCCATGAAATTTCAAACAGCCAGATCAGTTCACAGCTCAGACAATCTCTCGAGTGCTTTTCCTCGAGGGGACCATCCACAGTCCTTTCGGAACCAGCTTTACTTGCTCTCCGCACCAGAATGTACGGAATGTGACAAAGGCATACTCAGAAGCTTCATTAACAATGTTCCTAAGTGACACTGGCTTATTTCCCCCACAAATGCACGACAGTGACAAATACAATGACCACCAGCGGAGTTTGGGTCTACTCACTTGATATATGCTAAGTGGTCAGTAGTGTTTCCCATGCTTGAGAACCATTGTTTTAGATGTCTCTGCACACTTTTTAAAACCAAACTTGTCCCTTTTGATGAGAGCTTGCAGAACACAGATTTAATGAATTTGCTTCTCCCCCTAACCCAAACTTGTGCATGCTGATATATCTCCAAGTCTCTCCAGATCTTGTCTTGCCTTCATACTTTATATGTAAGTATTTATAAGAAGCATTTAAGGGATATAAACTCTCACTGATTGCTTGGTTGATTTTTAAAACCTTTAAAAACCAACTGAACATTTACAGATTAGAGGACACCTGGCTTAAGACTTCCGAGTGACTGGCTCGTTAAGGAGGAGGTTGGAACGCTGAAGCAGGACCAGGGGAGGTCAGCAGGGTTAGTGGAAAGGCTGGATCCGCATCCCGTCGGTACCTGTTGCAAGAACTAAAGATGTTCAGGCAACAGGTCTCTTGGGAGGACAGATAAGACTGCCCGAGAATCATGTTGCCTACTGGTTCTAGGAGACCAGGGAAGGGCAACTGAGTGAACGTTACAGAAAGATTAACCTCCACTCACCATTGAAAAAAACAAAGATGTTCTAAGAATTCCCTCTGTTCACCAGTGAAATGGGTTAACATTGGAAGCAGGAATCAACACGCTCAATAGAATCTGGACGACTCAGAGACGTAGAAAGTGGGACTGAGACCAAGGACAGAAATGAATGGAAGGTTACGATGATGTCCCAGACTGGTTACTTTTAAAGTCCTTTCCAACTCTCAGATTCTGTAATTCCATAAACTCTAGGCGCTAGAGTGCCCTAATGAACTATCATTTCCATAATTTCTTTTTCCATTGATTGTAACAGTAAAAAGAAATGTATGGTGAATTTAAACTTGGAGCAATTCCTTCTCCTGTACAGCAAAGTCAAGGTATTGCCACCTATCAGAGAGCACAAGGAGGGAGGTCATCTTTGTACTCATCAGAGAAGCTTAAAGGGCCTCATAACATGAGGAAACACATGGAGATTGGAGTCGCCCAGTGTTGGAGTCAGAACCCGTATATGACATGAGCGTCCTGAACCCCACCCGTAAAAGATAACAGTGTTTTCATGCCCCTCACAGAAGTGTGGTTACAAAGTAAGTGACGCTTTAAGAAATAATTGGGGGTTCCCCTCCCCCCACACAATAAAGCTCTACTATACCAGCCAACACTGGGACTTATTGAAATTGGTTCGAATGCTTGCCTCAGGAAAGTATTTGCTGAGAGGACTGAAAAATTAGCTGGGTAAAGGCAAGGCAGCCAATACTCAGTGATTAGAGTGGCACATTTAACACAGCGTCTCTTTAAATGTTCTTTGATAAATTCACTCTGATTATCTTGGTTCTGGCTGGTGACAATGACCAAGAAATGGCTTGAAGACCGTGTAGGCCCAAGTGACAGTAAATTGTCGTTGAGTTGTGAGAAAACACTGGGGGAAGGAGAGATGGGTGGGGAGGAGAAGGGTGCTTCAGGGATTGGTTTGATATGGTCTTATTTAATATCTTCATTAATGATCCAGAAGAGGGGTAAATAGCCTGTTAATTAAATTTGCAAATGAGACTAAATTGGGAGATGCTATAAACATGCTCAAGGACAGAGAAGGAACATGAAGGCACCTTGACAGGCTGGAAGGATGGGCCTGAACAGAAAAGGCCAAAGCACTTTTGTGTTCTAGAAGGACATGGTGGGCCAGCAGCAGGAAGGGCCCTGTGCGTGCATGCTCGTGTCTCTTGTTCCTTCATTTATTCTCTTGGTGACACAGTTGACACCTGCCGTTACCCCTCAGTAGCTTCATTTCTACACACCTTTCAGCCTGCTCGCTGATTGGGCCTGACGGCTTTTTTTCTGGCCACAGCAGCAGAACAAGCGAGAAGTGTGAGAAAGCTAAAGCCCTTGAAACAGCTCTCACTGATGATGATCGGGAGGGGGCTGGATAAACACTCCACCTGCCCCCCTCAATTGGGTAACTCCAGCTGTCTCCCATTTCCCAGCAAGACCAAGCTCCAACCGCCTACAGAGTAACTCGCTTGAAGTCACACCTGTTACTTACTTCCAACTTGTATTGAGCGGATGCACCTAAACAGATGACTTGCACTCAAATCCTGTCTCAGTCTCCTTCTGGGGGAACCCAATCCAAGGCATTCGACAACCCTTTCTATGTGTTAAGCAGATAGAGGGCTCTGGTCTCAAAGAGCAGGCTTGGTTGGCTCATTGAAGAGAGAATGTCAAATAGATGTTACTAACTGTAATATCCTTCTGTCTGCCATAGCACATAAGAGAATCTTGGTTCTAAACACTTAGCATGCTCAAGAAAGCACAGGATGCTGCCTTCATCACCCACTTCCCTAGGTTCTGCATAATGTTTCTCAGCTTTAATGCTCTTCTTCTCCCTTTCCACAGAAGTGAGGACTAACCCCTTAGTACCCCGGTCTTGGACAGGGGACAGACAGCCCCCATTTCATTCTGTCCTGCACCCACCAATGAAGATCCTCGCTCCCTCAGCCCCCACTCTGATCATATCATGGCCCTTTCGGTGACCCTATAAAGATGTCCAGCTGCCTCAGAAGTTCATTGAGAACACTCCTCAGGAATTTAGGCTGCTGTTTAAATGCCTTCCCTCTTTACCCATTAGTCTCTATTGTTCCATCCATACCAGGCAATACTTTTTCATTTTCCTACTTCTCCTGGAAACTGAACTATTTGTCCCTATTCAGAATTTTTACTCATGGCATTTCTTTTCCTTGAAACACTTTCAAATGCCTTTCTTCAAGTCATTTCTTTTTCCTTCGGGATCCTGCTAAAAAATCCTCTCATAAAATCTAAGTTAACCATTCCCAACGTTATCATCCTCAAAACTGCTAAAACCCCCCAAAGCTCTAACATGTCAAGAATGTGTTTCATACACTACAGAGGTAACTAGTATACCTCTCTCACAAAATTTCAATGAAGATGTAATTGGACAATATATGTAAAAATTCTTTGTAAATGGTAAAGCACTGCACTGCCACAAATATGACTCCTTTCCTTGTTTTTCTCATATTTTATTCTATGGTGGAAAAGATAAGGTTGTGTTCCCCCCTTTATTTTACCAGTGTGACATTTAAATTAGATATTTTGTTAAGTCAGGGGGGCCACATCTATTGTAATTTTCCCTACTCTGTGTACATGCTCGGCATCTCAAAATGTGTGCAAAAATGTCCATGATTGATTGGCCATCCTATTGTACACAAGCACCATCCTTAGGTGACAAACTAAGAAGTGCATTGCAGACTGTATTTTTCAAAGATGGCGAGAGAGACAGGTCGGTAGGTAGGTAGATAGACCGACAGAAGTCAATCAACTGGGCCCACCTTTCCAATTTGACTATGTTTCTGAGGATACAATATAGAACAGGGGTTCTCAAAGCATGTTGTCTAAATCAGCAGTATCAGCACCACCCAGGAACTTATTAGATATGCAAATTCTTGAGCCACGCCCCAAACCAACTTAATCATCAGCTCTGGGAATGAGCTCTAGCATTCTGTTTTATTGAACTCCCCAGGAGACCCTGATACCTGCTAAAGTTTGAGAACCATTGGTATACCAGCACTCACACATACCAGGAGACCTTACTTAAGGTCCTCAGTTTCCTCATCCATGAAAGGGGGGATGATAAGAACAAGACCTTCACCAGAGAAGGGAGGTGAGGATTAAGCAAAACCCCTCGTGCATCCATTCTCACACTGCAACTTCCCAGTAAATGTTGATATCTTTTCCTCTTCCCTTTTCCACCAAGAGTTACAGATCACAAGTCAGTAAAGCTTTTGATCCAAGGGACACAGCTCTAACTCAAAACAATGCTGGCCTATGCTTTGTCCCATAGATTTTGCAGGAAGAAACTCCTGTAACTAGTGTGCTCCCAAGTGACTCAGATCGGACTGGGAGGGACAAGGTTGCAGAATGCACTGACACTTGTCAGGACACCATTGCTGGAAAAGTCTTTGACCACATCAAGTCTTTCCAGTTCAACTTAGTGCCTAATGTCCACCTGGCCTATTTGTCCTCAGGAACAGGTGCCTCATGCCCCATGAACGACAGCACACCTGAAGACATGGGCAAATCCCCAAGGCAGTGTCTGCATGTCTCCAACTTTAGGATAGTACCTCTTTTGACTTTCTCATCATTATGTAACTTAACCACACATCCCTGGCATCCTCAGCACTGACTTGAAGGGCTAATTGGTTTGTTTCCTTGTATTTCTTATGCTCAAAAGAAAGGCATCATGCCTATGTCTCAATATCCCAATGTCCCAACCACAGAACGGGTCATTCTAACCTCACCATTTGTCATGAGGCAAACAACCGATGTCACTTTAGTAAATATTAATGGAAATGAATTGACTAACAAACCAAAAACCCATGGGACATATGGAATTACACTAGACTCTGTGAAAAATGGGGTGATAATGGGAATAACCTACGTCTGAAGAGAGTTTTTCAGAGAATTGGAAACATTTTACAATAAAGCGCCATGTCAGTTTTAAATTTACTACTGGGTAATTGGATGCAGCCTTGGCAAAACCCAGGCCGGACAGTACCCCCAACCCAGCGGGACACGACTCTTTCCATCACTACCAATAAGCTCCCCCCAGCATTCTCTGTCAACAGGAAAATACACAAGCGTCTAATCTGAACTCTGGTGAGCCAGATCAAGATTATTTCAAAAACACTGCAACTAAAAATGTATCTATCTTTTCGCAACATAAAAAGATAATCCACATCCTAAGACATATTTTTTTTAGAATAACAATAGCTTCAGCAAGAGTAGCAAGAGTGCTATATCTACAGTAGAGTTCAAGCATCCTTTCAAACATATTCAAATCTCAATGCCAAGGGCACTGAATTCTTCTTTGCGCTTGATCCTGAAGAATGCTTATGGGAAACACAAATTAGTGGTTTAAAAGGTCCATAAGAATGCAAAACATGCTATTTCATTATGGTATGATATGAGGATAATAGAATATCAACATGATAATGAAAGAAAAGAGAAGATTCCCTCTTCCCTGGCTTAGAACGCATTTAACAAACGAAATCTTGGGGGTGGGGGGAGAACTGCTTATAGCCAGCAACTCTAGGGAATGAAAGAAATCTCTGGTGCAACATATTTTGTTTCCATGTATCTAACTGATTAAATTTGGTCATTCATACTTGAAAACTGAGAAATAAACCTGGAGCCCTCCAACGTAAAATTGCAACTGCATAACAGCCCTGGTCTCAACGCCATCAGCCTTCCCACAAAACCACCTATGAAGACCCAGAGGATGAAACGTCACAGCAGCAAATAAAACTGCGATTTGCAGTCCAACTCTTGTCAGAATCTTGGAGGAAGTTCTACTAGTTAACAAGCAGATCGAACCAGATTAGAAATCCATTTTGTGACTCACCATTTGGGCCTGATTAAAAATATTCCCCCCTTTTCTACCAAGTTCAGGAATTCAACACCTATACCAATCCCAAAATTGAAAAGCTGCCTTTCTACCATGGCATGCTTCTTTTTGAAGCTATCAGTGTACTATGTCATGCCCCTCGCTCCAATCAATATGTCTCTTTATACCTCTCTTCAAAGACAGAATAGTAATATTAACAATGACGACAGCAGCTGATCTTTAAAATGTACCGTGTACCAGGCTAAGCGCTTTACAAGCATTATCTCCTTTAAACCTCACAACACTCCATAATAACAGCAATATTGTCTTTGTTTTTGGAATGTGAAGCTCCAAGTGTGAAATAACCAACCCAGGTTCACCAAGCTGATCAGCAGTAGAAGTGGGATGTGAACTCATGTTAGGAGACTCTCAGGCAAGTAACTGTTGCGTCATGCCACATTCTTTAAAGATATTTTTCAAGAACTACAGAGAAGTAGTTAGTGGCGTTTAGGGTCACAGAAGATAATGTCCTTCCAGACGATGTGATAAAAGGGATAAGGCGGGACAGAGCCATAGTGAGCTCTAGTAGAAATACCTGTGGGGAATCCTCACTTTTGTGCATTTCACCTTTTCAGACTGTTAGAACGAGAAGGCCTGGAAAGAAATTTCCATCTCACTCCTGAAGAGTCACCCTAGCAATGAAAGCTAACTAGACCTCTAAGAAAGAGATGTGACCAGCACCAGACAGCAATGCCGGAGTAAGTGAAGCATCCTTTCTGTCTGAGACAAAACAAAACAAACAAAAAACTGTTCAAACAAAAAGGACAAGGGAGAAATTGAATTGAAATAGGTAAAACCATTACTATAAAAATCCAAAGGATGAGCAGTCTCCTGGAAAAAATAAAGTCTCATAAAAGCTGGAAATGGGAAAATGGGTCTGGGAACATCATTTAAATAGAGAACAACCTGGCCTCCACCAGGCAAAAAGGGAACATCAGTAAGAGATCAAATGACTGAGGGAAAGTCAGCAAGATCCAATTAAAAGTGATGCAGGTCAAGTAGAAAAGGCTTCGGGAGAATTGGCAAAGCAATAACACAATGTACAACTCCACTGGAGGCAATAAAGAGCATAGTGGACATGGCAGAAAATCAGTCGGTCAATATGGAGGGCGAACTTCAGTAGTTTCCCTAAAATCCAGGCAAAAACCTGAATTGTGGGAGAAAATATAAAAAGTATACGATAGACAGCAAACTTAAAGAGTGGAAAAGTGGAATCAACGACAGTATCCACAGTCATAATTAAGAAGAAAATCTTCCTCCAGAAAAAAAGGAAAAGAAATGTGAATATGGAGACCACACGGTTCAGAACGTTCCAAGAAAATCACTGGGGTGGGAAGGGGGGTGTAGGAGCAGGGGATCACATGGACCCATCCAAAAATGTGCAACTTCTAGGATAGAGTTTTAAGTATTGCACATTTATAAGCAAAAAAGAAAACCAGTGTATACACAAAGAAATAAAAGTCTGACCAGCATGACACTTTTTAGTACTAAATGCTGAAAAACAATGACGTGATGATGAACATTTTAAGGACAAAGCTGTAAACCAAGGGTATTATACCCCATCAAGGCATATTTCTGGGTAATGCAATGGAAACACGGACTTGGGAAGACAAGGGGTCTGCTGACATAACAGTGATTTACCCTTCTTTTAAAATTAAAATGAGGAACTCAATACGGGGGATGTCATATTATAAAAGGATTGATGGGCCATCTTGTAGGGTACCACATCTGAGCTCATTGATTGACCATCAGGAGCTGGCAGAGGTTTGGCAATAGGCTCTCTTTCACTCTGAATAAAGCCCAATTAAAAAAAAATTTTTTTTAAAAAAACCTCTTTTGCAATGAATTGTTACTCTTAAGTATTCATATTTAGAAAATCATTCTGGAAAATAAAATTCAGAAATTCAAATACCATTGTGCAAAAACCAAAATACCCACCTACTTTCATTTTAAAAGATGGGGGAAAAGACATTTTGAGATCCTCCTGAATGAGAGAATTTTTTTTTATTTTATCACATTTCCTTTAAGGAGCTAATATTATTTAATTAAAAAATAAACTACTTAAAAGAGAAAACAGCACATTCAGAATCCATCTCACTTCATCTGAAAGGACTGGTGTGTTTGGCTCCACTCTGCTGGCAGTAACGTGTTCCAAGTATCTATTTTAAAGAAGTGGGACACTGCTGGTAGCTGGAGCATTCTCTGCACACTGACTGGTGCTCAAAGAGGGTTGACGAGGTGACCTGTGGCCCTTGTTCGAAGCTCCGAAGGCTCTTCTGAACCAGAAACCTCCACCAAAGCAGCCGGCCAACCCCGCTGGTCGGGCTTGCCCTGGAAAGCAAAGCTTGTCGACTGTGGTGTCTTTCAGAAGCTTGCTTCCCCTGATTTTTTAAATAACGAGGTTTTTTTCTAATTACAAATGTAGCAATGTTTATAACAGAGAAATTGGAAAACTCCAAAAAGAAAAAATAAATAGAGCATCTCCCCTACACTCACAGTTCAGAGTCAAGACTCCTCATTTTCAAGACTGCTGGAGGGCAAACCATTTAAAGGCAGAAGACATCCCAAGGGGTGGCCACGGTTTCCATGGCTCCAGTTTGGAAAGGAGACAGGGCAACTTAAGCAAGTTGATGTGGGAGGGTTTGAGGGCTCCGTGTCTGAGCTGTCCACACACTCCAAGCTCACATAAAATCTGTAGGATAACACCCATGGAAGGACTTTGTAAACTTCCAAGGATTATACAAATGGAACTTGTAATTATTCTCAGGAGCAAAACGGGTTGGGATCTTGGTATTGTCATGATCTCACAAGGGGAAACCGGTTTCCAAGGAACGTTTTCTGCATTCCCTGTGTCTGGAGGTGTCGCTGCCATTTCGGCTTTTCTTTTTGGTGGCAGGCTGCGCTCTGGCATGTCATCCCCCACAGGATCTGGCACGGGCCGTGGTTGATCCTGGCAGACACGCACCTCATCTCTGGAAATCGCTGCTCCGTTCTCGGTTCCGCGCGCCTACGTCTGGTGCTCAGATCTCTTTTGACCCCACATAAGAACCACTGCAAATGCTCAATTCAAAGCTCCCCACGGTTCCCAAGAGCCGCCTCCCTGGAGAATGCTGCAGGAGCCAGCAGGACGGCAAGCCCGCGCTCCAATGGACATGTGTCCTGTTTCCTTATCGTTCTACATCATTTACTCCACTGTGATGTGAATGATGTTAGAGTAAAGCCTCTTGAGAAAGGACCAAAAGGAGAAGTTGTAGGTTGTCAGGGTGTGAGGTGGTGGGTTATGTAGAGATTTTTGACAGTTCCTTCTCCTTCGGTTCCTGTCCCCTCCAATAGAGATTTAGCCTGTTATTTCTTATTCTGAAAACAATAATCTCTACACTTGCCTAACGCCACGCCCTCCTGGTTTTCCAGCCACCTCCCTGGCCATTTGTTTCTAGTCCCCTTACTTGTTCCTCCTTCTCTGCTCAGCCTACAGCTCCCAGACAGCCAGGCTCTCATTGGTGGTTTACTTCTCTACTCTCTGTGCTAAGAATAATTCGGCACTTAGAAGATGCTCACTAGGTATGTGAGTGAGTGACTGAATAAGCTGCTGACAACCTCTCCGTTTCCCTAACACAACCTTTCCACACATTTCCACACGATTCATTCTGAAGCCCGAAGTTGCCATCATTGCCAGGGCACACCAGTGACTCGGATTCCCGGATCCACCTGTAATTCCAGACCCAAGGACCCCATTCCCTTTATGGGGCTTCCCAGAGCTCTGTGGCCCATGGGTCCCCTGCTTCAAAGTCAACTCTTAACCGAGCATCCACCTCCAGGGTCCTCCTTAATCCTCCAAACCTCTGGCAACCGAAAGAATTATTGTGTCTTATCTGCAGTATTTCTTCAACCCTAATCAAGTGAAGCTCACATCCACACCAAATACCTTGACCTCCTAGGGAACTCCCCCAGTATTTCTCCTCTATTAAAAGACTCCTCAAAACTTTCTGCAGGATGGGGCCATGTAAGATTGCTAGTTTCAGAAGCTCATTATCAGCTGAGGGAAAACTCAGCCATTCTCTAAGCCTCGATTTCCCCTTTCCCAGAGGTGGGTGTAATAATATAGAAAGGATTAGGTAAAATCACGCACCAGAAAGTGTTTTGAACAATGCCTGGGAGACAGGAAGCATTGAAAAGACACTGGTTGAATTTAAGTCTTTACAACCCCCATTTCTAGAGTTCATTTATTCTCATTCTGGGGAACAGGACACAGAAAACCATACAAAACAGAGGTGGTACACGAGTTGCCCCTGGGAAAGGAGAGTTTGAACTGGTGGAGGAGGGAGGCCTTACTGAAGCTGAAAGTGGCCACGCAGCCAAGGGGTGAGAGCCTGTGGGGCAGGGGTGGGGACGGTGGAGAAGAAGGATGGTAACAGTGTGGTCAGTTAGTCCTTCACCACCCAGAGCTGTGTGTGGAGAAATCTCAGCAGCTCCTGAATGGACGGTTGTCAGAGGTCCAGAATAGAGGGAAGCACTTGCAGGAAGCTGGGAATGACTCCTTGAATCCTGCACCTGGGCGCCTTGCTAACCTCACCCTCGCCCTGACCCTTCCCAGCAGCACCAAACTCAGGGAACAATACCAAAAACCTAGAGGGTCTCCCCCATGTCCTTCAGGCCCCAGCACACCAGCCCCTACACCACCAGCCTCTGTGTGCTATGGACCAGGGCTCACGTGGTTAGGAAACTGGTGGCAACCAGCAAAGCCCTGAGGCCACGTTTGTATCCAAACCACCCAAGTAATGCTGTATTTATACCAATTAACATCTTACTACCACTCTGCAGTGTGAGAACCTATCTTGTATTTCAGATTTCCCAAGAGCGCAAAATAAAGGGGACGGAAAATAGCTAACCCAGCAATATTCCACAGATCTAACTGCCTGGGAAATTCACAAAAGAACGCACCTGGCTTGGGCGGTACACCTGAATGTAGGTAATTGCCCAGGTCACAACACTCTTTAAAATTAACGCATGAGGGCTATCAGCAAGAGAGGAGCATGACTCTCCGTAAAAAGAAAAAAAAAAAGGCTTTCTACTAAGAACAAGCAACCCGCAAGTTCTTCTACGGGAAGTGGAAATAAAGAGAAATTTGACTTCCATCCCATTTTGCTTTATGGAGTGTTTTTCATATCTTTGATGAGTGAGACTATCCTTAAAAGAACAAATTGTGTTAAGTCTGAATATCAGATATGCTTAAATTTGAAGCACTCTTAGGCATTGTCAAGTCTACCACTTTTATTTTACAGCTGAAGACACAGGCCCAGAGAGAGCGAGTTATTCTTCTAGCTCGAGGTCTTCCCAGGGAGTCAGGGCGGCACCCCAGGACTCTCTTGCCTTCCTCACATCCTCCGTCCGCCGCCCACTCTTTCGTGGTTCACTTCAGAGGTCTAAGTTGGCTCTGTTTTCCCTTATGGTAAGTTGACTACTGAAAATGGAAAACCTGTATCACTTACCTTAAATAAAAGGCCACCATAAACACAAACAGAATTAAAGGGAAACGACATTAAGTTCTTAGGATAAAAGCTCTGAGACCACAAGTGTTCAGTGATACGTGACTCAATGCCATTTAAGGTTGCATTTGTGCATCCCCTGCTACGTAGTGTCATTCCAGAAAGCCCTGTCCCCCCCTCTGACAAGAGCCAGGAGGCTCGCCCCAGGCAGGCAGTGCCACCGGAGTCCCAGGGAGGCAGCTTGGTCGGTGACATGGGTATCACTTTCTTGGTGACTACCTACCCTTCCCCATCACTTTATTTTGAGAATTGAGAACCATTCCTGACTTTTCAGTGAAAATTGTTGAGAATGTGCTCAGGGAGTTAGGAATACACTAGGAAAGGAAACTCACTAAGTAATAGCTTACAAAATAAAACCCGGCCCCTAATAAGAACCACTGAGGCTTCCAGCCAAGGTGAAGGTGTAGGTGAACACACTGTGCCTCCTTGCACAATGGAAATTAAAGACAACAAAGATTTAGAAACAAGAAAACAACAGAACTGATAGAAAATTGAACTGTACAGAAGTCCAACAACCATTCATCCAGGCTGGTAAGAGGGGCGGAGTCGCGGTGGGAGAAAGTGGAGGTTGACTGACCCAGGTGCACAGGCAGCAGCAGCTGGCAGACCCCAGGCATGGGGTGGCAATGGTGCAGACCCAGTGAGGCCATGCAAGGCAGCTGGCTGACTAGGTGGTCAAACACTCGCATGCAGATAATCCAGGCAAACGGGAAGCGGCAGAAGGAACTGGAATCCAAGAGAGAGCGGAGCAAGTGCCATTGTTCCCTCTCAGACCCCGCCCCCACATATAGCATCACTAACCAGCGACTGGGCTTCCCTGCCCTGGGGAACATCTAAGGCTCTACCCCTCACTATGTAACAGCCACGACCAGACCAAAGGAAAAAAAAATGGCTCAAACCAGAGAACAAATCAAAGCCCCAAAGCCAATTTATCTAATCAACCAAGAGATAGCCAACCTATCAGATGCACAGTTCAAAGCCCTGGTGATCAGGATGCTCAGAGAATTGGATGATTTTGCTCACAAATTAGATAAACAAATGAAGGCTACAATAAGTGAAATGAAGGAAAACGCACAAGGAACCAATAGGGATGGGAGGAAAACTGGGACTCAAATCAATGGAGTGGACCAGAAGGAAGAAAGAAACAAGCGAACAGAAAAGAAGGAAGAAAAAAGAATTAAAAAAAAATGAGGAGAGGCTTAGGAACCTCAGGACATGTTTAAACATCCCAACATCCTCCAGGACATCTTTAAACATCCCAACATCCGAATTATAGGGGTACCAGAAGGGGAAGAGGAAGAGCAACAAGTGGAAAACTTATTTGAACAAATAATAAAGGAGAATTTCCCCAATCTGGCAAAGGAAATAGACTTCCAGGAAGTCCAGGAAGCTCAAAGAGTTCCAAAGAAGTTGGACCCAAGGAGGAACACACCAAGGCACATCATAATTACATTACCCAAGATTAAAATGAAGGAGAGAATTCTAGAAGCAGCAAGGGATAAGGGGACAGTCACCTACAAAGGAGTTCCCATCAGTCAGCTGATTTCTCAAAAGAGACTTTACAGGCAAGAGGGGGCTGGAAAGAAGTGTTCCAAGTCATGAAAATCAAAGACCTACATCCAAGATTGCTCTATCCAGCAAAGCTGTCATTTAGAATGGAAGGGAAGATAAAGTGCTTCTCAGATAAGGTCAAATTAAAGGAGTTTATCATCACCAAGCCCTTATTATATTAAATGTTAAAGGGACTTATCTAAGAAAAAGAAGATAAAAAATATGACAGTAAAAAAAACAGCAAACTCACAGACATGAACAACCACACCTAAAACAAAAGCAAACTAAGCAAACAGCTAGAACAGGAGCAGAAACACAGAAATGGAGATCACATGGAGGGTTAGCAACAAGGGAGTGGAAGGAGGAGAGAGGGGGAAAAGGTACAGAGAATAAGTAGCATAGACAGTAGGTAGAAAATAGACAGGGGGAGGGCAAGAATAGTGTGGGAAATGTAGAAGCTAAAGAACTTATGACACATGGACATGAACTAAAGGGGGGAACGTGGGTGGGAGGGGGTGTGCAGGGTGGAGGGGAGTGAAGGGGGGAAATGGGACAGTTGTAATAGCATAGTCAATAAAATATATTTTTAAAAAAAGAACCACTGACATTGGGATTCCCATAAAAGACACGAACCTTTAATGGCACATACCTGCTCCATGCAGGCAGGACGTGTGCTTGATCTCACGGCAATCTTAGAAGGCAGGCACTTTCGGCTCCATTTCACACATGGGCAAACCCAGTCTCAGAGAGGTTAAGTCACTTGTCTCCAGTCACACAGCTAATCATAACAGAATTCAAATTCAGATCTTCTCTGCCAATTCGGGCCGCACATTATTGTCACCTGGTCGTTCTCTCAGTGATCAGCCAGGGCCTCACCCACATGGGTTCCAATTAGTGTGACGTGGAGGCTTGCATTTTTTATTTATTTTTATTAAAGTCTAGTTGATATACAATATTATATTAGTTTCAGGTGCACAACATACTGATAGAGTCATTGTATTTATTTTTAAGCTTCCTGGGTAGCTCTAGTGCATGGCAAGCATTGAGAAACTCTTTCTTTATACCATAACCTTTGTTCGTTGTTTTTCCCTGATCACTTTTCCAGTTATGTGTAAAATCCAGTCTCTGACACTTTCTTTATTATTTTCTAGTGAAATTCCAGGGGGCAGGAGAGACCAAATCTGTAAGAAGCAGGTCACTGCCCCTGCTGGGGAACCCCCGGGGCTAAGCGTGGAGAGCCCTGGGCCCAGCCCTGACTGGGCTGTGATTTAGCGAGGACCCTGGGCAAAGCACTGGGCCTTGGTTGCCTTGTCTGCGACATGGGAGGCTGGATTTAGAAACCTGGGAGCTCCCTTCCAGCTCTGAACTTCTGTGATCGGGTTCCACGTGCCCACAGCTGCCTACGAAGCTCTGTGCGCTACACAGCTCCTGCCTCTTCCACCCACCCAGGTCCCTTTCTCCTTAATGAGCTTTGGCCGAAGGTGCCTGCCTGTCTTCCCGGTCCTCTTGGCCTGCACCTAGGTCCCTCGATTCATTTTTTTTGCCATGAGAAACATTTTTATTACTAGTTTGTTTCTACTTTTTTTAACCTAATTCCACTTCCCTGCAGGGTATAGGGATTCCTATAACATGCCCTAGTGTCCTTCCATGGACCTTAACTGAGCATAATCATTTTCTAAAACTCCTCCCAAAGTGGGGCCAGGGCCCAGTGGGTAGGGGTGGGGAGGAGCCTGCAAAAGAAAGAGGCAAATCATCAGGCTCATTATAGGATAAATGTCAAGATCAGAGTCACCCCAAAATCAGGAAAGATAAAATGCAACATGCGGAGGGGCATGCAAACACACACACACACGTACATGAATTTCCAAATCTGAAAATGCTTCCAGTATCTCTGTTCTGGATCCATTTTCTCCTATAAATTATTTAAGCTAGAAGAGTATGTTTCTGGCTATGGATCACTTCACTCCATGGAATTATTGTACCTATTTCTTTTTGTGTACTTGTTCGTGTGTTTCTTAAACATACAGGCCTCAGGATACATCACCATGAAGCAATTCAGAGAAATCAGAACACAGGTTGATACTTGCCCCTCCCTCTTATGTTGCACGTAAACCTAAGTGTGTGAGGTATCCAGACTTCCAAAGGTCTGAGCCAATGTCAAGGGCTGGTGTGAGTGATGGACCAAGCCAAACCCCACGGCACAGGTACACCTTGTCTCAGCACAGGCTCCTTTTGTTGTCACTAGCCCCAAATTTACCCTAATTGCAGCAGTCCTTGGAAAATGTGTAACATTAAATCTGAGGCTGATTATCCCACAATGACACTCCGATTTTTTAGGGCATGACAGACTTCATGAAGCGTTTGAATGGCTCTGAGTCCCACAGGAAGAAAGAATAATTTCCAGGCTGTTCCAGGACAGAGTGTGGGGAGCATCCGACAGTTTTCCTCAAGGAAACAATTCTGTTGATTGGAACAGTATTTTGCAGATGACTACTTAGTTTTCATAGGTTGCAGTCTTTTTAAATTTCCTAACATCTTTTTTCCATTTATCTTTGCTGTTGTTGACCTTTTTTAAGTGGAACTAATGATCAAGACTTTCAGGGCAAGTTCATTGTTTTGGGCACAACTGTTCCTCATGCAGCTCCACGCAACTACCTTCTCATTATTAGGGGGGAAGAAAAGTTTTCAGTTCCTTTCATTATTCCTCTTTTGTCATAAAACTGTTCGTGTGTTTTTGATTTCCAAAGAGAAAGGAAAGTGTGTTTATGGTTTTCCTTTATTTTTAGACTGCGTTCTCCAATTCTTCTAACAGTGTATATTGTTAATAGCAATCTCAAGGTCTAATTTATTTATTGTTAAAATGCTAATTATTCATTTGCCTTGTTTTTATAGAAACTAAGTAAGTACAGAGTTAACTGTGAGCATTTATGAATATCCTACTGATGTAAAACCAAGGTCAAATATAAATCAAGTCTTGACAGACAGTGGGACAGAACCTGGGGTTTCAGACCCAGGGAGACTATCGGACGAAGTCATTAGCCATTTCAATGAGGAGGCACCTAACGTATTCCAGGGGCTACTTTTATTTTTTTTTAAGCATGTGGAGCCTGGGGAGGGTAGCCACCCCTCAGTTACATTGCACCCTCATATGGAGAGCAGCAAACAGTGCCGTCCATGATAGCACAGGGAGTCCCCAGTCTTGTCAGGGACAGTGATGGGAGCAGCCCCAGAACACCCTCCAAGGACCCATGCCCCCTCCTGTGCACTGCAGAAAGCCCTCCAGTAAGACAGAATGTCAGAGCCGAATAAAACTTGGAGACCCCTCATCCCCAATCCACATCTTAGACTTGAGAAGACCGAGGCCCAGAGAAGGGAACTTAGTCACAAATACTTAGCAAGTTAATGACAGAGCCACAAGCCTGGCCTCCTGCCTCTCAGCACAGTGATGTTTCCCAAAATGAGCCCGAAGCCTCATTAGCATGTAGCAGCCGAGGACCATCCATTCTGCACCTACGGGCTCTGAAATGAAGATGCCTGCTTCTTAATCCTTTAACACACAGGCCCAGCTCTGGGCTGAGTGCTTTGTCTCTATTATCTCTTTAATTCTCCTAACAACCCTGTGAGGAAGGTCAGATTACATATAATTCACCTGTAAAGCAGAAAATCAAGAAACTCGTCCAAGGTCATAATGCTGGTAAGCAGCAGATCCAGAATTCAGCCTTGAGTCCTCTGCACCCATTGCCCACGGTGCACCACTTCTTAGTAATCTGTCTCTCTAACATTGCCTCTCTCAATCTTAGGTACAGGACATGAGCACACCCCACAGGCTGCACAGACACATTCTGTGACCTCCTTCCCTGACCTCAGAACTCTGATGGTGAGCTCAGGTAGCAAGCAGATGTCCCTAGATCTCAGGGAGGGTGGTCTTTCCCAGCACCAGGAATTAAGTAATGACTAATCCAACAATTCATGGTGATACCATTTGGTGATACCATTTTGGACAGTGAGAAAGAAGTAAAGGGGAGAATTATCAAGGCTCTCCTACTGTCTAGAAAAACAGAGCTTCAGAAGATAAGATCTTCAGCCTCTGGCCTTCATTTTCCATGTAGGATGCTAGCATGAGCCTGTAATGCCTGGAGCTGAGGCAGCTATGTTGCAGACATGAGGTTTGCAAAATAATTCTGTCTCCTGGATGATATTTCTGGTTTTTAAAAATTCAGTGTCTATTACCTAGGCCAGCATTATTCATATTTCTTTCCTGAAAGCCAGAAGCCTTCCAGATGGATAGGAACTGTTCAGGGGTATATGATTTAAGGATTGCTGCCAATTCTTAACTCCATGCTCAGCTTCACCTTCTTTCTAAAATAAGTACTAGCTGGGGTCATACCAAGATTGTGCAATGGGTTTTATGTTCGGTATCATTTAACATAAATCTTGAAGCATTTGCCATGTGCCAATCAACTATCATTGAAAGAATTGACTTTGACTAAGTCACGAGAAAAATAAATCTTGACTCTATGAGGATAATATTTAGATACAAGGACACAATCCCCACATATGTGTAAGCCATATTTTAAAAAATTAATTCTTTTATATCCCCATGGGTTTATAAATTACAAGATTATTCATACTCAATAGCAAGTTAATAAGGATTCAAACAGAACCCGGGTATTAGCCCTTCTAGTTCAGCTTGAACCTTATACACCACAAACACCTCAGTCTACAGGTCACCCACAGAAAGGGAAAGTGCAATGGCCAAGAATCTCTCCATTCTTGAAAGTTTCCCTCCCCAGTTCTACAATTCTTTTGTTTTAGTTCCCTATAAGCATATTCTAGAATTAGTTTTGACTATATTCATGGCAGGCATAAATTAACATTTGCTGTTTGATTGTCTTATTTTGAAATATACTACAGTACTTTATGGCACAGAAATATTTTCTGAGTTGCTCTGGTTCTGTGCCTGTCAACCCTGCATTGCCAATCAACAAACACTGACACATGATAAGCACCATATCGAGAACTTAGGACTTGTGTCTGAAGAAGTTGGGTCATGAGGTTTGCTCTTTTTCAGCAACAACATGGACAGAAATGATCCCAGCGTGAGGACAATATGGAATCCTCTTATTGTCACCCACAGGTCCCATCCCCAGCCCTGGATAGGAAAACCAGAACTGTTGAGACCCCATTTTCTCACTCTCCTGCTAGGAGAATCTGTGTGAGCAGAGCACCTGGCTCACGTGCTGCAGGGCACAGCATCACCTTCCTTGAGTTCTTTACTCTTCCATGGACTTAAAGTACAGAGGAAAGAGGAAAGGACAGCATCAACTTCCTTGTTATCTGGACCTTTTGTATTCAGCAGGTCCTATAGGGGAAAACTAGACAACTAGGTGAGACAACCTGTTTTATAAAACCTACTAGAGAGAGAGTCACTGAAAAGGCTAGATTTCTCGAAGGCACAGTGTGTGTTTTCCATTCATTTTTGTATCCCTTGCACTTCAGTTAGTATCTAACACAAAGCAGATGAATAGTGTTCACTACTATTATTGGGCCCTTTATTTCTACGATTTATTATACTCTTCATCATGATCATCATGGTCATCATCATCATCATCATATGCAGACAGATCTAACTTTGCACCTTTCATTTGGTACAATAGGCAAGGAAATACGGTCTCTAACAAAATACAGTATTCTGGTCTAGTTTTCAAGGTCTGAGCCTCGAAAACATCACAAAATGTAGAGCTGTGTTTAAATGAAATCTTATTTTAAACTTGGATTTTAAAAACCTTGGAATGAAAATCTAAGTTGGGGATCTCAACCTTGTTACAGAAGGGATTAATAGACCCCTCTTTAATACACTCTGAAGTGAGGGCATCGACTTGAAAATGCACCCACGGTGTTGGGTCGGCTTAAAACAACCACAAGGAAAAATGCCCTAGACAAAAGCACCTGATTTTTTGATCGAGTATTGTATTTGTCAGAATAGATGATTGGGGTGGCACTGACAGAAATTTTATCACATTTAACATTTGTTCATTTCACACTTCAGGCTCTCTCTCTCGATCGCAGAATTCGTTTCATTGGCATTTGTCATATCTCGGCTATCTTCCTTCACCACTTTGTAGATAGTGGCTTTTTTAGGCGACTTTTTCTGAGCTGAGGATTTTTTTTTCTAGGATGCCAATCCAATCTGGTATTTCAAAATGCCAACACCATTGGCCCTGCTGGAAACCGATTAAACAATTTCTATGCCTAACAGCTCTTTTCAAGTTGCTGAGTTTTTGATTTTCATTTCTTAAGGCTAAATTTTCACACACACAAAAATTGCCCACTCTTTGCATGCAAATGAAGCAGTTTAGAAATGGAAATTCAAGCACAGTGAGCCCTGCATTAATTTACAAATCCATGGCATATTTAAACTATTTTTTCAAATTGCTTCACACGTTTCGGGTGTGTGACACATCGCCATTTAACTTAGTCAAAGTTATTTTGCTGATAAACTTTAGATAACTCTAAAGAAGGCATCTTCAGGAGGACTTCATTATCTAATCTTGTATGTGTATATATATGTATTTTTTTTCATAAAAATGGGATCAAGTTGGGTGAACTAGAGTAATCTGTAATGGCAGGACTTGCTCACTCAGATGGGGCTTTTAGGGCTTGCGTGAATGAAAGGGGACAGTGGAATGAATGTCCTTGTGCCTACAAGGCCGGGAAAGTATGAACGTGGAAGTCATCAACACGTTACATTTCAACGGCTGAATTCCGGTTCCGGTAAGAAGAGAACCCAAATGTACAATATCCTCACACCTCTGTGAAGAAAGAAGTGGGCAATCATCACTAGTCTTCAGCAAAGTACACCCTAACTTCCTGTTATATATTTGCAAAAGAATGTACATTTGGTTCAAATATGGCTATTGAAGAAAAGAATTTTTTGAATCGTTTCACTTTCCTATAATACTCAATGCCAGCACATTTTAGAATTGACATGCCTGAGATCCCTTTTGAATTTAAAGGAAGTCTTCTACTTACCTATCAGCCTAGACCTGACCCATTCAGATTCCAGTCAGACTTGAAAATTAGAGTGTGCCCTACCAGAAAAGAACAACTATAAAGTCACAGAAAATAACACAATGGAATTGATGCAGAGACAGGCAAAGAGTCTATGGAACAGAATAGAGAGGCCCAGGTATACATGGAAGAAGTGATATTACAGATAAGCAGAAGAGGAGCAGCTCTTCAGTAATGGTGCTGGGACAATGGGTTAGCAATATAGAAGGGGAAGGAGGAGGAGCAGAAGAAGAAAAAGAAAATGAATCTACCCCTCACACCATTCACTAAAATCAATTCCAGATAGATCAATGACAATGGAAGGAAAATTTTTACAATTTTTTGTGCAAAAAGAGAAAAACATGTTAGTGACCTCGGGATAAGGAATGATTAATAAACAAGCCACACAAAGAACAAACTATAAAGAAACAATAGTGATTGATTCAACTACATAAATACCCATGTATCAGAAAACACCAAAAAGACAGTAAAAAGACAAGACACAAACTGAGAGAAGATATCTGCAACACCTAAAATTAACAAAGGATTAACATCCTGAAAATAATGAACAAACAACCCAAGAAGGGAAAACAATCCATGGGCAAAAGAGATGAAGAGGCATTTCATAGCCGAGGCAAGATAAATGTGCCTCACTTCCAGGGAAATGTTCATTAATAATCAGGAAACTACATCATAAAATGCCAGTGAGATACCATTCCTCCCACCTGGTGGGCAAAAATTTAAAAGACAGACAGTATCAGTGAGATGTGGAATAAAGATGCGGAATAGCAGGCAGCCCCACACACACTGCTAGTGGGAGCAAGTCACCACTTTTTACTCCCGCTTTGGAATACTGCTTAGCATCATCCAGTGAACTTGAACATGTGCACACCCCACAGCCCCAAAACTTCATTCCCAGGGGCATAGCCAAGAGAAACTCATGATGTGTTTACCAGGTGACATAAGAATATTCATAGCAGTGATGAATTATTACATAGCAATACAATAGAATGCAATATGGCTACATCACACCAAGATTCAATGGGGATTCCTATCAGTCGAAGAGGTGAGGAGGGAAGCAAAAGCCCCAGAACACGGAGATCAAACACCACACTCCCTAGAGGCTGGCAGTGACTGCTGACAAAACCCATACCTGAGAGCCACTCATGGACAGGAAAGCAGACAGCAAAGGAGGAAGGAATAGTCCACACCAGAACATTGGTAAATGTTTGCCTCAATTTTCTGTGTGTTCACTTCAAAACACACACACGCAAAGAGAAATTCATTGAACCTCAACTCTTAAGGACCCTCTGCAAGATCCTCTCTTCAGGAAACTTCAAGCATAGCTCAAAATGTTCAACCAAGACAGATGCAGGTAGTGACACTGCTGTGCCAACCGCAGCCACAGCACCTGCAGTAAAATCTGGCACCACCCCCAGGGACCGCACATCAGCAATGAGATAAGAGCAAGCTCTCACCCACCACCTCCATGCTCGAGGACCAGGGTATTTCCTTCCCAAAGGCAGAAAAAAATGCAACTTGCCCCACCCTTAATTTTTTTTCGCACCCAGACTTTTTTTTTCATTGCTTTCAGAAGAGAGAGAGAGCAAGAAACAATGATTGGTTGCCTCCCTTACACTCCTGGACTAGGGATTAAACCCACAACCTACATATGTGCCCTGACTGGTAATCGAACCCAAAACCTTTCGGCGTGTAGGGCGATGCTTCAACCAACGGTGCAACACTGGCCAGGGTGCCCCATCCTTAACTTAAAGACTCAGAGAATTAATAGTCACCACTTAGTATTTCTCTTACGAACATTTGGGCCATTTCTGCAGCCCTGGACCGGATGGATAATTATCAAGTTTGCACAGGAAAGGTTCCATAGCTCCTCAGCACCTTGCGCCACATCCGTTTGGTACATGGGGTTCATTTCACAAACACCAGCATCAGACCCAGTACTAGGTGCTTGTTGATGTCAATCACAGCAGAAAAAAGGCATGTTTGACTGAGCTTAACTGAGAAAAAGCAATGAGTCATAGGACGGGTTGCCATCCACGGTGCTGAGAGGACAAAAGAGGCTCTTTATCAAAACCTTTGGTTAACAAAGACTAAACCATGTTGCCCCAGTGGTCTAGCACAAGTGGTCTAGTTCACATGAAGAAACCAAGTTGAATGAACATTCAGGGACTCATAAATCACCAGGACTTGCAAAACCCCCAACGAGCAAAAATAAGTAAGTCTATGGGAGGGGGATTCCCCTTCACTAGATAAGCCAACCCTGACTTAACTGCTTTATTTTAGTAACGTGATCGCTGATGTATAGCATTTAATTGAGGGTTTCCCAAATGCTGTGGAGATGTATTGTTTTATGTAGAGTTTCTGAAAAGAGTTATTTATTTCTACAGCTCCTTTAAGAACAATTCGATGGGTTGCGTTTAAGAATTATAAGGAGTTTTGTGGGGGTTGGGTGGCAGTTTTCTTTCAGCTATCAAGATAAAATGTGTTCAGTGTCCAGCAAGAATTACCTAAACTTGCACGAGTAGCTTCAACAGCTTCCCATCTGCTCTGGGAAAAGCCTCCTTAGACCAGGCCTGACTAGAAGCGGGTCAGGGGGCGTGATTGTTTAATTTGATGTGCTCTAGGCAGAGCCAAGCCCAACACCATGTATGCATGGCACTTAATAAGTACAGACTGTTGGGAGTGTAAATAGATTTAATCTGGGCAGAAAGGAAGAGCAGAAATCAATCAGCATATGTTTGGCTTATTGTGAGAAAACAACATTTATCTGACCTCACACAGGCCAGACTGACGTGGCCCAGCCTGCTCACAATCAAGGTCTATGTAGCTGGTACCCCACATCCCTGGGGGAAATCGAGATATAGATGCAGCTTCCCTTACAGTAAAGGAAGCTTAGGCAGAGAAAGAATGAGTGTAGATAAAACACCAGACTGGCAGCTTGGGAGCTCTTTGCCACCTGGCCATTGTAACCTCCTCAGAGTCTCTGCCAATGTCATGCTTTCTTTCCACTCCATGAAATAAAGTGCTGGAAACAGATATGAGGTAGTAGCTTGCCTCCAATGCCCTGCTCTGTGACAGTTTCCTACATGGGACTTTTATTTTTGTTTGGCATTTGAACTTTTAAATGACTCAGTGATTAATGCTTTGATGCTGCACGTGATAATTGCCTTTGGCAGAAAAGGAGTCTTTGTTCTTGCCCACTCACCTTTTGTATGGAGTTTCCCACTCCTGTTCCCTTATTTATGACTTGTTGATGTTCATCTATATTTAGCAAGTGTTTTGCTAATATCGAAGGAGTCATCAAAGGTGCAGCTGCTTCGTCTCTACAGGAAACCCCCACTTCAGGGGCTGGCTCTCCTCTATAAAGATCTGCTCTGGAACAGTCTCTGCAGGAAGACGAGAAATTCACTTCTTGATTTTTAAATGAGCTGGCTAATGTTTCCATCCTTTCCCCCCTTCTGGAGCTTGATGAACTCATGTGTTATTCTCGGTGGGCTGTCAAACCAGTGAGGATGTTTTTCTGATCATCTTTAGGTGGAGTTATATTTGGCTGTTTTTTCCTCCCTTTCCAGGGGTTCCTTTCTTCATTGTGTGGACACGTGACCTTGTTTTTATATCTCAGTGTCCCTAGCTAGGAAACCTGTGACAGTCCTTTCCTGTTCCTTCTTGACTCACTGGTTTGTGTCACCAAATGCTTGGCTCACTCACTTCCTTCAAGTTCTATGAAAGGGGGTCCCCCAAACAAGCCCATTGCTGCCTCTGTCCGAGCGTGGGTGCC
Source organism: Anoura caudifer (assembly GCA_004027475.1). Taxonomy (NCBI): domain Eukaryota; kingdom Metazoa; phylum Chordata; class Mammalia; order Chiroptera; family Phyllostomidae; genus Anoura; species Anoura caudifer. Next base: position 274,256 of record PVKU01000269.1, on the reverse strand, counting down.
GAATCACGAGCCACACCACCCATCCCGCGTGAGAGCTGTCCCACTCAGATAAGCTGACAGTGAACTCCAGATTCCGTATTTTAAAATGACCTCACCAGGAGACCATGTCACTGTGGAGTTCTCACACACTTTAAGCTGTTTCTTTACAGGAAAAGAATACTACAGACCACTGCCCGTAAGCCTCTGGGGTCTCTCTGTCAACCCACTTCTATCGATCCTTAGAAACAGAAATTATTTATTCTTCATTGGTCTGGGCTTTCAAAAAAATCAGAAATAAAAAGATTATCCTTCTCACACATTTCTTAAATAAAGTAAAGGGAGAATTTTGGAATAGATTTTACAAGTTCCTTTGGAACTGATAGGAACCCACTGGAGAAGGAAAGCTAAATGCAGGAAACGGGAATGTATTGGGGAAGGGGGCCTTTCAGGTGGGATATTCTGCTCTCACTACTGTCCCTTCCATCCGGCACCCAGGTGCTCATGTGGCAGAATCAGAGGAGGGGTGAGAAACCAGCTTTCCTAGGCAGCCTGCAATGTGCAGTACTTCACACACACTCTGGAGAGTGGAGAGCACAGTCTCTGGGGCCAGGCTCGACTCCTGCCTCCACTACTTCCAAGCTATGCTGAGGAGCCAGTTATTTCCATCTGGCAGTGCCTCAGTCTCCTGGTCTGTGAAATGGGGACCATAACAGTGCCTTGCTCATGGAGTTATGAGAAGCAAGTGGGTTGATACTAAACAACCTTGGCATATAATAACTACTATATAAGCATTTTATAAGCCTAAATGTTAACTTAAACAAATAATCCTCTGAGCTAAGTATTTGTCACAAACATCATTGGTTGCTGCCTCAAAGCTATTCCTCTTCTCCCTTCTTATGGGCAAGGCTCGCTCCCTTTCAATAGGGGTTGCAAATGCCATATGCTGGTTTTCCCAGGATTCTTTGCAGCTGAGGCATGAACATGGAACCCAGTTCTGGCCAATGGAATCTGAGGAGATTTTTGCTGGTGTCTTTTTGTTGTTGTTTCTCCAGTTTTTTACTTCTATTTTTATTTACTCAGGTGGTATTTTTTATTGTAGTTGACATACATATTATATTAGTTTCAGGTGTACAACATAGTGGTTTAACATATATGTATGTATACATATATATGGTGTGTATATATATACACCTTATGATGTGATTACTACGATAAGTCTAGTAACCATCTGCCACCGTAAAAGTTATTACAATATTAATGCTGTATTCTCTGTGCTATACATTATACCCTTGTGACTTATTAACTTTATAATTGGAAGTTTGTACCTCTTTTTCCTTTTTTACCTTTTTAACTTATCTCCCTACCTCCTTCTTCTTTGGCAATCATCAGTTTCTTCTCCGTATCTATGAGATGTGAATACACACACACACACACACATATATGCACACACTGGAATATTACTCAGCAATAAAAAAGAATGAAGTCTTGCCATTTGCAACAATACGGATAGGACTAGAAGGTATTATACTAAGTGAAATAAGCCAGAGAGATGCCGTATGATTCCACTCATGTGTGAAATCTAAAAAGAAATGAACAAACAAAGCAAAACCAAAACAGGCTCATAGATAGAACAAGCTGATATCTGTATGTGCCCTTTGAGGAAAAGAAAAGGCCAAAAAGCCAAGCTGATTCACCAAACCCATGACCTTGAGTTTAGGGTAATGTGTTACTCCAGAATAAACTATCAGAGCACTACTGCATCACAAGAGACTGCAATCTTGACATATCAGGCCTATTTATTCAGCAATTACATCAGTGCTTCAAGTTCTTTTCCCAACTCTTCCTCTGCAACACTGCAATACAATTCAGTTCTGGGGCTAACAACCCACACAAGAGGCAGGTGTAAGGGCACAGTCCCTAAACCGATGGGGTCCCCACTTCAGATGCCAGTCGCAGGTTCCAGAGTACCCAGACCAACTGATCCCACCGCCCCCTTGGGTTTGCTAATTTGCTGTAATTCAAGAAAGTACCATAATTATGATTACAGTTTTATTATAAAGCAGTGACTTTTCAGTGATGCTTTTCATCTTATGGCACACATAAACTGATTACTAAAGTTCAGTGGTACACCAAAAATTATTTTTTTTTGCCACTCTGGCAGAAACAGGTACAATTTTGATTCAGTCACACTGGGCAGCTATTGTTGTGCTGACTGTTGTTACTTTTCATTTGACAACCTAAGGGAGAAGAGGCCAGTGCCCCTGACGAAACAGGCAGGTATTGTGCATCTTAAAAATTCCTGTGGTGCACCAGTGCACCGCAGCACAGGGGGCGGAAATCACTGCTATAAAAGACTCAGATCAAGGACTATCCAAATGAGGAGACACAGGGTGACATCTGCATGGATCCTAGATGAGGACTGTGTGCTTCTCGCCGTGGGATCAGGGCACATCTCCCTCCTGGCACACTGACGTGGTCACAAACCGGAAAGCTCCATGGCACGTTGGTGTCCAGTGTATATCGGGGTCCAGTGTATATGTAGATCTGGTTGATCAAATCATTGGCCATGTGACTGCATTCTCCGAAGGCAGGCCAGGCTGTCTCGAAGCCCTAGCCCTCTCATAACCTGGATGGTATTTCTAGGGGGCCAGGCCTCCTCTGAGTCATCAGCACCATAAATTCAGATGTGATCCGAAGGGCTCTTGAATAACAAAGGCACTCCTATTATTTGGGAAATTCCAAGGATTTAGAGTCATCCTTCCAGGAGCCAGGGACAAAGGCCAGCCAAAGTCTTTATTCTCCAGCACCCATCCCCCTGCCCCATGTTGTGCTTTGTGCGGTTGAGGCAGGGTCCTTGCCAGCTGGCTCCCTGCTAGGCTTTGCCAAAGGGATGCAAGGAGACTGGAAGGCGTAAGGAAGGTGGAGGGCTTTATTCTTTTGTGTTTGCCACCTGTTTTCTTCCCATTTCTGGAAGCATGACCCCAGTCACCCCTTCCACCTAGTGGCAGTTTATTCCAGTGTCTACAGCTGATTTCAGCGTTTGGGTTTTTACACTCCCAGAGCCAGCCTTACCGGGCCCCGTCAGAGGCATCCGGGCCCGTCAGAGGCATCCGTGCCCCGTCAGAGGCATCCAGGCCCCGTCAGAGACATCCGTGCCCCGTCAGAGACATCCGTGCCCCGTCAGAGGCATCCGTGCCCCGTCAGAGGCATCCAGGCCCCGTCAGAGGCAGCCGGGCAAGCCGGCCATCAACAGCTGCCAGCCCCATGGAGCCCCCTCCCAGCTCCACGATGCCAGCTCAGCCCAGCAGCGCCCTTTCCTCAGAGGTCTGTGTTCCAGCTCCACACAACCTCCCTTCCACGTTCAAAGATGCTAGAACCAGCCAGTCTCCTTGAACGTCTTACTTTAAAAAGAAATCTTGCCCTGGCTGGTGTAACTCAGTGGATTGAGCTCGGGTTGTGAACCAAAGAGTCACCAGTTAAATTCCCAGACAGGGCACGTGCCTGGGTTGCAGGCCAGGTCCCCACTGGGGGCCAGGTGAGAGGCAACCACACATTGATGTTTCTCTCCCTCTCTTTCTCCCTCCCTTCCCCTCTCTCTAAATAAATAAATTAAATCTTTAAAAAAGAATCTTAATTTCAGCTCCACACATCCCGTCTCTAAGCTTCTACATTTTAGTAATCACGACCACTGTTGCACTGTGTGTCCCAAACCCTGGGAATAATGCTTTAAGTCCCTGTTTCCCTTTTCATTTCTCCAATAACTAGTTAACAATTCTTTCTATTTAATTTTTTTGTTAAAAATAGCTTGTGTGGCTTTTATGCACTGGCTGATGCGAGCTAATAGTTCTGTCACCTCAGGAGTTCACCTTCAGCCTCCTTGGACTTTACTGCATCGTCTTAACAGCAGCCCCAGGCCTGCGCTGCCTGGCAGCACCTCCGGTGCTGGGGGAGGCCTCACACCGCCACCGTCCGGCAGCGTAGCCTGTAGCCGCGAGTGCCTGTTAGGTACTTAAATTTCACTAAAGCATCTGAGGAACGGAATTCCTAGTTTTATTTAATTTTCGTTAAATGTACTTTAGTTTTTAGTGATTTTTATTGTATTTTTTCCATCACCATTTGGTCCCCTTATACCCCCTCCCCCAACAATCGCCACACTGTTGTCCATGCCCACAAGTCCTCTTTCCTTTTTGCTCAGTCCTTCCACTCCCTACAACCCCCTCCTTAGCTGCCGTCCTGCTCTCCATCTACGGGTCTGTCTCTATTTCGCTTGTTAGTTCAGTGTGTTCATTAGATTGTATATATGACTGAAGTCATATGGTACTCGTCTTTCTCTGACTGGCTTATTTCCCTTAGCATCAGGTTCTCCAGGTCCATCCATACTGTTGCAAAGGGTTAAACTTTCTTCTTTTTTATGGCTGAGTAGTATTCCATCGTGTAAATGTCTCACAGTTGTTTTACCCACTCATCTTCTGATGGACACTTGAGCTCCTTCTGTATCTTGGTGATTGTAAATAAGGCTGCAATGAACATAAGGATGCTTGTGTTCTTTCAAATCAGTGTTTTGGGTTCCTTTGGATATATTCACAGAAGTGGGACCGCTGGGTCAAAAGGCAGCTCCTTTAAATAGCCACACTTGGTTAATGTCTGCTGCGTCGGACACCACGACTCTACAGCCTCTTCATCATCTGTCTCACCCACTAGAACTTTTCTGCTTTTCAACAGCACTTTGTCCTATGAAATGCTGTTCACGTTGTATTCTAATTATTTATGTGGTAGCTTCGCTTACCAACCATGGGCTTCTCGAGGGGTCATTTGGTAGCTGTGGTACATAGACACATGACAGGAGGAAGCACTCAAAAATGATTCATAAATTGAGTTTAGCACCCACCCAGGGGACAGCAGTGTACAGACTGGGGTTCCGTGTCAGGGAGGAAGGACTGAGCCTGGGATTGCAGAACAAAACTCCGAGGACAGGGTACATACGGCTTTGTGTTTCCGCTTTCCTCGTCTGGAAAATCATTTCTGCAGGATAAACTGAGTTTACTAGGAACCATCCCACCATTTACAAAGCTGATCTGGAAGCTACAGATTCACCTTGGCAGTAACTTAGCATTCTAGCTCTCAAAACTGCACTTAATAACTTATCCTCTTACCCTTATCTTTTAGATTAAGAAAGTAAAAATATATACTTTTTAAGCATACAAAGAGAAAGTTTATAAAAACTTACCTCTGCAACTTGACATGAAGGAAAGAATGAGGGATTCTATGTCTTTTTACCATCCATGTAACCAATCGGTCACTGAACAAATAATTATCCCACAAACACCAAGTGACAGGCATTGTAATCCCCAAACTACTTTCTTGAGATTATGTAAATTAAATCTCTCTGCTAATCTCTTTCATGGCAACATGTACCTCTCTGTGTAGCATATGCACTAATTAAATATTCTGCGAACTATGGAGTTATATTTGTGATCTGGTCAGCCAACCCGATGGTAAACTACGTGAGGGTGGAAACCATGCGGGTCTTTTCTCACCTGCATTTTCAACAGAACCGCAGTACACGCAGCCTCGGGGTCGGACACCATCACTAAGTCATTTTTGAATAAATGAGCAAACAAAAAGAATGTCCTATAACAGTATTTGGAAAATTACTTGCCAACGCCATAACCTGTCTAGAATTTGACAAAACGATTTCACAAGTTTTCTCAAGAAAATTGTCCGCCAGGAATTAGTGAAACCCAAAATGAACATGGCAGGCTACACCACTAAGCAACACCTGAGTTTTCTTTTTCCCGTAACTCTCATCTCCTCCATGCATTGAATCGGTAGCATTCCGATGCATCAGCCCAAAACGAAGAAGTCACTACGGGACAAAAACAGGAGTTTTACATTCAAAAAAGGAGACAAACGTCTTAAAAAATGAGTCTTTTCATTGCAAGAGCAGAGCTCTTTAAAAAAGAAAAAGAGTTTTCATCTTCAAAAAGCTAACAGTCTGAGAAACTCAGGGCATAGAAATTAGTCCTAAACCAGAGAGGAGGAGAGACTGGCTGATGATGTAATGATATTTTTTCTGGCTCAAAAACAGATGGATGGTGAACATCAAAGAGAAGAAGGAATAAGTGAAAGAGGACCGGAGAAGAGTTGAGATGCTGATGAATTTACGTGGCACACCCTCTGTTCCCTTTGGTCCAAGCTCTGGAGTGGGGAAGAAATTCTAGAAAACCTAAGCAAGTTTAGAGAGCAGTCCTCCAAGAAGAGACTAAAGCTTAGGTAATCGACAGTCTCACGGAGAAGGCCCTCGTCCGGACACAGCTTTCCAACAGTCGAGTAGAAACGGCTGTGGGACCAGTCTGCAGAGGACCTGCACTGCCATTGGGAGGCAGGGGGCACCTGAGCCCCCTGTGCACATACGGGAGGACTTACGAAGCTAAGAAAGTTTCAGGTTCAGGGCCCCATGTGGACGCTCCCCTTACAAAGCCCCAGGAAGGGTCCTGGCAGTGCTTTCATTGTCCCACGTTTTTGTACACTTTGTAACAGTAAGAAACTTGAACACCAATCGGTTCAGACCGCAGTCCCCACTCCAACTTCCCCTCTGACACACTTTCCCCTGTCAGATGGTGTTGGAGTAGCAGAGTACACTCATATGGGAGTTTAGGCAGCTATATTTACGTGGTTCCCAGTCACTTCTGTGTGTAATTGTTTTTGCTAGCCGTCCAAGTATACAAATGGTGTCAAAAATCCTCCCAGCATCCACTGTGCCAGCACCCGGAGTCATGGCCCAAACTTGCAGAGCCAGAAGTTGCAATATGATATGAACATATCCTACAGCACCAGGAACAAGAACGCCATGGATAGTGGAGGAAAGGGGTTTTAAATGTATGCAGCCAGATGCTAACCTAGGGAAAGTTCTCCTAGTCATGAGAAGTGTGAAATTGTAAGTGAAGCATTTAGCTTGCATGAATGCCTCGTCAAAATGGAAGCTCTTCCCAGCCAGAAAATACACTCAGGAATACACTCAACCCAACAAAGTCATAATTTTATATTCTGTTTCTTTAAGGTAGCTCCCAAAATTAAATTAGATCTCTCTCTATAAAAGCTAGATTCCCCCCCGCTGCACCCCAGAGGGACATGGAAGTGCCAAAAGAGTGATGTGGACCTACAAAGACCTTACATGCAGGGAACAAGGAGACAGAGGGACCTGCAAGGACACGGAGGAGAGAGACCCTTAAGACATTTCAGCAGAGACTGCAGAAAGGAGGACATTGGTGATCCAAGACCAGAAAGACTGAGTGTCTGCTCCTGGTGCCAAAACAATACCTGACACCCTGCAGCTTTGATCAACACCGAGAGAGAACGGAAGAAGTAGGAAGACCTGGCTCCAAACTGGAGTTTAATTACTCAGGTGACCAATATCCAAAAGTAATTAAGTTGATGTGGAATTAACTGATATTCAGTGCCCTAACGTCAGCGGGGAGGGAGGATTGAACTCTTACGTCAATTCCCAGAAAACAGTTAATCTTGGCACACCAGAGTGAATGTAAGATTAAGACCCAGAAATAGGCCAAAGAAAATCTCTGCCGCAGTGCCGAAGCCCCCTCCCCTGAAACCGTGGTGCCGTGACCGCGCTAAACCTCCCTTGCATCCTGCGCTCCCGGACAACAGCATGGTGGAGCAGCCCCCCTACATTTTCATGTTTCTGGAAACAGTTAATTGCTACAAATTCCCTTTTTCTTCCATATTTGAGATAAGACACTATCTCTCCTCTTGACTCCCCTAAGACTCAAGGATGACATCTTTGTTTACTTGCTTCTGTAAAACTCCACACCCCTCCCTTTGCTCCCCCTGAGGCATTCCTCATTCCTGAACTTATCTCTATTGCAATGGCCCGAATAAAACCCACTCCTTCACTGTTTGCTGCCTGCGATCTTGACACTGGAGTGTTCTCACTCAGTGCTAACCCAGGAGCCAGTCGGGTTAGGAGTTATAACCACAAAGCTAAGATTTTACAAGCACGGTGAAGTGGGGCCTGTGAAGGACCCAAATTCCTTCGGAGGAAATTAAAAAAATAAGCCGCTGACTTCCAAATGATAATTGTTATGTTTTAGTCCCTGCAGACCATGAAAATAATGACCAAAAAATTACCCTGAATTTAGCCACGCTTCACAATAAATTTTATTTGATTAGTCCCTAGGGATCTACATACATCTGATAAAGTCTAACATATGTGCAGGTCAAAGCAGTTTGCTTGTTTTTCTGTTGAAGATCCATGACTTTATACCTCCGCAGCTTTTTTCCAAGTGTCTCTAGGATCCTCAGAGGTACGTGGACGACTTGGGAACAACTGACTTAGATAGTTTCAGGTAGTAGCTCTAAAAATGTGAAATCTGAAAATAAGAAACAAGAAGAGCTGACTTGGCTGGCAGAGTGTCATGGCATGTGCGGCTGTCCCTGTGGAGGGTTGCTGGCCAGGCAGCCTCATGAAGCACAGATATTCCCCCTCCCACCCACCCCGCCCCTCTCTCCTACTGCACCCCCTACACTGCACCTAGGAAGATGCAGAACCAAGCACTTCCTCCAGGTCTTCCATAGCTGGGCTCACAGAGAGGTATCGCCCTGGATCCTGCTCACGCCTCTTCTCCTGCCACCCCACCCCCACAGCCATGCACACACATGCTCACAGGGGCACACTCAGCACCCTGCTCCTTGTGACCAGAATCCTTTTAGAGGAAGGAAAAGAATAGTCTCATTTTGGGTGAGATCAGAGGCCCCTCTTCTGGGGACCCACCAGGAGAGAGGAGAGAGAGAAAGAGAGGAGAGCCAGGCGGGCAAAACTCTGAGCTGCACTGGCCGCATCCTTTTTTGGCAACCTGGAATCTAGCCCCCACTTTGAAAACGCTAAGAGAAGAGGAATATCTAAATTTCTGAGACTATAGACAACATATTTGTGGTTATTTCCAAATTGATTTTAAGGCACGCCAGGCAAGCCCTTTCACAGTTGTTATGAGAGGAGCAATGCTTTGATCACATCTGTATACAACAAATGCACTATCTTCCTTAAAAACCACACTGACAGGACCACACATATTTTGCAGGCTTCTGTAGACATATCATTAATATTAATTAACATCCAGTCAAAATATTAAAAACCAGCTTTCACAATATTTGAAATGCAGCAGGTTTTAAATAATGTTTTGTTCTAACATGGATGAGAAAATATATATGTGTGTGTATATATACATATATGTATGTATGTGTGTGTGTGTGTATATATTCCAGTGGGCACCACTGTCCATGTGGAGTCTCCACATTGTCCCAGTGTCTGCGGGGCTTTCCTCCAGGTCCTCCAGTTTCCTCCCACATCCCAGAGCTGTGCACGTGCAGTGAGTGGACCTGCTTCCACTGTCCCATCTGAGGGAGTGTGGGGGGGTGTGGCCACACAAAGGAAGGGCGCCCTGTCCAGATGGGTCTCGCATGCACCCTGAGCTGCCGGGAGAGGCTCCTGCCACCAATGACCCTGAAGTGGAATCAGCAGGTTGGAAAATCACTATCTTATTGGCTTTTATGCATCTTTCTTACATATATGCACAGCTTACATGTAATTCAATGTTTAATATTAGAAGGGTTTGGTTCCTTATTTAGAAGTTTGGTGATGTTGTTTGGCCGGAAATATGCCATGGGAATGTAACTCATTTCTATCAATTAGCCTATGGGAAAATTGGTTTTATAATACATCAGTTTTGCTTAAAGTTGCAGTTTCCAAGAGCCTATCAGTGACATTAAGTGAGGGCTTACTGTACACGACCATCCCAAGTGCAGTGCTGTTGACACAAGCATTGCGAAGTGGAATTACTCACTGTCTTCTCCCATGGCACCATCCCATCTTTATTTAGGATTTTATGTTAGATCCAAAAGTGCAAAAGGAAGTTAAGACATTGACTATTTTCTTTAAACTAGACAAACACACAGCATTCTTAACTCCAAAATTCATTCCCAGTGGAGGAGGTGGGCTTTTTGGAGCTTGGGATTTGAAACAGTTCTGGCAACTTTACATCTCCAAGCCTAGGTTTGATTTCCCTCCCCGAGATCAAAGTGTACGTTAGTAGGGTCGGCATAGAAAAAAGGGCTCGCAGGTTCGCAGGTTCCTGTGCGTGTCCTCGTGATTTCTGTCAGATACGGAAATGAATTGTGACTCTCATGGACTGGAATTATTTTCCCTTCTGTTTAATATGTCGGCCGTGTCTCTGGCATCCGAGCCCGTTATCTCTCTCCTCCTACTTCACACTTTCCTGAAGCCTTCTGGTTTCACAGCGGACACATTGTAAATCTTCTCCTTCTAAGTGTCCCACATATGTTTCATTAAAAGTGTTTGTTTCTTTCATCAGCTTGACGTTTCTAATGTGAAAAAAAATAATAACTTTGTCCCTGGAGCTTGGAAATGTATGGGCCTGAAGGAGGAGCAGCCCAGCCAACCGCAAGCAGCCTGGGTCTTGGTGCCTGACCTTGAGGCTCCACCAGGGTGGGGGCCTGCTCCCCAGCACGGCCAGGTTAGTATGGAAGGGGTGAGACACGAAACAATGTATATTAATCAGCCGAGGCAACTGGGTGACTTTAAACAACATAAATGTATTGTGTCACAGTCATGGAGCCTCAAAGGTCCCAAGCCAAGGTGTCCCCAGGACTAGTGTCTCCCAAGGCCTCTCTCCTGGACGTGGAAGTGGGCACCTTCTCCCTGTGCCCGCACATGGTCTCTCTGCTGCACGTGTGCCTCTCTGTGGCCTAACTTCCCTTCCTTACGAGGACGCCAGTCCTATTGGATGAGAGCGCATCCTGATGGCCTCATTTTGACCCTATCTCCACATACAGTCACATTCTGAAGCACTGAGAGTTAGGACTTCAACATAAGAATTTTGGAGAGACACAACCCAGCCTGTAACACCTGACATCCACTACACTTTGGGCAAACTCATGAAAAAGAGGGAGAAAAAGGAGTAGCCAGGGAGAAGAAGCCACCATGGATTCCTCAGCAAGGTACAGTGAACATATTTTCTAAAGACTTCTTTACAGCAGTTTTAGAGTCACAGCAAAATTGGAAGGCACAAACATATTCTGTAACCCTCCAGCCCCCCACATGGGCGACCTCCCCCATCATCAACACCCCCACAGGGCAGTACATGCGTCACAACTGATGAACCTCCTCCGACGCATCATTATCACCCACCGTCCACGGTTTCCTTTGGGCTTCACTCTCAGTGTTGTACACTCTGTGGGTTGGGACGAATGTAGGACATGCATCCACCATTGTGGTACCATGCAGAGTGTTTTCACTGCCCTTACAGTGTGCACTTTGCAGGGGCTTCAGATTCCATTCATTAGGGGTCCCATACTCACAAAGGGCAGCAAGCAAATTAACACATCAAAGCCAGGGAAGGGCGAGCTCTGAACCATAGATGAAGGTCTGTTTGGGTCCTATTGCCTTCTTGGACAGCCTGTTTCCCAGCAGGGGGTGGTGGTGCAGAGTATGATAAGCTCAGTAATCTCCCGCCCTCCTCCACTTCCTCCATGCCACCATTGCCAGTGGTGATCCAGATAAGGTTGCAGGCACCAACGTGCAGTTGTAGCCCTTGTCCCCAGGAGTCCACATGACTAAACTCCCATTATAGCTCCAAAAACATAATTTTAGTAAACAAAAGGGCATGCCATTAAAGCACACTGTCTCTGGGTAACTGATTAGTGTGTCCCCATGTCACCCCCAATGGGACTTTCTCTAGAGGGCTAGGACACACCCACGTCAGGATGCCTGTGTTCCAATCTGGGTCCTGTTAATGTTCTCACCACTCAGCATGTGGAGGCCTCCCTGTCCGTTACTATTGAAAAACTGCTCCCCAGACCACGATGGCCCCACAAAGCTTGGCATCGACGTCAGAGGCTACTTCATAGGTAGAATTCGGCTTTAGTCTTTTGGATTAAACCAGCTTTTTTTTAAGTGTGTATGAAGCATTATTTCAGAATTTGTTTTATCTTTGATCTTCTGGCTCTAAAGTACATTCTCACCTTAACTATGAAGTTGGAAATTGTCGTCAGGGGCTCAGGACAACGAATGGCGTAAATGGTACCACCACCCACAGAAAATGTTGGTGCTAATATTAGCATCAGTTGGGTAAGGAAGAGCACTGAAGAAGAAGGTGTTTTTATCAGAGCCTGCACAGCTCCTGGCCACAACCTTGTCACCTCGTATCCCACCGTCTGCACGCCTTGTGTCATCTGACACGAGTGAGACCACTCAGGGCGTGGAGACGGGCAGGTGAAGAGCCAGATGCCCTACTAGCTGTTTTACATTTCACAGCTCTGTTCATCCATAATTAATGACATTGTTAATTCAATCCTTTCCCTATTAACTTAAATCACTGCAAAGGAGAAAAGTTTTTATTTATGATAAAAGACCACATATAGGCTACACAGGCAGCCAGATGGACAGCGACTGACTCTCCAGAGCTGCAGAGAATAGGAAGGGGACTGTTCCCCCACCACCCCCAAAAAGGAGATACTGTCTAGATGAAATCTCCATCAGTCCAGTATTGTGAGGTTGGATTCTGCAGAAGAAAGACTAAAAACAAAATATCATGTGATTAATTCCTATAATATTGCAGCAAGAAAGGAAAATGTATTTATGGGGCAGTGAGTTCTGATCCAGAAGCTACTACTAATTAGTTATAAACCTTAGCAATCTGTTTCCTCTGTAGGCTCGTTTCTTTATCTAGAACATGAGAACATTGAACTGCATTCTCTCCACACAATGGGTAGGTCTCAGATGATCTCTTTGTATTACTGAAAAACAGGAGATTTAACCCTAATATCAACTAGTAGTATAAATAAAAGAAAATCAATTAACTTCTCCAAATGTTATTTATAAATCAGGAATGATAATGTCTTAGTTATCATAAATTAGATTGCATATAAAAATCATGTAAAAATAAAGAGTTTTAATAGCTGCCATTTACTGAGCATCTTCTACACATTAAGTATGCCACTAAGTACTTTCTTGTGGCTGTATCACAGTTTTCTATTCTGTTTATCCAATACTGCCTAATAAAGACCCATCCTTTACTTCTTTTTCTCCCCATCTTATTCCACACTTTGTTCTGATGTCTGAATAAATAGAGACAATATAATATTTATACATGGTAGTTAGAGAAATGATGGACTTCTTTACTCTCAAAAAGGCAGGGTCATATGCAAGAGGAACAAAATCTCATTTGAGAGGGAGAGAAATGGAGAAGGAAGGAAGGAAGGAGGGACTAAAATAGCAAGAATAGGAATGAGATAATAATAACCACAGGAGAGGAGGTTAGGTAAGGACAATTGCAAAAAAAAAGAAATGATAGCAAAATCACAATATGCACTGGACCCAATGAAGAGTAGGTTTTAAATGGCAAAAAAAAAAAATTGAGTAAATAACATGGAAGACATACTCAATGCACTCTCTGGAATTTTGAGAAAAGATATATGAAGATGAAAATTATGAGAAAAGTGATATAGTTGACCTGTGTTCTCAGTCTTTTAGAGCTAAAATTCTTTGCATAAAAGGCTATAAGTCTTGAAACTGAAGAAATGAATGAACATAGATCTATAGAAATCTTCTTGAACCTGAGAAAATATCAATATTTTGAGTCAACATGTTAGAAAAAAATCATGAATAGACAACCATATTTAGATGTATAGCAGTATTTTTTAATTATAAGAACAAGTAAAAGCAGTCTATCAACATCTGGGCTGAAAAAATTAACTAGAAAGAAACAAAAATCATGGCTCGCATTTTAATTTGTTTGCAACACTCAATGCAGGAAGAAAATGGAGCAATATCTAGAAAGTTTTGAGGTTGAAAGTTGGTGAACATGAATTTCTATACCCGGCCAAGTTTTTATTTTTTATAATAGGAGGTTAATGATAGTACCAAATATGTACAACCCCAGGAAAATATAATCCTCACCTTCCCATGAGGAAAGACAAACTACAATTGACCAACTAACCAAGTGATAAACCAAAATTGAAACCTCAAAAATGAAAAACTAATGATACAAAAGGACTGGCTTTTTGTTTTTTGATCACCAAGCACTGCCAAACCTAACACTGATCAAGCAATATGGTAGAGTGCAGTACTTTGAATCTGGTCCCTTGAGTCCTGGGTTCCAGAGAAGGGACTCCAAGGGGCCAAGAAGCATGAGTGGCAGCCTGTGCTAAAGCATCCTGGGTCCCCTATCCTCTTTTTAACCGGAGCTGCTTTGTGTTTATTTCCTTTATACATTATGGTTCTAAAAGAATTGGCTTTGAAAAAAGGGTTTTCAGCTATTAAAATTTTAAAAAGCATTAAAACACTCTAGGTCCATCCATGTTGTCATAAATGGCAAGACTCCACTTTGTATGGCTGAGTGATATTTCCATTGCACACATGTACTGCATCTTCTTCATCCATTTGTCTATCACTGGCCATTTAGGTTGCTTCTACAAACTCATACAGAGAACAAACTGATGATTGCCAGATGGGAGTGGGGTTGAGGGGGTAGGTGAAAAAGGTAAAGGGATTAAGAAATGCAAATTAACAGTTATAAAAAATAGTCACAGGGGTGCAAAGTACAGCATAGGGAATATAGTCAAAATAATGTAATAAGTATGTATTGTCAAATGAATACTAGATTTATTGGAGTGATTACTTCACTAGTTATATAAATGTCTAATCATTAATTTGTACACATAAAATTAATATGATATTGTACAAGGTCTGTCCAGAAAAAAACCCAGCCACTGTTAATATACTGAGAACAGTTTGTGTGAAATTGATGTAACCTGGCAGCCAAGGAGAGTAGACTGGAATGCACATACATGAACAATGACAACTTCACTGTACTAGTCAGTGGGGGCAGTAGACACCATTGAGTGAGCATGTGTACTGTATGGCCATCACATTCAAAATGACTGAGTGAGTAGAGCAATGGATCTGTATCAAATTTTATCTTAAGCTTGAACTTCTCCATGGGAATTATTTGGATGATTCAGAAGACCACAGCTATGGGCAACTGGTGATCAGCATCTTCATCACAAAAATATGCCCGCTCAAGCACTATGTCTTGTGTGGAGTTTTTTTGGCGAAACAACCCTCCCTACCCTGCCCACAGCTGAGATTTGGTGCCCCATGACTTCTGGCTTTTCCCAAAACTAAAAGCACCTTTGAAAGGGAAGAGATTTCAGACAATTGATGAGATTCAGGAAAACACAACAGGGCAGCTGATGGTGATTGGGAGAACTGTGTGAGGTCTCCAGGTGCCTACTTTGAAAGGGACTGAGGCATCATTGTCTTATGTACAATGTTCTTTGTATCTTGTATCTTCTTCTGCAAATGTCTCTTTTTCATATTACATGGCTAGATATCTTCTGGACAGACCTTGGTATATCAACCGTAATTGAGTTTTTTTAATTTTTTTTTAAAAGGATTAAAAACCATCCAAATAGTACAAAAACACAGAAATAGAAAAGTCTGGATTTGAACCCCAACTCCATCACCCTCCATGTAATGTTGAGCAAACCGTTCTTTTGGGTCTTCAGTTATGAATTCATACCATCTACCTTATAGGTTCTTGTCAGGACAAATTGAGATGCAACGTGAAAGCAATACTTCATGTGCTGTATTACTCAGCTGGAGACTTTCAAATTTCTACCAGAAACTATATAACAACTTGTACTCTTCCTTGGAGTATGGGCTCACTCAGTAGTGTGAGTTCAAAGTCATGCCGAAAGCAATAGGTCGGCAGGTGAGACAAATTGTCATGTGGGTGGGTCTTCCCAACCACTTTGATCTTGTGACACACACAGACTATTGCTTGGAGTAAACAAACAAACCTGGTTGTGGCCCAGGGGCTCCAACCACTCAGGACTCACCCAGACAACCAGGAGAAAAGGAAATCAATATCTTGCCACACTTGTGACCTATTCATGACACACCAGTAGGAAACTTTTCAGGTAAAGACCCCCACTTTTGTCTCTTAACATAGTACATTCAAGATTTAGCTATATGATAAGTAACTTTGAGAGATCCACAAC
Organism: Anoura caudifer; assembly: GCA_004027475.1. Taxonomy (NCBI): domain Eukaryota; kingdom Metazoa; phylum Chordata; class Mammalia; order Chiroptera; family Phyllostomidae; genus Anoura; species Anoura caudifer. The sequence continues at coordinate 258,182 of PVKU01000269.1, read as the reverse complement.
ACTTTTGATTTGCTTGTCAGGTCTTCCAGAATATACACATTCCAAAATTTATTTCTACTCACCAAACTGAAGTTGTCAAGCACATCACCCACATCTGCATGTCCCCCACACAGGTTGTACAGTGTTTTGCTAGTTGTCACCACTATATTCCTGTATATCTGTGAGTATTACCAACTCAACTCCAATATCTCTGGGGAAAATTACATTCCTCAAGAGTCTACAGCTACATGAGAATGGCTTGTGTTAAAAATGTGCAGGAAGGCATATAAACTGTATATGAATTAAAGTCTCAATTTAAAGAAAATACATTTAAAAAGTACTGAAAGTAAATAGTCTACCCAGTTTGCAGTGGTTTTCTCTGAGTGATAAATTACTTTTTCCTCTCTTTCTGTATTTTTCAAATATTTTATAAGAAGCAATATTATTTATTTTAAATGAGGTATAACTTACATAATGGACACAAATCTTACGTATACAGCTCAATAGATATTTACGTGTGTGTACACACAGAGCTGCCATCTAGACCAAGACTGCTTCCCTCTCCCAAAGAGCTCCCTCATGGCCCCTCCCAGGTACTGCTCCCTAAAGGTAGTCATTGTCCTGACCACAACCATCATGGATTGGTTTTTAAGGCATATGTAATAGTCTTACAATGTCAGAAATAATAAACTTCATTTTTAATTATAAAAAATGGAAATTATTTAAACATAAAACATAAATATCTTATATTAGCACAGATATATGTTCTTTCTTAAAATGTTGACTAATATCCATAATTGCTCTGTGTCTGCAAAATAGATCCTCTGGAAAACAGCCACGGTGAGGGAGAAATTATCCATGTGAGTTGAAGTTGAACCTCAAGAGCTCTACAGGTTTGCTTCAAAATAGCATGCTCCATCCTAATTGGCACGCACAAGAAAGTTAATATTTACACAAACTTGCAGAGTTTTTCAGCTCCTCTAGAGAGACTCTGCATGAACAGACTCCCCTTTGAGACTTCTGATAATTATCAATTCTCAATGAGCGGAACTGGCTTGCTCTAAGTACCTTGTTTCTAAATATAGTTGTGTAGGTTTTTCATCTTCCCAACCTGGCCAAAATCTGAAGAAGTAAAAGAAAAAGAATTTTTTAAATTTCCTATAGGATCCAAGTCAGCTGAAAACATCTCTTATTTGGATAGTTGATATGATGAGTTTCCGAAACTTCCTTTCAGATCTAAACACCATTATTGAGAAGGGTGGGGCTCCTCCTCTTGTGTGATCAAGTCCAACGTAACGTGGGGTTTCGGTCTTTCTCTCTGCTGTCTCCTTAGTGGATATAGCCAATACTGTCAACATGCTTTATTTCATACACCTCCACGTACCTGAAAATGGTTGTCAAAATTCCCCCTCTGATGTCTGTTATTAAGTTTAAATAATTTATTCTTCTAACTTTTCCATATGGAAGTGATTTTGTGTAACTTCAAACATTTCAGGATCTCCTTTCCTCTCTAGTTTCTCCACGTGTGCAGCGGTGTGGACAAGAGTTTCCGTGAGAATCTGCGCGGTGCTCCAGTAGGAAAGGGGACGGTTCCGGTAGGCTGTGAGCGTCTCTGCTGTGAGGGCTACACGCAGGAGCCTTCTCTCAGTTCTGTGGCTTCGCTCAGTGACCTGCACTCTGCCACCAGACTTCTACTCTCCCGCACTAAAGAACACTTGCTTTTCTTGATAGAGTTATTTCTGGAGTCTCAACATCCTCCCTCCAAACCCTGTCAGATCCCCTGAGGGACTGACTGCTTTTCCCTTTCCCCTTTCTCATAGTAGCTTCCTTTTCCTAAACATGTTTTGGCCAACATTTTTGTCCTTCTGTTTTTCAAATCTAGTTCCCTGACCCTGTTGGATGCATCAACCACATACCCCTCTAACAACGAACAGATCTTCTAAACTGTCTCCCTACCATACGGGACACAGCTCTCCCTAGAAGCAAATCTCTACCACACCCAAAGCTAGCTCTCCCTTTGCTTTTCGGTGACTGCTCACACAATGTGCCCTGATTTCCCATTCACCTGTTCAACACACTCTCAGTGGGCTATTTGCTGGGCTCACTCCCTGGATGAGAAATAATGATTCCCTTTATTCCTCTTTAGATGTTTAACATTGTCCCCCCAGAATAGTCTACCCACATAGCAGATCCCTGCCCATTTTAATAAGTTCACACAATACATGCCAAGATTCTGGCATGCAGAAAAGAACCTGGGCTTTGATGGCAAACAGGCTTGGGTTCAAGTGCCAATCAAGTAACAACTTTTCAGCATCTCAGTTTCCTTATCTCAAAAGATAATAAATGCTACTTCACAGAACAGTTGACAGAAAACATACTCTTTTCTGTAATGTACTGACCAAGCATAGTGTCTGACACATAGGAGGAAGTATTTTTAAATTAGTACTGTGACCATTCCTTTCTCTTTTTCTATAAAAACAAAACATTGACATGCATGTGCACACACACACACAAACACACACACACTGGTAGTGACCAGAACTCCCTGGACCAACCCCAAATTATGTTGTCTCTCCTCTGGGCTTCACAAACCCTATTTCTTCTTCCTTTTATTTTTTTTAAGATTTTATTTATTTATTTATTTATTTATTTATTTATTTATTTATTTTTAGAGAGTGGGGAAAGGAAGGAGAAAGAGAGGGAGAGAAACATCAATGTGCGGTTGCCTCTTGTGCACCCCGCACCAGGGACCTGGCCTGCAACCCAGGCACGTGCCCTGACTGGAAATTGAACATGCAGCCCCTTGGTTCGCAGCCCGTGCTCAATCCACTGAGCCATATCAGCCAGGGCTCTTCTTCCTTTTCTTAACACAACCATCAGGGATGAAATCTTTTTTTCCACCTAAACTCGCAGCCTGAAATTCCCTCCACAACCACACTCCCACGAACTCTGGATTCACACAGCCTCTCTCCCCATCCCACTGAAACAATGCCACCATGTGTTTTGGTCACTTCTTAACTTGACAAATATAACTGTTGTCCAGATGGCCTAGTCTCCCTATGTGCTTCTCAAGCCTAGTAAATATTAGAGGCTACTGCCAAGATTCTCTCTCCCTCTGGTCATTCTGAACCTAGTTCAAATCCCTACCATCACTTTTGTATTTGTTTTTCACAACATTCAACATATCTGCAATCAAGAATGAAGGCAAAGTGCCTCTCCAAACATGTTAGGTTATTTCTTTTGTCCTTCTAAACTTTTACTTTCTTGGGGTGTTTCTCCTCCTTCTAATTTTTTCTCTTTCTCATTTTTCACCCATTCACCACCTGGGCATTTTCCATTCATACTATAGGCTTTCTATTCCTCATTCAAAAGTTTTCCTGAAACTCTATCTAAAGAAGTAGTGATACCTAAATTATGATACATCTATTCAGTGGAAGAATAGATGAGGAAGATATATATTTATGAAATATGACATAACATAAAAAGTTATTTTGCTGTGGAGAAATCTCCCGACATACCATTATGAGCTGGGAGAAAAAAGGTATGGAAGAATGTATATAGTTTGATTCTTTTAGTGTAAAAATATATATGCATCTATGTACACCCATACCCATTCTGCAAGGATTCACAAGAAATCATATTTAAATGTTTACTTTCAAGAAGAGGGACACTTTTCTATTATTTAAATTTTCTAGCTACATGTCTCACTTCCTTTTTCATCTAATATGATCAAGAATTATGTGAGCAATGGGATTATGGGAAATTATTATTTTTTAAAATACTATTCAACACACCAACATCTAAGAAATGTTATATGTTAAAAATAAAAGTAATGATGCCTCTCCTCTTGAGTCTCAAGTCCGGAAAGGGTGGAGAAGGTGCTAACTCAGGCCATCATGGCCCCTATGCTGAGACCAGCACGTACTCTTCAAATGTCTCCAGTCCTGGCTTTGTGTTTGGCATTTGGTAAAATAGAAATATACTAGGAAAATAACAATAATAAAGGACAGTGCCTACCCTCTAGCAGTTTCCATATAAACAAAGGAATAACTGCTACAACCAAGGCAAGACAAGATGCTGGAGAAAACCAGAATTGGAAACCCCTCTGTGGCCCATCAGGGAAAGCTTCAGAGCAAGTGACATTGGAGTCTGGCCCTACATCAGTCAGGCTGGGTTAGGTTATGCTGCATAACAAATCAGCCCGGAAAGCTCAAGTGCCCTACTCGAGGATGTTTCTTGCTCCTGTACAACCCATTGCAACATGCCTGAGCAGTTCTTCATTTTCCTGTCATATGAATCTTAGCAAAATGTTAAACAAGGCAAATCAGTCTTTTGGGTTTTCTCACTTTTCCTTTCTTCTTCAGTACAATTGCTTCTTCTTTCTGTTCGCTATTGAAAATTAGCTTCTTTCACATTCTTTCTCCATACGCAAGGAACCCAGAACTCTTGTACTCATTCTGTCTGTTTGACTCTAACTCCCCTCCTCCTCAAATGGGTATAATTTTGCTCATTTTCATGATTCAGACTTTTGTCCAATCCACCCTCCCAGAATCAAAACTTGCCTGACCCGGGTCTTGCTCTCAGCTCTTTGAGGGGTGTGATGAAACACACAAATGCAGAAACATGGCTCTTGCTACTCAGTATGAGAAATGAATGGAAAAGTGTTCCACTGAAAAGGAGTCAGTTGGGATTTGAAGCACACACAGAAAGTGTATTTAATGAGTGAGCACCCACCCAGTAGGGGGCTCCTGCCCCATGCTCTTCATTCCAGTTTCAGAAGCAATGATCTACAAACATGAATGTGCTGTGCTGAGCTGCAATGGAGCTATGGGGAACACATTTCGGGCACACCCTGACACCCAGCTGCTGAGTGTTCTTTATAATACCCTCCAAATCCATTCTTCTCCCTTCTCTGCTCTGCTCTGTGTGAGGGAAGTTTCTCAGTGAGTTATAGCACTGGTCTCCTTGCCCTCTGGCTTCAGGAGTAACTAGCAGGTAATCAGAAGACAGGTAAGGAAAGGGGTTAGAGCATTTTTTTGTCTCCCAACTTTCCTCCTGCCTTGCTGAGGTGTGACAGTGGCTACACTCCCCTATCTAAGGCCACTCTCTTGTCAAGTGGTCCTTTGTCTGTGCCTACAGCACTCACCGGCTCCAGGACCAACCAACTCTCAGGCCTAGAGGTGATAGCAGTTTCCCACCATTACTGGGCCCTGGGTTCTCCACCATCCTTAACCCTATTATTACTTAAGTTGAATTATCCCTTTATTAAACTCTCTTTCTCGTTTCCCTTACATGTGCCATATTTTTTCAATCAAGAGCCATTCTTTAGCATTCTTTGGGACATGGGACTATACCAGAAGCCCAATGAAGCCAGATCAGCCCAAAGACATGACCCCAACACAAACTGCTCTCCTGAAACCCTTGTGCACTGTTGGTGGGGATATAAAATGATGTAGTTGCTATGGAAAATAGTACAGCATTTCTTTAAAAAAATTAAACATGGAATTACTATACAATACAGCGATTTTGTTTCTAGGTACATGCCCCCAAAATTGAAAGCAGGGACTCAGATGACTGCACACCCATGCTCATGGCAGCACCATTCACAACAGCCAGAGGTGGGTAACAAAACGTGGGCTGCATGTACAACAGACTATTATTCAGTGTCAATAAAGAGGCAGTTCTGGCCCATGCGACAACACGGAGGGACCCAGACGACCTTATGCAATAGGAAAGCAGCCAATCAACAAAAACACAAATATTGTACAATTCCACTTAGGTGAGACACCCAACATAGTCAGACAGGAGACTGACTGTCAGGGGCTGGGGAGGAAAGGAATTGTGAGTTATTGCATTATCAGTACAGATTTGAGTTTTGTAAAAATGAAGCATTCTGGAGATGGGTGGTGCTGATATTTGCATGACAATATAAATGTACTTAATACAACTGAACCATACCATTTAAAAATTGTTAAGACAGTAAATTTTGTTAGAGGTATTTCACCACAATTTTTTAAAATTGTTTAATTCCTTCTGCACCCTGATAAATAGACTTTCAAGACAAGAGCAAGCATCAGGCATGCTTAATGCAAACAACTCCAGTGGATCAGGCAGGACAGGAAGTGAAGAGATAGGTCCCCTTTAAGCTTTCACCAGGACTGGGACCCCAAATAGACTAACAAGTGTGGTGCCAGGGAAGCCAGAAACCAACCGCATGTGGAGCCAACCCCTGGACACACAGGAACACGCCTCCTCATTCCTAAGGACCTGCTTAGACATAAGGCTGTTCTACGCCTGAGGACTGAGAGCAGCCCTCGTGCACTGGGACAAAAGTCTGGGTTCTGTGTTCTCCTCCAGCAGCCTAATTTTGAGGCTGAACCCCTGTCCTCAAAACAAGACAGCCTTGCCCGGCCACATAACTCAGTTCGTTGGAGCATTGTTTCATGCACCATGCAACCATGCAAGGAAAGGTTGCCAGTTCCATTCCTGGTCAGGCACATGCCTAGGTTGCAGGTTCAATCCCTGGTTGAGGCACATATAGGAGGCAACCAACTGATGATTCTCTCTTACATTTCTCTCTCTCTGCGTGTGTGTGTGTGTGTGTGTGTGTGTGTGTGTCCCTCTCCTCCTTCCCTCCCTTCCTTCCTCTCTAAACTCAATTTTTTAAAAACTCCTTGGGTGAGAATTAAAAAAAAAAAAAGAAACAAAAAGACAGGCTTCTTCATTTTCTCCTCCACTTGGGTGGAGTAAGAGCCAGAGACAACTGAATCTGTAGCCAGTCTCGACTAACCCTTCAGTTCCTGGAATCCATGGCCTAGCTCATTTTTATTCTGAAGCTCCGGCTCTGGTCCCATAACTGGGACATGGAGCCTGATACAGCTCACTACATAACAGGCACCAAAGGTGCAGACTGGAAGGAGCACCCAGTCCTGCTTCTCAGGTGAGACGGTGCCTGAAAAGCCCAGCTGTGACAATTGATACAAACTTCTGTCAGGCAGACAGTGTGCGAGCAGGTAACAATCTAAACCAGTGGTTCTCAAAGCGTGGGCCCCAAACCAGCAGTGTCAGCATCACGCGGGAACTTGTTAGAAATGCGGTTCCATAGGCCCACCCAGATCGGCTGAATGGGAAATTCTGGGGGTGGGGCCCAGTAGCCTGTGTTATACTAAGCCTCCAGGTGATCCCAAGGCCCACTCAAGTTTCGGAGCCACTGGAGTACACCCACGGGCCTTGACATAAGTGCAAATTCCCATGCCAAATTCCACGAAGTCCAAGGTAGTTAGAGGCACAGTTGAGAAAGGGTTCCGGACTAGCGACTTGGACGCAAGAGATCTAACAATGAGCAGTCAGCAAGTTTGCAGGTCCGGCAGAGCTCTCATCCCAGCTTGGGTTTGGGAGACAAAACTCGTGCCCTGAGGAGTTGGCGGTGGGAGTGGACAAACACTGTAGACAGAACGGAACAGATATGAAAGGTCTAGAGAACGCACTTAGCCCTGTGGCACAAAGCAGACATCCAGCCACCATAACCAAAAACTCAAATTTAGTTCTAAGGAGACCTGTTCACCAGCCCAGAACCAGAAGATCTGAGGAGAACCACCCCCGGGATGAATTCAGATTCCTCCTAAATAAGCCAGTTAGCTTTGAGGTGGGGGTGGGCAGAGGGAAGGTCAGCCTGGCTTCACAGGTGGGGTCCACCTGGGAGGAGATGGGGAGCAAGCACACCTAAAAGAGACATGTCCTGGTGGCTGACAAGTTATCAAGCTCATAGTGCTGACATTCTCATGAGGAATGCCCTGTAGGTTCTTTCCAGTTTTAACTAAAACATAGGTTTGTTTGAGTTGATTTAAAACATTCTTGCCAGGCAAACAACCAAAGTAGTTCCTCACACCTTATACGGAAAGTACGTTATCATGCCTGCCCAGGTAAAATCTATGCCCCTACACACACCCGAACTGAGATTTTATATAATGTTAACAACAGCAGGTCTTCCAACGGGAGTTTAGATTTAGACAGGACACCACCCTTACCTGCAGGGAATATGTTCCAAGACCCCCAGTGGGTGGCTGAAATCACAGAGTCCTGAACACTCTATAGACGTTTTTTCCTACACATACATACTTACAATAAAGTTTGATTTCTAAATTGGGCCCAACAAGAGGCTAAAAACAATGATTAACAAAATGGAGCAATTATAACAGTACACTGTAGGAAAACGTGTGATGCCAGGGAAGCATCTCCCTCAAAACACCTCATTGCACGTACTCACCCTTCTTCTTGCAAGGGTGTGAGATGATACAACGCCCGCGTGATGAGATGGACTGAGACGGATGACTTCGGCACTGTGGTGGAACATCAGGCTTCTGTCATCCTGCTGACACACGGGATACGCAGCACTTCACGCTTCTCTGTGGCACGTGCGAACTGCCAGTGTCATTGCTCTTCCGCTTTTCCGTCCCTATTAGGTGAAATAAGGGTGACGTGAACACAAGCACAAGCGATGGTCCATCTGATAACCGAGATGGTGACTAGGTGACCCGAGGGCAGGGAGCATCTACAGCGTGGAGATGCGGGACCAGGGGATGATTCGCGTTCCAGACCACGTGAGATTTCATCGCACCACTCAGAACAGCCATGCAATTTAAAACTTTTGAGTTGTTTGTTTCTGGGATTGTCCACTTAATATTTTTGGACTGCAGTTGGCCACAGGTAACTGGAACCTTGTGAAGGGACAGCGCAGATGAGGAGGGACTGCTATATTTCAAGTCACACGGGGAAATGTCACTGTGAAAAGTCTTCCTCCTCAAGTAAGTTCTCTTTCACACAGACATTCCCTTCTTTCTCTCCCAGTTGTTCTTAACCTCCACAGGCCTCGGGTACCCCGAGTCCTAGAATGAACTAAGTCACAGGTCAGCTAAGTATCTGACTCAAGAAGGTCTTCAATATAATTTGATGGAACTCTATATTCATGATTTCTCTTTAGGACCATTAAGTAATAGAGACAGTAACGCAGCAACAGCTTATGTGTCATATGCTACACACACTCTGGGCTCCCAACTGAGCCTCCTTTTAAAGGAAGGGACCCCTGAAGTTGCAATGTCTTAACTCAAATGGTCAGAGCTTCAACAGCAGGAGATACTCCGTCAGCCTAGTGGGGAGGAAAGAGGAGACAAAGAGAGCCTTACACGTCCTTCAAATTATACAGAAAAGGAAGCCATATTCTTTTCTAATTAATATGCCAATGCTTAACTCTCCAATTTCAAAGTAGCTCCATGAAAGGCTTCAGGCTGTCCTCCCAAACAGGAAGGCGATATCCAGTATTTGCCACTCGCCTCCCAAGAGCAGCCCATCGGAGCCACCTTAGAGAGCACAGAGGCATCGCAGAGTGCATCCGCCAACCGAATGGCTCCTTGTCTCCAAGGAAAACAAAAAACGCCAGCCTGCAACGAGAGTCATCGCATTAATAGACAGAAAATGTTGCTGTGTTTCTAGACCTGTGGCATTTATATTGACCAAAAAAGTCTCCAGAAAGCATCCCAAACACAGCATCCCTGCTGGAAGACTTCCCTCGTAGGCTGCTAAACTCTTGGAAAGCTCAAGTCGTCTAGATGGAAGAGGCAACCAGTAGGAGACCTCCCCGTGCTTGCCATGTCCTGAGTTGTCTGCCTGCAGCAGCATGAGGGAGTGACATCCATCAAGCCCAAATTGTCCCACAACTTCCATGACAGCGTGATCTTCACACAGCATCTGTTCATTCCTGTCAGCAAGCGTGGATGATGAACTACCAAGGACAATATAGCATCTAATTGCTGCATTTAATATCTGGGGTTAGCTTTGAGGATTCCTCAGTTAAAAGTAGGAAAGGCTCATTCTAACACCAGCCAGGCCCTGGATAAATTGTGAAAAGGGGGCAGATGGCCTGGCCTTCAACCCTCCTCTTGCTGCCATCTCTCCCCCACCTGCTTCCCTGCCCTGCCTCCATGCCCAGGGACCTAGTGACCTCAACATTATTCTGTCTCCAAGTGACTGAAACATATTCAGCACAAGTAATGGTTAAAACAGCAGAGAGTGCTGGTTAAGAGCAGAAACAGTGGAAAGCCAGCATGCTAGGGTTTAAATCCTGCTCTTCTACCCTCTGCCATGTGACCTTGGCAACTGATTAAAATCCACAGTGTCCCAGTTGTCTCCGAGCAGAATAGGGATGATGATAGTAATAGCATCCGTCTTGGGGTGTTGGAAGGATTGAATGAGCTGGCCTTTTTAAACATGTGTAGTAGGCGCTATCTAAGTGCTTGCTAAGTAAGTAGCAACATGTGTTATCAATAAGAAATACTAAGTTAGGACCTACTCTGCACATTATGGGAAAAACACCCCTGGGTGGAATGTTCAGGCAGCATGGACACAAGCCAGTCACGGAGCCCTAGAACAAGCATTTCGTTTCCTTTACAGATGGTGACTTTCCTTAATTCCCAACAGTGTCTTGGTCGTGGGCATTCATGCAAATTCTACTCCTCTGCTTTAGTCCTGGACATTCACTGCTATTGCTCTTGCAGGGCCAACCTTGGCCCACTGTTCCCCCAAAGCCAATGAAGAAGATGTTTAGTCATCTAGGGCCCGTGTATGATCCAGAGTTTGCAGGAGCAAGGGAAAGCAGGGTGCAGCAAAGCACACACGCATTCATAGCTAATCTCCTTTCAAAAAAGCCCTGCCCTGTGCCACTGCACCTCCAATCACCTCCCCTTGCCTTTCACAACCCTTTCTTCCAGGAGCAAGCCGTGTGAGTGAAAACTAAGTTGTAAGACAAAACTGCGGTGCGTCAAAACTCCATGCAGGGGTGTCCAGTCTTTTGGCATCTCTGGGCCACCCTGAAAGAAGAACAGTTGCCTTGGGCCACCCATTAAATACATTGTGACATGTAGTTACCAAAAAAAATCTCATAATGTTTTAAGTAAATTTAGGATTTTGTGTTGGGCCACATTCGCAGCCATCCTGGATCGCATGGAGCCCACAGGCCACAAATGGGACACCCCTGCATAGGGAAGCTAGTTTCTCTATATGCAAACCTCAAACTGCCAATGAGTATGAAGGTTTGTCCTGTGCTCCAGGCCAGGCTAGGCCTAGTGGAGGACACAGAAGGAGCACAATACGTGGTGGCCACCAACCATTCTCCAAGGAGCTCAGTAAGACACCAGACCAGAGAAACCACATGGAATAGCTTTCAGGGACTTGGAGAATTCAGGGTAGGCACAATCAGTGCAACATTTGTGGGGCAAATGGGGGTTAAAATTTAATTTACAATTTATCTTCAATATATGGAGCAAGCAGAAGCCATTAAGAGTTAGGGACAGCATCTAAAGTGAAATATCAATTACAGCATGTCTGTGGAACAGCAAGACTAGCCCACCCATAGTGGAGGATGAAAGTTGGGAAGTAGCTAGAAGAAAAGATGGATAGATATGGTTGCCACCAGTTCACAAATGGCTTTTGAAATCTCAGCTAGGGAATGTAGATTTGATTAAGTGCTAAATGAACAAAACATTCTTTTCTACCAGCTCCCTCAGAAGCTGGATAAATACATTCCCCACCAGGACCTCTGGGGGAAGTAATTTCTCCTGCAGCTCCTCCTCTCTTTTCTGCTCTCCCTCCACTGATCCTACCAGGTCGATGCCTCACCTGGACTGTTGCAAAAGCCTCTCAACTGGCCTCTCACCTGCACCCTCTGCTTACTCCAATCCACCCCACACCAGCTGTCAGGTTCATCTCCCTAAAGCTCAGCTCTCATCAGAAGCCTGTTCAGTGGCTCTGTACTGCCAATTAAATACCTCGACTCCTTGTTCCTGAATTCAAGGCCACCCAAGTTCCAGCCTCAACTTACTGTTTCTATCTTTGATCCTATTTCTTCATACCACAGTCAAGACAGATTAGACAGGGGCAATTTCCCATCTCTATCTGCCTGACTGTATACAATCCTCTTTCTGGAATGGTCTTCCCAACTGTAAAACTGAGCAGGAAACAGCTTCCTGAGATTGTGGAAGTAGGTACAGTCCATCGGGCAGCGGAGCTAAGGAAGGCTCCAGGAAGTACCAAGGAGTCATGCTAACAGGTATGTGTGTGTTAGTGTGCACACATATGTGTGCAGACAGAGGCACTGTGGCCCAGTGGTTATGGACTCTGAAGGCAAGCAAATTGGATTAACAGCTTGGATCCAGAACACCTTAGCTCTGAGACCTTAGATAAGTTACTTGCCCATTCTAGGCTTCAGTTTCCAATCTAGAAAGTTAAGTTACTAAGAGCACCCTCCTCTGGGGGTTGTTGTGAGGACTAAATGAGATGAATATGTAAGTACACAGCACAGTGCCAGGGAAAGAGCAAATACTCAATAAGCGCTAGCATAGTTTTAGGCAGAGCTCAGTGGAAGAGGGCTGGAAACAGGCGAGCAAGCTTCTGTTTCCAAATGTCTCCATATTCGTCATTCCTCCTCTTGTTCACATTCCCGAAGATAAGCCCCTCCAAGTTCTTCTAGAATCTTCTTTTCTTTCATCTCCAGTCTTTATCTTTCCATTAGATGTTCCTTTTTGCCTGCAAACATTTTACTCCCTGACCCTACACAGCCCAGCACCTTGTTTCTAGGAGTGGAATTCTAGGTCATAAGGGAGGCATGTGTTCAACATTTTAAGATACTGCCAAAAAGTGTTCCCAAGTAGTGATACCATTTTACACTCCCACCAGCAGTGCTGGAGAATTCTCACCATTCATAGCTCCATCCCAGCCCAGTCTTAATCCAACTATAATTTTGTTTACGGCAAAAGAATTTATAGCTTTCTTGCCCTAATATTGTCAGAATAAAGTTTTCTTTCAAACATCATCTCTCTCCTACAAGGAGAGCATAAAGATTTTTTTTTTTCACTGTTTCCTTCTACAAAGGCCTTGACATAGCTTAGGAAGAGGCGTGCACCTACATAAAAAAATGCAGGAGAAAAATACAGATGCATAGAGCAAAACCCTGACTTATGAAAATCTTGGCTTAGGAAAGTGTTTTAATTTGATACTCATCCCTTGGGCCACACACATTCCTTCCTTACTTAAAGAACACCACTTGGTGAGTAGAAAGCAATTGTCTCATAAGATGCTGTCACTCCCATAAAAGCAGACATCTAGCCAATGGGCTGGAGGAATGGGTAACTCGAGGCTCCTCGCACACAGCATTGTAAGCCGCTCTCACGTGGATTTTGGCTTAAGTGGCCTTTTTGTTGTCATTAGGACTTTTCCTCCCCCTGGCTGTTCAGAAGTTTCAGATGAAATTTTTCTGATGTTTTTAATGAAAGATGATATTTGCTTACCCATCATAGGAATGCTGTCGAACATGTTGCATTCACAACATGACACAAAGTCTAAAAATCACAGAGAGACTAATTACTGGAGGAAAATTACACCATACACCGAAAGACCTATTTCCTCATGATGAAAATGACAGCCTGGTGCCCCGTTACCTGGCCTGATCAGGCAAATAGCCTGTGCAACATTGTTCTAGCGCTTTGCTTTACAAACCCCGGTCGAGGAGAGAGGCAGTTCGGTCCCGTACGCAGCACAGCAAGAAATCAAGGTGGCTGTCAGTTAAGTAAGGTCTAATTATAAGTCTCATTTCCAGTATTTATGAATGTGACAGACAGTAACCGGGGCTTACTGATATCTATACACGCGGCCACTTCCACAAATCCTTCTCTCTTTATGCCAACATCTGAGTTATCACCTGGAAGCTCTGACATTTACTGCTGACAGCCAGGGCCTGCCTGCCCCTGCCCAACCTGGCAGTGAGGGCCACCTTCCTCTCCTCACTCTGCTTCGCCTCCTCTCATCAGCTACCTAGTACCTAAAGGGTCCATTCCTCACCTGATCTAAATGTACTTGAACACATGGAATGCCATCTTTTCCTCCTTGGTATGAATTTAAATCCCTTCAAGTCACTTGTCTTTCCAGTCGCACAATATTCCATTATTCCATTTATATGAAGTATTGCAAATAGGCAAATCTATACAGACAGAAAGTAGATTTGTGATTGTCTAGGGCAGGGAGGGTTTGGGGAAAACAGGGGGACAGCTAATGGGTACAGGGGTTTCTTCTGGGAGGATGAGAACGTTCTAAAACTTATTGTGGTGCTGATTGCAACAAAAAATGGAGTTTATTCATGAAAAAACTGTTTATTTATTCTCACATGTTTAAACTTCCGTCACCTTCAGAGTGCTCTCCATTTGGTGCGATACACCTATCAAGATGTCTTTTTCACCCTGCTCAAAAACAGTTTTTGAACTCATCGATTTTCATGCCTTTTAGGGCTTCTGCCACTTTTTCTTTCACCTCTTCCACATCAGCAAAACATTTCCCTTTGAGGACATTTTTCATCCAGGGATACAAAAAAAGAAAAAATGGCTCAGGGAGATATCAGGTGAATGGGGAGGTTGGGGCACCAGGATCATGCTGTTTTTTGGTCAAAAACTTCTGAACATTCAGAGTGGTGTTGGCAGGTGTGCTCAGGTGCGCTCACAAAATACCCACCATGAAATGGGCAAACACACTGAGTCTTCAAAAAAATTCACTAAAACTGGATGCAGCCTCTCACAACAATGCCATCTGGTACACTGATACAGATGGGTCCCTAGAATACTCACCTAGCAGGGGAAGCTTATACTACAAGGGCCCACCCTCCAGAAAATAATTCCTTTTTTTTGGGGGGGGGGGTCCTGCCTTTTATGATATCTGACCAGAAAGTATCCAGCCATATAATATGAAAAATAGAGACATTTATTGAAGAAGATACAAGATATAAGAAACATTTTACATAGGACAATCAATGATGCCTCAGTCCCCTTCAAAGTAGGCACCTCACACAGTTCTCCCAATTGCAATCAGCTGCCCTGCATATATTCTTGAATCTCATCGATGGTCTGAAATCTCTTCCCTTTCAAAGCTGATTTTAGTTTTAGGGAAAAGCCAGAAGTTACAGGTTGCCAAATCTGGGCCATAAGGGGGCTGAGTCGCCTGGGTGATTTGATGTTTCACAAAAAAACTCTGCACAATACGTCATCCATGAGCAGGCACATTGTCGTCATAAAGCTGCCAATCACTGGTTGCCCATAGCTTCGGCCTCCTGAATCATCCAAATAATTTCTGTGGAGGAATTTTCAAGCTTAATGCAAAATTTGATGCAGATTCATTGTTCTACTCTCTCATTTTGAATGGGACAGGCACAGCACACATACTCACTCAACAATATCTATCGACCCCACTGCCTAGTACAGTGAAGTCATCATTGTTCATGCATGTGCATTCCAGTCCACTCTCCTTGGCTGCCAGGTTACATTGATGTCACACAAATGGTTCTCACTATATTAACAATGGTTGGACATTTTCTGGACAGACCTCATATGCCGATAAAGCTGCTTCAAAAATCACTTCTTTTTATCTGTGGTCTTTTTCCCAAATGCAGAAAATTCCAAACATCCAAAAACAAGTGAGGGAGTTTTGGGGTGGAAAATGGATGGGGAGGAGATAGAATCATTTCTGTTTCCCTGACGTCAGACTTGTAAGTTCTGTCTTGGTGATTATATTAGAAAAGGGAATCTTGCTTGATATCAAAGAGTGTTGCCCAAAATTTTCTAACCCATGACTTTTTTTGATAAACATAAAGATCTTATGAATTTCTTAAGCAATTTGAAGATTCAAAATACATTAAATATCACAAGTACAGGAAAACTAAAGCAATTATAGCACAATCTCTCAGGGATGCTCCTGCACTCTCTTCACTCATGCAGAATCATGACATGGAGTGAGCATCATATTTTGTCTCTAAGACTGTCAATAACTTTCTCTTCATATTATGTCAGAGCTGGATGGTATGTTAAGAAGTTCCCTTTATCTTCATAGATATTGATTTGCCAGACATGAGGTAGAACCTGGGTCTGCAGGGATAAGAGGAAAAGAAGTACTTGAACAGAGTTGGGAGGTACAGAGGGAACAGTGGGTACTAGCAGCTGTTATTGGGAAGAATGGGAGCTACTGTGTATATTGCTTGCTGGTGGAAGGGTCATTTTCAGAAGACAGGGGTTTAGAAGTACAGGGAGAACTCAAATTCAGATATGACCATACCCTAGGATATCATTCAATGAGAACATTTTACTCAAGCACCCTCACCCTGAATAAACATGGAGTTTTTATGTTGTCTAAGAAATTGATGATATTAAAAAATTGTTAGTTGTTATTATAAGCATCATAAGGCAGATGTGGTTATGCTTCATAAAAGAGCCCTTAGCTTTCAGAAATGCATACTGAAATATTTAAAGATGAAATTATAAAATATATGGGATTTGCTTCAAATAAATTTACACAACCTCACCCATGAGAAGCAGGAGTATATACAGATGAAAGAAGCTCGGACATGAGCTGATCATTGTTGCGGCTGAATGATGGGTGCATTGTGATTGATTACATCATTCTGCCTACTTATGTGTATGTTTAAAATTTTCCATAAAAAGAAAATGTAAGAAGCATGTTTCTAACCACATAGAGTAACAAACACTGAATTTATCCTCCTGCCTTAGAAAAATTAGAAAACCAGAAAAACCTATTTATATATATATATACATATATATATAAAACAATTGTTTTTAGACATTGAATAACAGGCGATGTGTGAAGGGAAACAGTTGTGAGTGAGCCTTGCAATTGCCCCAGCTAATTGCCTGGAGAGAGTTTCCATACACAGAACAAAGCAGGGGAACCCAAAGGAAGCCTGGCATTCTCACCGGAATGGGGCTGACAAAGATTGGAGTTCAGAGAGATCAAGACCTGAGAGGTGGGGGCGGTGGGGGGAGAAGGAGAACGAAAGAGAACTCCAGAAATCTGTAAAGGAGTCCCTATGGCTATGCAAGCCTAAAAGGAAACCACTAAAGATCAAAATGAAAGAAACACTGGAATGCAGTAGGTTGAACAATTTTTGAAGCTCACACAGGGATAGAAATCATTTGTGTCTCCATAAACCAGAATAGAAAGACTGAGTAATACATAGAACATAAGGTAGAGTCTTTAGAAAAGGTTTATCCTGGTAACGGAGCTAAATTAACTCTAGACTAAAGGCAGATTTGGAACTGACCTAACAAATCTTAGACATAACCCTTGAAAGGATCAAGGACATTCCAAATATATAACTGAATGCCAGAAGGAAGTCCCACTCATTTAAAGAAATACAACAAAACTTAAAAGGCAACAAGGTAAAACTCATGATGCCTATCACCCAATCAAAAATTACCAGGAATGAAAGAAACAAGGACATATGATCCATAGCCAGGAGAAAAATCAGCCAATAGAGAGAAAGCAAGAAATGACAGAGATGATTGAGAGGTAATCATGTTAAAACAGATGTCATAACCATGCTCCAAATGTTTAAGAAGGTATAAGAAAACATGAACATGATAAAGAGAAAAATGGAAGATATAAAAATAATTAAATGAAACAGAGATGAAAACGACTACATCAGAAATTTTTTAAATGCACTAGATTGGAAAAGCATTGAAGAAATGATCAGTGAATGAAAACATGGCCAGGAAAACTATCCAAAAGAAAGCACAGAAAGAAAAAAGCTTGGAAAAAATGAAACAGAATATTGTTGACTTATGGGAAATATCAAAGGTCCAATATACCTGGAGTTTCAGGAAAAGAGAGGAGAAGGTTAAAAAAATTGAAGAAATAATAGCCAAAAATTTTTTAAAATTTGATGCAAACCATAAGCTCACAGATCCAAGAAGCTCAATGAACCCAAGTTAGAATAAATATAACAAAAACAACCCAAAGGCTCACTGAAAAACAAAACTACTATAGGCAACCAGGACTAAAAAGAAAATATTAAAAGCAGACAAATAATAAGGACACATTACATACACAGCACCTCAAATAAGAATTTCACAGTGAAAATCTATGCAAGCCAGAAGGCAATGGAGCAACAAATTTAAAGTGCTGAAAGAAGAAAACTCATATAAATGCCCAAACTGCATTTCAAAAATGAAGGTGGAAAGACTTTTTTCAGACAGACCGAAGCTGAGAGAATTCATGACAAGTATACCTGCACTATATGGAAACTAAAAAAAAAAAAAAAAAAAAAAAAAAAAAAAAAAAAAAAAAAAAAACTTCTTTAGGAAGAATAAAAACAAAACCATTTGAATTTATACAAATGAAGGAAAAACACCAGGAATACCTGTGATTCTTTCTCCCAGACCACTTTCCTGCCTCTTTGTCCTGCATGCTTTTCACCCCCTGCCTGGAGGCCACTTGTCTTCTGGGACACTGTTCTCTCCAAATGGTTTAACCATTAGCTTCTCTGCAAAGCCTTTCCTTACCATTCACCCTCTCATCCCCAACCAGGCACTCAGATGCCCTTCTTCTGAGCTCCACAGAGCCCTGAACGTGCCCCAAATGTTCTATTTGTCCCACTCTGTTGTGGTGGTTCAGTGGGTCCCCACCTCAGACTGCGGACCGATGATGCCAGGCTTCCAGCACCGTTAATGGATTAAGGCTGCCTGGCTGGGAACCTGAGTGGGACATTTGTAAGAACATAGAGCAAGTTTCATTCTTCATTCATTACTTCAATCATCCACTTATTCATGCATGAAATGACCTCAAATTTGTCAAGGAAAGAGAAAATGGACCTGCATTCTACACATGAAAAACAAGCCCGAGTTTGCAGCAACTCTCCAGTAATATAAGCCATGGCCCATCAAGTCCATGCTCCGTACAAACTGATGCGGAACTGAACACCGGGACGACTTTCTGAGAAGCAGGTGAGGCCAATGCAGGGAAAGGAGTCAAAGTGAGTAAAACGCCTTCCTTCATTACAGTCAAATTGGATGAAACACACACATCTTTTCATACGATACGAGCTTGAACGCTCTCAACTCCCCAGTCTACCTTGTCTACCTTATGAGTCTATATTATATCAGAAACAAACAGTAGCCTCACCTCTATTCTATCCCTTTCTTTTAAAATAGGAAACAAATATTATGAGGCAAGAAAGCATGAAGTTCAAATAATCCCTCTGTGCTATTTATATACTTGTTTCTGATTTCCTTCGCTCTCTTTTTTACTTAAAATGATTGCTTAAGTAATCAACATTCTATTTATTTAAATATGCAATAACTACATATAGTTGGACCAGTCCATGAGAGTCTTAGAAATAAAATAGTAGAGAAAAATTGCTGGTCACAATTAAAAGAATTTTAAAGTCCATATTTAAAAGAACACAGAGCCTGGCTGGTGTAGCTCAGTGGACTGAGCACAGGCTGGGAACCAAAGGGTTGCCGGTTCGATTCCCAGTCAGGGCACACGCCTGGGTTGTGGGCCCGGGGCCATGTGAGCAGCAACCACACATTGATGTTTCTCTCCCTCTTTTTCTCCCTCCCTTCCCCTCTCTCTAAAAATAAATAAATAAAATCTATAAAAGAACACAGAGATTATGACCTATTTAAGAGATTGGTAGTAAAGTTACTGAATGAAAGTAGCCTTTTCAACTTACTAATTTAAAACAAGTTTTTTATATGTACCTCCTATCTAAGTCTAAGCCAGCTCCTTTTTTAAAATAGAAAGTCAAACTTTATTTTTAAATGTCTTTTTATCTATGTAGATTAAGCAATAGTGTTCTCACATATATTTAAATGAAGGTTTTGCTGTTTCTAACAACATTTTTCTGATTATAAAGTGTTTTCATAGCTTCTGATTATTTGTATAATTATTAAATGGTATAATAATGGAGTTGGAGTTCAGGGTGAAAGTTTAAGTGAGGCAGGGATCTTTGCCTGCTGTGGTTGCTGTTTGCTAAAACCCAACAGTGCTCTCCCTCCATAAAGGGAGGAGTGAATGAATGAGTCGTGTTCAGTCTCTGGCAGCCTCAGAATCTTTCCTTGGGCCCCTCTTGGGCCACCAGCCTTTGGAGTGATGCTTGGAAGTGAACTCTGGCCATCTGTTCTCTCTCATTCTGTCCACCTGATCTTTCTGTTTACAATATGTTAATGTATTTGATGATGTTATCCATCTTTGACTAATCACTTACAAATAGACACCGATGGTTACAAATATGAGAAACTATTCAACATGAAGCAGAGAAAGAAAAAAATGAACAGTATTGTTTTCTTTCTGTAACAGGGTGCAGCCAAGAGGGGAGCCCCAAGTAAGGATTTATAATGAGGTCCAGAAGAGCTTGGAGATGATTGGCTCCACACCACAGGCCCACACCTACCCGAAATGCTGACAGCTGTGGCCATTTGGGGGAGGAGTCAGAAATGAGGCTGCAGAAGAAGATTGGTGCTGGGATTTAAACGGAGGCGAGCAGACATTTGGCGTCTCTCTTTTTGGGACCATGCATCTGTTTAGGACCACGTAGCTTTGGTGTGTTGGTTGGGACCACGAGGTTTTGGAAGTGCTCCCTTTTGCCACATGAAGGGTGCCGGGAGGACTGTGTGTGTTTGTGGAGAACTTTAGTTTGTATTATTTCAAATAAATAATAAATTACTTTCCTTTTCACTGATCTCTAGTATTAAGAGACATCTTTCCTCAGGCGGTGGGCAAAACGAACCCAGTAGGTGGGGAGGAACCCCTGGAGAAAAGGGGGGTCTTTTATATCATTCACCCCTCCCCCCCATCAGTTCTGTAGCACTTTGAGGAACTATCAAAGGTTTAACATACCTGGAGTTCCAGGAAAAGACAGGAGAGTCATAGAAAATATTGGAAGATGCTAAAGGAGAATGCAATGCCTTCTCTCACATCTGCAGAGAGTTCCTTTACTCGTTGAGCTCTCGGTTTTCCCCTAGACTTTCAAAAGTCATGTTTCACTGCCATCACTGATTCTGAACTCAAATGTTTTCCTCGTTTTCTGGCACTGCTTTTCAAGTGTTCTTAGAGGCTTAACCTTGAGAGTAACCCAAAGCCAGATTGTATTCCAAACTGAAGTCTCCCACAGCAAAACTAAACCCTGCCCACGCAAGCTCAGGGCACCTGGGCACCAAAACGCTTGCTCTGTCATAAAACCTGGCTGGATGATGAATCTGCCAGGATTGTTGGAGACATTCTAGCAACAACCAGGGAAATTCCCCTGAATCAGGAGAAATGCCTGATTAACCTCAAAAAAAAAAAAAAAAAAAAAAAAAAAAAAAAAAAAAAAAAAAAAAAAAAAAAAAAAAAAAAAAAAAAAAAAAAAAAAAAAAAAAAAAAAAACACACCTCACTTAGGCTGTCCATAATCCCCGCCAGTTTTCTAACCAGGACCTCCTCAGACGCTGACCCACTAGGCTTAGAAGACATGCGTGGGAATCAGCCACAGGAGTTCTCCATATTCGGGCTCACATTCTGAAGTATCCAGCAGCCCTAGTTACAGAAGAGATGTGTTAATAAGCTGTAAGGCAAGAATTTCAAAGATGCGCGTGGGTATGAGTGCCTCAGCATCGTAAGTGCTGAGCACCAAATTGCTTGGAACGCTTTCCAAAGGTGCCAACACGTTTCTGCTTATTGGCGGTAATGATATTAATTTACTAAGTATCATTTCAAACACTTCCTACTCATTTTTTTAGCATGGTCATGCAACCCAAAAAGTTCATTTATTTCAGCAAGGTTGTTTGGTTCAGAAGAGTCTTCAAAGACTTCTAGTGGAAGAAGATCATCTTTTGCTGCGGTTGTTAAATATCACCTATTTTCATCCGAAGATAGTTCTGAGCTATAGATAAAATAAACTCTTTAAAAGAATACTTAAGGCACCTATGTTTTAAGGACTTATCCTTTCAGTGTGTTGCTCAGAAAAAATGTGAACATGGGTATTTCGAGGTCTGAAAACGTTGGCCGCAGAGCCTGTGCATTTGAAGGGGAAAGGGCTCTTTATTCTCTGCACTAAACACCTTTTATCATTTTCCTCTATCAACTGAATATATCAAATTCTTAAAAGCTTCCCTTGCAAGACAAGAAAGTGGATATATTGTATATTTTTATATTTCACGTTTTACACTTCTTACATTTTATGTGGCCTCTGATGGTTTTCAGTGAAATGACTATAAGAAGAAAGTCACAGGAAGTTATCAAAAATTATGACTTGTTTTATTCTGGAATTTCCTTGCCTAAATTGCTTATGAAATATGCTTTTTTAATAAAATGCCTACAAAAAGTGAATAATATAGGAGTTTAAATCTACTTCCCAGATCTGCTTCCCCTGTAATATCTGTAATAGAACAATCCTGAATTAGCTGCTACTTTCCATAATTCTTGTCAGCAAAATCTATCAGTAGTTCTAACTCTGATTATACACGCAGTAATGTAATTAAATGTGTTTTAAGCCTATCTCTGATGTCACAGTTTCAAATATAGCCACATAAATTTTAGCTATGAGTATTTCATACATAATTTATATATACAAATGTGTTTGCATGTGTACCTGGATTAAGTATAATAAATGTAAATTATATAATTTATATCTATATATGTTTAACTGTGTTTAGTTTCAATCAGACAATGGTTTGATATATATTTTTAATGAGGGAAAATCCTACTGCAATATTAAGATTTTGTGTTTTGCAGACTTCACTTCTTAGTATTTTTTTAATTAAAAAGACAAATGCATTTCAATGTTCTTTTCAGTAAATGTTATGCTTCTTGTTCCAAAACAACCTTAAGTTTATAAATAAGAGTTAATGAATCCAAGAACCACGGTAGTCCATGAGCTTGTGAACAAACGCTAAAAAAGTCAAACTCGACTTCTTTCCAAGTTGGATTTTCACATGGTACAGTTTATAAACAACTTGTAGGGACAGAAGGGTTGGTTTTATTTTCTTTTGTTCTTTTACACTTTTAATAAACAACTGAAATTCTGCCTTTCAAATGACAGAAGATGAGCTGGATTTGTAACACACCACAAAAATGAATTCGTGCTCAATCGGGGACTTCTCCGGCCGTGAATCCCCCTCCTGCACTGGCGAGCCCTCCGAGGGCAACCCGGACCGGCGGCCTGTGAATAGTTCTGAGCAGCGCGCAGTGTCACGTGCCTTCATTGAAGAAGGAGGAGTGTCACGTGCCTTCATTGAAGAAGGAGGGAGCCTTTACGGCATCCGTTGCTGAGACCTCCATCAGAAACAGTTCCTGGGAGAAGGAGCGCTAACCTCGGAGTCTCTGGCGCTGTAAATTGTCTCTTTTGTACTTGTGACAGACACTCCCCCAGGTTCTCTCTTCCATAAGACTCCCGTGATCACTTTATTCTTTCTCTCTCTGCTGCCAAATAGAGTGGAGTTCCCGGAGTTTTGACACCTTGTAAAGACATTCCAGTGGATTCTAGCACACCCAAACAGATGGTGTGAAAGGAATACAGGGGAAGAAAATAGAGACCCCTGCCAGACTCCCATGTATTCTAGGTAACATCCTGTTCCAGGAGAAGAAAAAAATAAAAAGGAACTGATATCATTGTTACTGCCTGCTTCCTGAGCCAAGCCACCATGCTTCTGCCAAAGATAACAACGTCTCCAAGATGGCTACAAAAACTCCTAGCATTCTGTGAGGTACAACACGAGACCTACGAGGGAGTATGAAACAATAATCTGTATTATTGTTATGCTGTGTTACACTGACACTTACATAAAACAGATTTTTTTTTCCCTTTGCTAAGGAATGACATCAGCTCCAATAACATCTCTACTTCTTTTCCTTGTCCAGTGTGCTGGAAATTTCTACTGAGTTTCCTCTATGAAAGTTATGACATGAGAACAAAGTATATGAAATAAACATTAAAGAACAATTAAATGCTTTTCCCCCCAGAAACAACCAGATGTTTACACAAATAAGCTCATGAAAAGATGTTTAACATCATTAGCCATTAGGGAAATGCAAATTGAATCCACAGTGAGGTACCACTACACACCTATCCGAACTGTCTAAAATAAAAAATAGTAGCAATGCCAAATTCTGGGGAAGATACGGAGAAACTGGATTGCTCATGCGTTGATGGTGGGAATGCAACATGGAAACAGTTTGAAACTTTGGGAAACAGTTTGTCAGTTTCTTTAAAAACTAAACTAGCAACTACTATACACCCAGCAATTATACTCCTAGGCATTTGTCCCAGAGAAATGAAAACTTATGTTAACACACACAAAAAAAAACCTGTACACAAATGTTTATAGCAGCTTTATTAATAATCACCCAAACCTGGAAACAACCAGATGTCCAAACTGTGCAAACTGTGGTTAAACAAACTGTGGGGAATCCACACTGTGGAAAGGAGGAGGGGCAGCTGCAAAAGGGCAACCAGAGGGGGTCTGCATGCCGATGCACGTGTTCTGTATCTTCACCGCATCGACGTCAGCATCCTGGCTGTCGCATCATACGATGGTTTGGCAAGATGTCATCACTGGGGGACACTGAGCAAAGAGTGCCTTGGGTCTCTCTGTATTGTTTCTTATAACTGTGCATGAATCAGTAAGTGTCTCAAAATAAAGAGTTTCAAAATACAACTCCTGTTACAAAAAAAAAATCTATGCAAAGACATAAAGGAAAATGTGGATCTTTTGAATAGATAACTTAGAAAATTGTAGTGATCCAAACAGATTCCTTTTAAGCCTTTACTTCTAAAAAATTATGGGATGTGTGTGTGTACATGTGTGTGAGTGAGAGTGTGTTTTCTACAGGAGTAGAAAAACCTACTCATGTGTGATTTTATTCCTGCCCCTGACCATCAGCACAAGTCATTGGTGAATGAAACCACGCCAAAGGAGAAAAAGTTCATTATATTTATATATATATATATATATATATATATATATGGATTTAGATTTAACGAAGAAAGAAGCCACTAGTCTCTCCATGTCTTCATCAACATATTCAAAAGCTCTAGATCAGAGAAAAAATTATGGGTACTCCACCAAGGGTGTAATGGATGGCTGATACAAATAACATTAAAGCAGCAATATGCTCTCTAGATGTGCAAAGATAAAATTATTCAAGTGACATTCCCTGGCCATAAATTGGCTTGTCTAGAAGCCATTCACACTCTTTCATCCATGTCCCTTGGGTTCGATGACATGAATTATTGAATGGCTAACCCAAAATGAGGTACGGAATGTAGTTTAGAGCTGGCATGGGACCCACGCAGATAGAAAACTCACGACCTTGGCCCCATTGCTTTTCCTGCTTGTCAGTTACACACTCACATTTCATTTTGAGAGACTGAAAGGTCACATTATAAAAGTAAGAGAAACCACATTTTTTAAGTTCTTTGGTTCTGGAAGTGCTCACCCAGATTCTCATGCCCATACCTAATTTGTCCTTTGCCTTTTCTCCAACTCTGGCTCTGCCTGGTCTGCTCATTTCTCTTCCTTCCTATGTGTTCTTTTCCCTGACATCTCTCTCATCTTAAATCCCCTCCTGTCTCAATCCTGTTCTCTCTTCCCGCACACAGGCCTTGCCTTCTCTCCAGTCCAAATGCTCCTGCTCAGCTCATGTTCTCCTTTCTCCTTCTTGCATTTGTATCTCCTGACTCCACAGTTATATAACCCAGAACTCTGCTGCACATAGGCCTAGCTAGAAAGGAAATTATTCTGTTCTTAAATAGATACCTTTAACTCTACAAAGTGTCATAAATAGAGCTGGTCAGGGTTTTTTCTTTTCTTTTGAATTGCGTGTGACATTTCCCTCAGCTCTCCAGAACATCTTTCTGCTCCGACACTTTGACCAGAAAAGGTTGATGAGGACGCATACCTTCCCAACTGTCTGCCCTACATCTGTCTCCCTTCTTCTTTCTATAAACACCCCTTCCTCTTTCTGTCTTACCCAAACATCCCTTGTGCAAAACTTCATGGTTTCATGTTTCTTACATAAGTACTATACCACACATTTGGTTAGAATTATTTATACACACACACACCCCACCACCACCACCACCACCATCACCAGCAGCAAAGTTATTTCCAGGTAAAGTCACTAAATGATAATCATCTCATGCTGCAGTTATTCCAAACTCTACCTCTCTCCCCCAACATCTATTCTTCTGCGTTCTGGGCTCTGATAAACCTCTACAACTTAGCATATGGGGGGTGGGAGGAGGGGTCATGTAGGAGCTACAGCCGCGTAAGTCATGCCATTGCCATTAGAAAAACCTACTCGTGTGTGATTTTATTGCTGCCTCTGACCATCAGCACAAGTCATCGGTGAATAAAACCTGGCCAAAGGAGAAAGGAAAAAGCACAGTCTCCAGTTCTCAGCGCAGCCGTTGGGCCTGCAATGCCAACAAAACCGCCGCTTTCACTGCTTCGCTTCGTTTTGTTTCTTTACTGAACCATTTTACGGTCGCTGTGACGACACACTCCAAAGAGGATCGTTTAGAAAGCCAAATAACCACCAAATCACTGAAATTGTTTAGCTGTAAAAGCTAGACCACCCTGACAATGAAGTCATGTGTGCTCGTCACTCCAGATCACTTTCCCTGGGGAAAAATAATAATAATTTGCATTATTTATCTGAGGTGAAAGGAAGGCAGTGAATTAATGCTTTACTTCATCATAAAGTTGAAAATCACATGACTGGATCTTTCCAGCCCCAGGCTGTCCTCTAAAAAAAGTCAGACCTCAGTGCCAGTGTTTGGACCACAGACGGCTGCCACTGGTGACATGTGTGTTTTCTGTGTGATTCTGAGAACCCAATGTGGAAGCCATACGTTATATGATTAAGTGAGAAGTAGAAATGAAATAGCTCAAGAATTCAAAAACAACTTCAGGATTTTGACTTGCATGTGGGAAATCTAAAAAGTTTGTCTAGAATTGTCTGACAAATAACGTTTAAGCAATGTATTGCTGTACCCCAAACCCAACGGCGGAAAGCAACAACTCCTTATTTCTCACAACTCCGTGGGCTGGCCGAGCTCAGCTGGCAGGTCTTTTACTCCGTGATGTGGAGAATGAGATGGTTCAAGGGATAGCATTCAGCTGGGAGCTCAGCGGGGCCAGGTCATCCAAGATGGCTGCGCCTCTGCCAGGGCCTCCCTCCTGTGACGTCTCCTCATTTAGTGGAGGAGCCTAAGCTTATTTATCTAGCAGCCACAGCATGAAACAGGCTAGAGCCAAGAGGCTCAGAGACCTCTTAAAGGTGAGACCCATAAGTGGCGCCGTGCCACTTTTGCCACAGTCTGTTGGCCAGAGCAAGTCAAGGCCAGGTCAGATCAGGAGCGAGAGGGAATCCGTTCCCCTGCGTCTGGGCAGGAAGAACACGTGTGTTCAATGGTAGGCAGTCTGGGCCACCGCCGCTGGAGATGGTCAACCACAGACGAGCAGGAGGCACCGCAGGCTGCTTCTCCCGAGGTAAGTGGGCCACTTTTTAAAAAGGGGTGATGATCCTGATAACATTCCGACGTCAATGAAAACCACAATGCTGGTTCCCTTGCAAATAATATTATCTATTTTTCCTAAGACTGTTAACAAGAACTTCTTCCTAACCCACCCGTGGGCCCCCCAAATTCCCAATGTGAGAGCCATTCCTTTGAGCACTGCCTTCGGAAGTCCTGCCTAAAAATGCACATACTTCTCACACGGATCTCAGGACAACCACTAATGCCGTCGGGCGAATCCTAGGTTGGCAACCTCTTCAGCGAGCGGTCTTTGATCCATGCTTGGACTCTGGCCACCTGACGCACCTTGAAACCACTTTCAAAGTGTTGTGGCTGTTCTGGGCATTTTTCATCAAAGGGTCTGATACCATACGGTGTAGGCACACTGTTCTAAGGGCGCAGTCACAAAAGTTCTCCCTGGGTGAAGGCAGTGCTAGCAGTTCTCTTTGGCGGGTGCTTCACAATGTTGCCCTTTGTTGTCCTCTAAATATTGACTATCTTTGACTTTGTCCCCTCTCCACGCGCGACATCTCTGCATGTGGAAGAAAGGCTCTTCATTTTGCACCTGTATCCCCCACTTGGGAGAATTCAGAATCCTCAATGTGCTTCTGATCTAGTTCTCAAGTGGTGCTACTCAGGACCCTTCCAGGGCCAAATGAAGCTGAGGAGGGGCAAGCCTGGCGCGAGGGCCCAGGGGGCCAGTGGGGCTCACACTTGGCCCCTTTAAACAGAGCAACTCTACCTTTGACTCCTTCTGAGGATACTTTCCTTTGAAGAATGAGTTGGGAGGCTAAAAGAAGTTTGAGAATTACTAACAGGCCCAATGCTCTTATTTTCCAAGTGATTTTTTTAAAAAATGGTATTTAGTGGATTTAAATATTTTTCTCAAAGTCTGGTGTCAGAGCTAACCTAGAACTGTGCTTCGTGTTTCCTGACTCTGAGTCTGTATGTTTTCTAGTCCACACACCACCTCCCCACCAAACGCACACCCTCCACCTTGTCTTGGGACCACAGTGTGTCTTCCCCTAACTCCAATACGTGTTTTCCTCTCAAGCCAGATGTGCCTGCAACCAGGAAACAGGCAGCTGATAAGTCAGGAATGTGGGGGAATTCCAGGGGGAAAGCAGACTTGGCACTGGAGTGGGACTTGGTGGGGGGATGGGGAGAGAGCTCTGAAGAACCCATAGAGGAAGCTATCTTCATACTGATCTCATTATTAAGCTGTGAACTGTCCCTGGCTCTTCCTACAGACTTCTTTTTCCACCAGAGAATGAATTCGAAGTAGCAACAAACTGCATTCCCTTTTACAATTAATGCAAAAATACCCTGTCCCTAATCAGTTAATTCCTGACAGCTAAAAAGTGCATTTCAAAGTCATACACCATATTCCAAGCTTTCCAAAATGCCTAAAGCAGAGAAATGCTAGGCAAACCCCAATAAAGATATGCGGATAGATTTCTATCCTTGCAATGTTAATGGGCCTTGACTAAGACCACTGTGATTTTAATACATTGTATTGTTTTATTCCTACTGTATTTTTAAAAAGAACATCTCAAAACAATTAGATTAATTAAATATCCACGGGGATGCAGGAAATGTTTTTTCTCATCGCACTTGGGGACCTGACCAGCTCAGCAACTTAGGTTTCCCCCCGCCCCCCCCCCCAACCTCTTAATGAAGGGTTCTCACACCATCAGAGCCTTCACAACTATCTCAATCTGTCATTAAGAAGAACATTTCAGTACCTGGAAAAAGTTAAGACTCCTGGAGACTTAAATTTACCAAATGTAGCTGTTTAGTCGAGGGAGAAGCCATCCTGTCATCCTCCCTAGCTTATTGTCTGAGGCTGCAAAGTGGATCGTGGTCTCGGGGAGTAAAATACAGGTTAGAAAGGTTAGAAAAAGTCACTGAGCAATTTTTATTGTCTACATTTCATCAAGAGACTGAAAGTTGAAAATTTCACCCCATGCTAATAACACAGTATTAGTTACACTTGACTGCTTTGTTGGAGCCAACCCAAGCTCACTTCTGTTCTCTCAAGCCTAACTTCTGAGAGCGGCCAGCTTTTTAAGAAAACAAAAGCTGCCATAATCTCTAGTAGAGGCTGGTTGTCAAACCACAGGAGTTCTCGAAAAGACCACATATTATCATGAGCTCCAAACATTAAAGTCTGCGGCATGACAAGCTCTAAGAAAGAAACGCTTAAGAGAGACTCATTTTTCTTCCATGATGTCAGCTGCAGGAATACACCAGCGATGAACAAGAGGTTGAGGGTGGAAAACAGAAAGGCCATGGATTCTCTGGCTTCGTGGCCAACTCATTTGATAACCTTGGGCGAGGCGCTCCATCCATCTACCCCTCCGTACAGGGAGACGTACCGTGCATCCCCTCCATGAGTGTTGAGCTTCAACCGCCACATGGGAGATTCTTCTTCCTTTGGTAGACTCTCGGGGCTGCCAGTGTCCAAGAAAGGCTACCTCTACTCTGCTGAAGCCTACAGCACAGCGGGGTCAAGAGCACGAACAGCCCCAGACAATATGGGTTGGTTCACACCCTGGCTCTCGCCCTTGCAACAAGGGGACAGCGGACAAGCTATTCAAAATCCCTGCATCTCCATGAATGTTCCATGGACTCACCTCCCTGTCCTGCGTGCGGCCGTCTTATTCATCTTGCAAATAAATCTGTGCTCTTTCACATCATATTCCTCAGACTGTTAGGACGGGAGTCAAAAGGGAGTTGAACTGAATTTCTGAAATTTACTTGGGCCTTAGACATAGAGATAGGCGGTGGAATATAGACAGGTAGGGATACTGTGTCTAACACAGCATCGCTGTAATTTCCCAGTGATAAGGCTCGTTATGAACATAGTATGTGTGTAAAGGAAGATGGGGAAAGAGTTTGAAATTGAGTGATTTTCCCGACTAGGTGATCTATTCAGGTTTTCTCCGCCTTTCATTGTCTTTGCTTAGGCTATTTATCAAACGTGAGGAGAGAGAACTTACGGAAACCTGGTAGCAATGCAGCTAATCCCTGGACAAAGAAACGCAAACACCTGTCCAGGAGAGGCTGGATGGACATCCTTCTTCCACTGTGGAAGAAGTCAGTTTTGCATCTATTTAAAGAAATTTAGTCTGGCATTCCTCATGGCCTGCAAATGTCTTTGTACTCTACTTTGAAGCAATTACAACATTTTCCTGGTTCTCCCCTTAGTTAACAAGTTAAATAAAATCTTTGACATTTATTTATTTTATATTTGTATAAGAGTCACAGTTTTACCTTTTTAAAAAAAACATTTAAAATATATTTTATTGATGATGCTATTACAGCCGTCCCAGGTTTCCCCCATTGCCCCCTAAAAAAACTTTAAGTAAATAAATATATGTAAAATCTCATTAAATCAGATGTGTTTTAAAGGTGGGAAAATCTTTCAGATTAAAGTATATCCAAAGAAATACAGTTTTAATACTTTCAACTTTATACTAAGAGATATTATCTAATAGAGATAAATATTTAATAAATGGTTTATAATGTATATATGACTTTTTTAAACACAGCAGCATAAATTGTTTTTAAAATCTTCCTCTAATCTTATTTATACTCCTATAAAAGAAAAAATATTTTCTATGTAATGAAATCCTTCAGCCCAATTATTCCAAATTACCAATTAGTGAAATCTTACTTTAATGAAATTTTATGTATAAAAATTGATAGAACACTCACTGATTCTTAGAATGCTTTCAGTTTGATAAGATCCAGACGTAAGGCATCAGATAAAACAGTGTAGGAATCCCTGCTAAGTTGATCTTGTTGGATGATCAGCCAGCCCCTGCCATTTCATTGTTTAAAGCTTCTACGGTTGGAAAGTTTTCTTTGCAATTAATCAAAATCTCCCTCCTTGAAACATCCATCTACTGGTCTTAGCTGCAGTTTCAATACAAATGTAGACACATCACCAGTCTTGCATCTTCTTTTTCCTCTAATGCCGTTACTGCTCTGACATTGGAGATTCTTTCAGGGACAAAACAGGTCCAGAAGAAAGATCACAAACTAGGTTTCCTATGTCACCTCAAAGTCAAGAGTTAGCAATTATATGCATTAGGTACCTTGGTTGCTGCTGTAAACTATCCAAATCAACCCCCATAAACATCACAGACTACGTCCTCATGAAGACCACCTTGTTATTCCTTAGCTTTCATGGATATTTCTATAGAGATGCCTTTAGACCCTGAACCTTTGATTAAAATTTAGACGTACCCACGGTCAAAACACCTTATTTTTTTAAACCAAGACAACTAACAATAAATGCTGTGACCCTATGTTATTCCGTCATCCTATAATTCTAAGAATGTCGGAATCTCTTTCTGCGCAGGTATCGGAACATTTTCACAGTTTGTCACAGAAATGGCCAACCTACTGTTTCATATTACATTATGATACCACAATGATCCAAAGGATTCCTTTGTAGCACCCTTTGTCTAAAATCAAGGCATATTAAAACTGATTTATACTTTAAACACTGACATCTAACAGTTTCCTGCGTGACTTTCTCTGTCTTCCCACCTCTTCCTCTGGGAGGAGAGACTTTTATGACTGGACGATAAAGCTACAAATAGATTCTTTAAGGAAGGGGACAAGCGTGGAACGCAGGACCTCCCACTGCATTTGTGAGCAGAGACCGTTCCTGCAGCTTTTCCAGACTATTTTGCTAGGGAATAAAGGGAATCTTGCCACTTTCCCTATGCCACATGTAAAAATAAAAAGCACAGAGGAGAAGAATGGGGCCATAAACTTGATACAATGTACTGCGATAGAGTTTCATCAGATAAGCCACGGAGACAGTTTCGATGATGCTCTTGTCAGAAAACACATGGTACGATGCAGTGTATACGTGCCAGATAGCTTCTGCACTTTCAGAAATGTCATTTCTAAAAGTGTCTATCCATTTGGAAAATAAGTATGCAATAAATCTGTAAATATTTATTATAAAAGCAATAAGAAAACAGTAAAGGATGAATGCGGCTTCTGACAACACTGCATAAACTGTGAACAACAGATCTTTGGAGCCATCGATTCTGCTTCTAGATCAGGGGCCAGGGCCCGAAACTTGCTATAACTGGGGCCTTATCAATACATTCCATGCCCACCCTCCTGCCGTAGCTGGTCCCCCTAATCTAGGTGCCAAATAATGAGATGTGAAATATACAGATCTTGTATTTCTGAATCCACGTGTGTTGCTTGATCTATAAAGCAAAATAGCTACTCTTTGGAATTGAGAATCAGTAAGAACGTGCTGCTGTTCTTTTTTGCTCTGGGTCGTATAGAAAAGGGCTAGGAGACAAAGAATAGGGAGAGAATCTCCCACAGAAGAGAGAATATTCAAACTTCTCCAGGACTTGGATTACCCTGAGGCTGTCCTTTGAAAGAACCCTTTCCCTTTGGCAATGGCCTTGCTTTTGATTGGTAGCCCAATTCTCCTCCACTGATTGAGGACATGGTTATGAGCAAGGTGATGGAGACATGAGGTATAAATGACCTCCTTTCACGTGAGAAAACCAAGATTCATGTTGGTCCACCTTTTCTCAATAACGGTCATGTGGGCAAGTTAGCTCCACACTTCTTGACTTAATCCACGGAATTAGAACATCTGCTCTAAATCGAAGATTTACAGAGAGAATTATACCTACTCCATCTAGAGAGTGTTTGCCTCTGATGTCATTCTTGATTAGATGATTTCGGAATTTTGATTGCTTCACATTAGATCATTATGATTTCAAAATGCAGCTTGTAAATGTATTCAGTTCATCAAGGGCTATAAATATAAATCTTCAACTACAGGCTTCTCCTTTGCTGGGTTGTCTTAGATGCTCTTGGGTTCATGGGAGACCAAGAGAAATACCTCCAAGAAAAGGTGAGAAAATCCTACATTAGAAATAATTTTCTAAACATCTGGTCTCATGTTCAGGGGTTTGATAATCCTGAGCTGTTTCTGGTTTTAAATTTAAATGACTTCAAGGTAATGAAGGCTGACTCTTTGAAAAACTATATGTTAAAAATGTGAGGACTACTTATGCTCTATTCAGTAAAAAAAAAAAAAAAAAAAAAAAATTCATGATTAGGTAACAAAATTTCTCCAGGTTTTTCTGCATGGCGTTGGATTCTGTTTTCAGCTTTCTATTCCAAAAGAAACTATCCATTTTCTATTCATCATTCCTTTCACTGTAGTGAGTTTTGGATCTAACATGGTGAGACAGGGGAAATAAAAGCATCTATTTATAGAAAAAGAAATTTTAGAGTTCCTAAAATAAATTACATATAATATATTTTTAAACCAAAATTCTCTAGAATTTCACTTCTTTCTTTCTTTTAATCAACTACATATACTCTAAAAATTTAAGATTCCATGCTTCAACAAGTTTTATGTGAGTTCTATATGAAATCATGCAATCAGGCCATGTCTCCTATTTCAGCTAAAGAACTATAGCACAGAGGGATGACAAGGTGCGTACAGAGAGCTGGTGGTCAGTTTGCA
Organism: Anoura caudifer; assembly: GCA_004027475.1. Classification (NCBI taxonomy): domain Eukaryota; kingdom Metazoa; phylum Chordata; class Mammalia; order Chiroptera; family Phyllostomidae; genus Anoura; species Anoura caudifer. The sequence continues at coordinate 224,293 of PVKU01000269.1, read as the reverse complement.
GGGGTGGGAGAAAGCAGCATCATTTATTTCCACGACACTGCAGGGCAGCATGAAAGCTAGCCTCTCTGACACGCAATTATGTGTCATGAGTTACAGCGGTAATTAAGTCTCTAGAACAGCAAGCTACCTTGAGAACCCCCAGGATTTCAGGTGGCTGGCTCCCAACTCTGAATCATCTAGTGTGTACTTCACTGGGGCTCATTCATCTACATCATTCTGTTATTTATCACCATTCTAAGCCCAGGGACCACATTTGGCTCTAAAACACATTTTTTTTCCTTTGCATACCTACTGGCCTATCTTTCCACTTCCCAAGTACTTTTTTAAAAAAGGAAGCCCATTTATTGGACAAAACCAAATGTCTTCATCATTTCTTTGGGCTTTTTCCCCCTCTCTCTTTTCCAGTGATCTTGTTTGCCTCACCAAAACGGTGGGCCAGGTGTACCAGTAAGGTCTCTTCAGTAAGGGTCAGTTACATCTACTTCTTTTCGGTCACCCTGGCACATCCCAAGAGTTGGCATGCGTTGGCAATAATGCTTCTCGTTCATTCATTCAGCAAATATTAACTGATGCACCAACCGCTGAGGCATGAAGACCGATTATCTGAGAAGGGAGAGAAGAAAGGAAATGAATGAATGGAATGAGAGCCGTAAATCGAAAGGGACACATGCTTTCCACAGGCGTTCCCATGCAGCCAGGCTGTTCTCGAGCTTCCCAGTCCCTGTGCGGCCCCTCCTCGCACTGGGCAGCTCTGCGCCCACCTCCCCCGCCCCAGAGGAGTCATACGTAAGGAGCTGAACATGAAAGAGGTGTCGTGTCCTAGAACGTATGAACCTGCCATGCCCTTGCCCAATGGGGACATTAAAGAAGAACGAGGGAAGAAACTGTCACACCATATTTCGTAGAGCCATGTCTCTGTGTATGACAGGAAGCAGCAAATCAATTGGTCCAGGCTGTGGCTGGTGTGCCTGTTACTGGCATTCCAGGTCCCATTAACTTATACTAGCAATTTTAGAGAAGTAATTTCTGCTGCCAGATGGCAGCTCAGAAGTGACTTTCTCGACAAGTACGGGAAGTCGTGCCCACTTCCTTCCCTGTCATCCACGGTGCAGCCCCCTCACCGCACTGGGGCCTGGGCGGTGGGCTCCGCGCAGACTGTGATTACATGACTCATCGCCTTAGCGTGGCTTGTTTGTAAAGGTTACTCACAACAAGAGCAGCAGCAGGGACCCAGCTCCACAGTGGGTATTTGTCAAAAATGAGTCAAGATAATAAGGGACCGCTGAAGCAACACGTACCCTTGGGAGAGCAGTCATATAGTGACCTGAGGTGATATTCGATGGAACTCTTCCATCTGCCCTTTGGAGGAAGCTGACCCTTAAAACAGAATCAATTCTTGGTCTACAGCAAGTTACTCAATAGAGACCACAGACTCATATCTGCCCGTGACTTTGCCAATTGTAACAATGCCCGCATCCCTGGTCGAGTAGATAGTGCTCCCCGCTCTGGCTCCCCAGGTTCCCTTGGCGCAGCCGGTCATGAAAGGCAGTGAGACAGCAGCAGCCCCAAACCTCAAAACCAAATGAATCCTATTTCATTCATAATTTCAACATGGCCGAGAAGAAATAAACTAAAAATCAGCAAAGCTCCTAAGTGGCGGTTTTTATTTAAGGAAGGCATATTGTAAAATAAAACAAAAGCAGGCTGTCATAATCTCTGCTTGCAAAAAAAAAAAAAGGCTTGCAGTTGTTCAAATAGACATGAAAAGAAGTGGTGGGCAAGTGTTACTAGAAATTCCCCATGAAGTTGCTGTGAACAGAGGAGCAGCTCCAGAGGATTAGGGGGAATAATTTTCTCGGTAAGCAATTCAGGAACTAACAATAGCAGAGAGGAGCTCACGTGCCTTAAGTGCTGACTTACGTCAGGCAGTGTGTGCCTACATATAGCATCTTAATTAACCCTTAAAACAGCCTTTTTTAGTAAACATTATTAATCCCAGTTCATAGGTAGGTAAATTGGAACCTGGAAAATTCAAATGTCGCATGTAAATATGGTGAACATTTGGGGAGCGTTTGTCTTTTCTTGGCTCCGCAGACACCAAACATTCTTACTATTTGAGAGAACCTCCCCCTTCTACCCCCTCCAGTGATTCCTGATGTTCCCATTGATGCTTCGTTACCAGATGCAGACACACAGGGCTCGGGGACGTGGCAGGCCTGTCTGATGCTGCCACCCAGGGCTTGCCTCCAGGGTGTGAGACACAGAGGGGGAAAGACAGCTGGAAATGTATTCCCAGCGGTGGTGGCGGAGTGGAAAGTCTAGTGTGAGGCCACAGTGAGAATCCACAGCAGAAAGATTCGCTAACAATACATACAGTGTGTGATTAAGTACCAGCAAGGCAGTGTAGGTGATCAGTAGCAGCAATCCTGAAACAGAACTCTCCTTATGGGCTGAAATGGTCAGCGCAGAAGTTGGTGGGGAAGCGGCTGGGGCTGAAGCCGCACCTGGATGAATCACACACATAGGGTTTGGAGAGGGAAGACCATTCATGATTGCAGAGAGACCCTAATAAGATGAGCATGTTGCCTTCCAAGGACCTGCCCGATTCAAACAAAAATGACACTAGAAATGCCAGTTGAAGGTGTCAGTAATCAGGGTGAAGAGCCGAAGGGGCACTACTGAAGGTTGTTTGGCCCCGGGGGCGCACAAGCAAAGTGGGGTTTCGGAAGGTGGGCCTGGCAGCGCCAGACAAGATGAATTTGAGGAGGAACAGCACAGGGACAGGGCTTCTACGTGTTTCTTGAAAAAGCACTGCTGACCCCACGCTGTATTTGGAACAGGAGGCCCAGTTCTGGATGTTCAGTAACATGGTAAGGACTTGATGAGGAAGCTGCTGTTAGCAGGGACAGCTTGAGGGAACCGCCACCAGGCCAGAGACCCAGGGAGAGGCGAGGGCAGAGGGACTCTTCCTCTTCATTCCCATCGCAGCTCACGCCCCTGGCCCCAGACCCAGGGATGGCCCCATTCAATGGTCCCAAGGCTCCCCCCAGTATCACTGTCCATGCTGCCAGTCCAGGGTACCAAAGCCCCAATCGAGTCTCAGCTCCCAAACCCAAGCATCCACAGATCCTCACTAAATACAGCGGCCGTCTGTTCAGCAACCTCAGGATCTCCCGTCTACCCCTGTCTTTCCTTTTAGAACTGGCTAAGATGGTTCTAATTTCCCCTCCTCTCACTGAGAGGGGTTTTGGGATCCAGGAAACGATATTGCTCTCACATGGCAGATATGAGACATTTGTCCAAGGAAGATCCTGAGGATTGTACTAGGTAAACTGATAATGCTCTGGGATGGGTAGGATTTAAGACTTTTTTTTAAAGGTAGGCAATTATCTGATGTAACCACTGGAGAAACTGGATGAAGGGTACATGGAACCTCTCTGTTCCTTTAAAACAGTCTGTGAATTAAAAATCATATCAAAATAATTTTTTTTAAAAAAAGAAGGCACGTTTAGGTATTAAAGAAGGGGGCAGGGAGAGAGGAAGGGAGGCTGGCAAAGAAAAAGGCTGAGAGCAGAGATTCTGAACCGTGTGCCACTGGAGTTTTTAAAACATGTGGTACCTGACTATGTAATCAAAGGTACTGACCTCATTTCCCTTAGATTGTCAAATAAAAAAATAACAACAGCCAACACAACAATAACTGTCCAGTATGAATGAAACAAAATTATACCTATTTTTGTCAGCTCAGCAAAAAAATATATATATTTTGGGGTGTGCCGCAGAATTTAGGTAATTAGTTTACGTGTGCCAGGAGATGGAAAAGGTTGAAAATCGCTGGCTTAGAGGAACAGGCCTCCAGGCCAGAGGCCCGGGCAAAGCTTTCTCTAACTCCTCCAAGCCCCTTCTCCCTCATACCTCCCAACCCTTCCCCCCACTCTGCATCCCCACTCCCTGGACCCCACAGGGCTGTCCTCTCCCTTTGGGGCCCCAAGTACAGGTCTGGCCAGGGGCAGCAGCGGTGGCGAACAGCCACAAAGCTGTCCACTCCTCCGAGACATCGATTGCAATAAGCAGCAGAGGAAGGCCATGGGGAATCGCCCCAGCCCCTTATCCAGTTGCTGAGCCCACAGGACTGACTTGGTCTCTGAGCCACACTGGGCCTGGGTCTGTGGGCACCAGGAATGATGGAATACACACAGAGGCAGAGGGAGATCTGAGGTCTTTTTTAAGAGGCGCGCTCAGCAGAGTCCCCCGGGTTGAATAACCTCATCTCCTCAGGCCTCTGTTTCCCTTCCTGTACAATGAAGGTATGTAATTACTTCATGAGGACATGAAGGGGTCCATCCGCCCCGAAAGCCTGGAATGCTAAGAGTCCTATACCCGTAGGTGTAGGCTGCCATGACCTTCCTAACACAAGAGAGCTCATGTGACTCGCATAATTCCAGAGAAATACGGGGCACCAGAGGAACTCATATGTTCCTCTCTGTAAGTAAGCAGTGAACCAGCCTCGAGTGGGTTCACCAACTTTACTCCAAGTCCAAGTCCTGCCCCCCTTCCCACTCCCACTCAGTGCCCTCCTTCTAATGCCACCTTCCCTGATCGTCAAAGCCAGGGCGCTTCACCCGGGCGCCTTGGCACCGGTCAGGCTCTGCCACGAAGGCCATTTCCACCTGTGCCTATCTCCCCAGATCAAAGGCAAACTCCTTGAGAACAAGAGTTATTCTTATTCATATATGTGTACCCATGTGGCAGCAGTCGCTGCTCACTAACTATAAGATGAATGAAGAAAAAAAATGAATAAATGAGCAATGCCAAAGAACGCAAACCCAAAAGAATCAAAGGGTCGCTTATCTGTACCTTATCTGAAAATTCTCATTTTTGTGCAGAAAAGACACAGTCTTATCTGAGGAAGACAAATTTCCGGGTAAGTAATCACTCAGAGATGCATATCACACTCCACATGAATCATTTTGCAAAATGAAAGATGAAAGCTGTATGAAATAAACAATTACGGCGAGGCTGAGTCTCTGGGCTATGGATGAAGTGAAAGCAACATCTGCCAATCCTGGCAAATGAGCCTGCTCAGGTCAAGCTTAGGAGCGGGACTCTGCCTTAGGGCTGTGCTTAGTTAGGTTCAACTGATCCCATTTAGGAATGAGTGCCATATAAAAGAACCTCAGCTTTCTACTTTGTGGCGTATTAAAAGATCACAAGAACCAGCTTTTACTTCTACCCAGAAATCTGACCTGCAGGTGTGTGCTTATGGAAGTTAAATAAAACCAGAACCCCCAAAAAAAATTGCTACAAGAATACTGCAAAATGCATTAGAAAATCCAAAATTATTCCAAATTTGTCCACGTTACCACTCACTGGGGAGGATCATTGAAAGTTGACTGTGTTGTAAAGGGAAATAAAGTTTTAAGCACCATCTGTTGCTACTACCTGTCAGTGCTGACAGTTTGTGAAATCTAAAAGGAACTTCCTCCCTTACTCCATCCTCCCTCGGTCCCTGGCTTTCTTCCTTACTAAGGAGACATGGCAACCAAATGCAGTCTGTGACTCTGAACTGGATCATCTTGCTGTAAAGGACATTGTGGGGACAACAGGCAGAACTTCAATGAGGTCTGAGGATCAGATGTTGGTAACAAGTCAGGTTTAATTTCCTGATTTTAATGGTATATTATGTAATGGGAGAAAATGTCCTGGTTCGTAGGAATTATACATAAAGTATTTGAAAGAGATAGGACATCAAGTCGGCAACTTGCTCGCAGGTGCTTTACAATTTTAGAAGATCTTTGTACTGTTTGTGCAACTCTGGTTTAAGTACAAAATTGTATTTAAAAAAAAAAAGAAAAAATTGATAAGTAGTAACATTAAGAATAAGAAGGCTCTTACTTGGAGGCCTGGCCTTCATGCAAAGCCCTGCCACCTTCCCCCAGGGACCCCAGCACTTCTTGCTTCTTTCTCTTTGACCATTTCATATGTCCACCTTTCATGCACCAAAAGCTTCCCACAAACTACCCTGTCATAGTCCTCACCCTCTCTCCTGGCTTCTCCTCCGTCATTCTCCTGGACAAATCCTAGAGGCCAGCAAAGTGCTTGCTTCCTGCCCTCTAGACAGACCCTGGGAACTTCCACCTTCCCCCAACTGAAATGCTCTTTGTCTTTGAACCCTACCCGTCTTCCAAGGCCCATTTCAAGGTTTTCCTCCTCCGTGAGCCTCCCTTAACCTACCCAGCCTGCCTCTGAATTCCATTTGGCTCTAAACACACATGGTCTTCTACTGCAAAGTTATCTTTCTCTCTAAACATCTTGGCCATTCCATTAGACAAAAGGATTTTGAAGAGCAGGCATTACATCTTACATCTCAGAACAAGCACTGGCTCACCAAGAAGGGGCTGATTCAAAGAGTTTCCCAGCATCCCCTCCTTCCAATTGCTAATACCCACTGTCATCACTTATGATAGGACATGAACACACACACACACACACACACACACTTCAGCCAAAATGGAAATCAACAGGTATGCCCTTCCTCCCCTCTCACGTCTCACACTGAGCCAATTTGATCCAATTTGTTCTTTCCTATACTTAGGAACCTATGCAAAGCATTTCATTAATCCTTCTTTCGGATTCAGTCTGTAACCCTAGGAAAAACTGTGAAGCTGAGGTTTTGGAATCTTTCTTCCACTCATATCATTACCCCTTTTCTTAAAGAATACCCATTCTGATCCATTTTGCTCCAGAAGCTCATTCTCCAAAGAATAAAGTAGTCCACCACCATATTAGCAGCTGGCTAAAGTACTAGTTGGTAAGATTACTGGACCCCAGTGAAGTTTCATGATTAAAAAAACTCAGAGAATAGAAAATCTACAAACTCCCATCCACAGGGACTGTCAGATAAAGGAGCTGGTAGCTACTTAAGTCAACTATTTATTCCACTACCCCATCCCTATTCACACAGCATGTGCTAGAGATGGGGTCTAGTTGAGGGCTAACAAACTAGCAGGAAGACAAGAGAAAGAGAAGATACTTTTCAGAAGACAGCCTAAGAGTAAACTAAAAGCTGGGGAGAGAACTTTGTGAAGGGTTATAACATGAAACCCTTCATGTTGAAAGAGCCTCCAAAGAAAACAATGATTTCACAACTGGGGTAGGGGGGTCTGTAATGCAGCCAGTGCAGACTTCAGAAGGCATGTTATTGGGAAAAGCAGCAAAGGAGGAGGCAAAGATGAACTGTTCAAGCCCAGTCCACAGCAGAGGGGCCTGCAGGTGGGTATGAAAAGCTCATACGGACCCAGCTGCCCTGCTTGGCAAAGAGCCACATTAGCTTGTGCCATCTTTGATATCTACGATGCTAATTCAGGCCTGCTCGAGGAAAACCACCACGTTTGGGCCCATCTGCGCTTTACATGCCAACCACTATATTTGCAGTCTTTGCAGATTTAAACACAATTTCCAATACACAAATATTTTCCATGTGGCAGATCCATAAAACAGACTCTCAGCTATACTCTACATTTATTTGACAACATTGAATATGTCAATGTCCAAATGGCAAGTGTAATGACCTGGGATACTATTTGATCAGATCCTGTCATGAATCATTCTGGCATTTGGGGTAGGGTGTGAACTCCTGAGCCTCCCATTCTATTTCAAAATCATTCATACAATTGGTCATTTGGCACCCAAAGAGAGTTTGCACAGCCTTGCAGAAACATTTTCAAAACTCCTTCTGCCCATCAGCTTTCAAGTGGCACTGCCCACCAGTGGCACTGAGCACATCCGCAGGGCCCAGCACGCCCACTCTGCCTGTGTTCTCATCCCGTTTCTCTCACCCCGGTGAAAATAACTTCCCGTGTGCTTCAGACCCATCCGGTCAGGAGTGAGTCAATGTCAAACCACGTCATGATTCCTCCCGGCACAGCGATGGCTCTTCCCAGACTGCAGAGTACTTCCTTCTGCATCATCGCATTTGAGCCCTGTGATTACTCTCTCAAGGGTAAAAAATAAATAAATATTTAATGATCCATATGCAAAGCACCGCACTGGATAAACACACATTTCCATTCATTTGCTACTCATGAGAACCCACAAGGCAGCTGTTAAAACCCCCCTTAACACAGACGAGAAAACTGAGACTCAGAGGTGAGATGTCCCGCATGTCCCACGGCTAGGATGCACAGCGCGGTCATCAGGCTCCAGATCCCCCACCTGTCACCCTGGGCCATGTGCACTCAGCAGACCACATCAAATCTCTCTGCTTTGCCACTGCGCAGGCTCACTCAGACCCGGGGCGGGGCTTCCCCCAGGCCTTTGGTATAGCAAACGGTTAGGTGATGAGTTCACCAGCTTTGAAGAACTGCAGGCTAAGTGCTATTTTAATAACATCATGCCAATGTTGTGAGGGAGGTTGGGTAGGTAAGGGGAGACTCTCAGGTGAGCAAGGCGCAGGTTGGGTTGGTGGCATAGGTGTTTGAGTACCTGTGTTCCCAAAGCCACTTCACGGCTCCCAAAGGATAATACATCATTCTCCTTTATTATAAGGAAATACTTCGGAATTCTAAGAACATCATATACCGATTAAATATTGTTTTGTACATTTTATAGACCGAGGACTTAGGTAATATTAACACTGGTAAAAAAAAAAAGTCATCTTCTGCTTTAAAAAGTAAGTTTGAAAACATGATCCAGAGAAATGGATCCTTCAAAGACATCCCACAAAATACATGTCATACAGTCAAAATTTTGGTAAGTGTATTTGTTTGCTAGGGCTGCTTTTAAAAAGTGCCACAAATGGATGGGTGGCATAAACAACAAATTTCCTCACAGCTCTGGAGGCTTCGAGTCCAAGATTAAGGTTTGGGGTCTTCTGAGGCCTCTCTGTCTGGTTTGTAGATGGCTGTCTTCTCCCTGTGTCTTTACATGGTCTTCCCTTTGTATGTGTCTGTATCCAAAATTCCTCTTCTTACAAGAACAGCAGTCATATTGGGTTAGGGTTCCCCCTAAAAGCTTCATTTTAACCTCATTATCTTTTCAAAGATGCTGTCTCCAAATGTAGTAACACTCTGAAGTTTTGGGAGGCAAGAATTCAACCTATGAATTTTGAGGAGACGTAAATCAGCCCGTAACAATAGATGTCGGGTATCCCTGAGCTAGCACTTAATTCTCCCTCCCCCACCACCACGTAAGGAGAGAATATTCTCCCCTGGCCAGGTAGTGCAGCTGGATAGTGTCGTCCCAATACACCAAGGTTGAGGTTCGATCCCCAGTCAGAGCACACACAAGAATTAACCAATGAATGCACAAATCGATGTCTCTTTCTCTCTCAATTTCTCTCTCCCTCCACCCTTTCTCTCCTCCCTCTCTCTAAAAATCAGTAAAAAAATAAAATAAAAAGAAGGGGAGGGATACTCTCTATGGCCAATTAAGAGAAATATAAGGTCCTAGTAGATAGTTAACTGAACCAGACATGGAACAAACTCATAAAAACTGTGGAGCTGACAAGGACAAGCCTGAATCCAAAGCTGTCCGGCCCCAGCTTGGGTGCAAATGAGAGAGGACCCCCAGGCAGAGCAAGATCCATTCACTGTGCAGTTTCCTTCAACAAGTGTATATTTCCGTACCTTTTTTAAAATAATGATGAAAATAACTTTCTATAATTGAGTCCTGTTGCATTTTCCAATGAAAAATTACTTTCCATTATTTCCCATCCTACATACTCCTTTGATGGTGTGATCTTGGCACCCTTTCATTGAGAGGTAGGTCTGTGTTCCCTCCCCCTGAATCTCAGTGGGGCAGTGATGTAGTGTGACCTCAGGTTAGGCTCTAGGTGGCCTGATTCTTTGAGGACACGTATCTTTGGAGTTATGAGCCCTCCTGTTGCAGTCTGACTGCACTGAGGCCACGGGCCCATGTGGACAACCCACGTGGAGGGGCCCTGAGACTCTGTGAGCAGAGCGCGCTGCCCCCGCAGACACCACTCTGGCTCCAGGGACACCTAATTGCAACAACATGCACAACCCGGAGCCAAACCCGCCCAGCAGGGCACCTCCCACACTCACGACCCACAGACTCCATGCGCATAATAAAATCGCCATTGCTATTTTAAGCCACGGAGTTTTGGGGGGGGATTGTTATACAGCAATAAATAATGAGAACACAAATATTCTGATTAAGTCTTTCTGATGCTAATTTGACTTTGCTTCTTCCAAAACTTAGTCCGAATGAGTAAAATGATCATTTCCTCTTGGCCTGACTACAGATTTTCTATTCAGCATCTTCTACATCTGCAAATGACAAGGTCACATGACCTATTCATAAGATTTGTTATGGACTGAGTTTTCTTCCCCAAAACTTATAGGTTAAAAGCCCAGTGTACCTATGAGGAGATAGTTTCTTTAAGGGGGTAATTAAGGTTAGATAAAGCTGTAGAGGCAGGGCCCTAGTTCCACAGGACAGGTGCCCTTATAAGATGAGGAAGAGATACCAGGAGTGCAGGGACAGAGAAGAAAGGCCCTGTGAGGACACAGGAAGGAGGTGGCCATCTGCAAGCTGAAAAGAGAGGCCTTATCAGAAGCCAACCATGCCTGAACCTTGATCCTGAACTTTCAGGTTCCAGAATTGTGAAAACAACAAATATCTGTTGTATAAGTCACCCAGTCTCCGGTACTTTATTATGGCAGCCTTAGCAGACTAACACAAGATCTCCCCAAACTTCCTAACTCTGGTTATTTTTCAATGATTCTGTGTAAAATGCAAATAAACTATAATCTATCATGAATAATGTTTTAGGCATCAATCCTTCTAAATTTCTTCAGTGGAAGAACTGATTGAGAACAGATTTCATTTGGGCAAAGGAAGCAGGAAGACAGATACAAGAGAGAGCCGGAACGTGGACTAAGCTGAGGCAACCTGCCCAGGTAAGAGGGGTGGGGGGGAAGCAGGTAGAACATCCACGGCAGTGCAAGGGCATGTGTTTTTAATGTACTGTTCGCTGCTTTTTAAAATAAATTTAGTGAGTCATGCAACAATCTGCACAATCCAACTTAAGAACATTTTCATCATCTCTCAAAAGCTCCCCAGTGCAGGGCCCACAACTGAAACACTAAACCACTAAACTCAGACCGTAGCAGGAGACACCACGGAGTGGGAGGCATCGATGAGAAGCAACTGGCAGCTCTTGCAGATGGCTGGCCGGAGTTTAAATTGGCACCAAGACTTTCAAGAGCGGTTTGGCCACGTAAAGTTGAAAATGCTGGTATCCAGTGACCCAGGAATTCCTCTTCTAGCTACGTGTCCTAGAGACTCTCACATCTGCACAGAAAATTGCATACAGAAGTATTCGCTACAGTATCCACTGTAAGGTAGACATTTGGAAACAACCTAAATGTCCGTTGACATAAATGGATAAATAAGTTGCAGTGAATTCGTATAACATGATCCCCTTAAACAGCCATTGAATTGAATAAACTCTAGCTGCAAGAATCAATATAAGTAAATCTCACATCAGAAGGCTGAGTGAAAAAAGAAGTTGCCAGATAACAGATAGAGTAAAACATTACTAGTGTCAAAATTTAAAACCATAAACGGTGTTGATCTTTGTATTTAAGTTTCATTCCTTTAAAAATGTATTGGGATGCAAATGCTGAGATTTTGATAAAGCATCAAGATAATAAGCGATACTTCTAATATTTCAGGATAATATTGTAAGACATGAAAGGAAAGTGTTCCTTGAAATTGCCAAGAAAAGCACAAGATTCCTATTCCACCGAGTTCACCAATTCTTAATTCATTCTTCAAAAATGTTGTTAGGTCGTTATTCTGTACCGAGCAGGCGCTAAGCAAGATGCTGGGTGCACTCTGGTGCCTCATCTCATTTCTTCCACCATCAGCCCTCCAGGCCTCTGCGGTCCCAGGGCTTGCTTCCACCTCTCCCTACACACTGCTTGCACCTCCTCTGCGCTGCTTTTCCTTCTCTCTAGACTACAGCTGAACGCCTGCCGAAGACAGATGATATCTTTCTGTTGGAGCAACGGAAAACTAGGACTGTTGGGCTCATCAAAAGACAATTAAGTCTTTAAAAGTGTTTAACCATTATTGAAGGTGGCAGAGGGGGAAAATGAAGAGCATTTGCCCAGCCTTCTCAGAGGCCAAGAAGGAACAACGAGCAATTCTAGGGAAATTTAGGCCAGACGGGGATGGATTTAGCACCTTTACCACGATGGGCTTCTATTGAGATAGAACATTTTCCAATCTTAGATTTTCACATCAACATATTCCTAAATTTTCCAAAGGGAAAGGTCTCTAATGAAGTCCTTTTTATATGACGAACACAAAACATAGGCCTCTTGTATTGAAATTCAAGACCTGTGTTATCTGACCCCGTAATCCTCGGCTCCATGCAACCCAAGCTGTGGCCACGCTAACACGCTTGTTTTCCATCTACTCTCCACGCTCCCCGTCTCTTCCTGCTTCTTCACCCAGACTTCTCCCACCCCTCAGGTTGTGCAATTCTTCCCAAAAACCAGGAGCAGCCCAACTGTGACCTGCCTCCTCAAACTCCTCCATGCTAAATGCAATAGTAAGTCCTGACTGCATTTTGCCTATACATCTCTCTTGAATGAAAACAGATTTTGCCATATATTATTGGAATTCATTTTACATTTTTTTCTTTCTGATTATAGTATAAAAACAAGGGAAACAATGTCTGATTTATTTTTAAACCATTCAAATTGCCTAAAACCGAACATGTAAGAGATGCTTAATTAATGTTTGTTAAATGACTGAATGTTTCCATCTTAACACATCTGCATTTCAGGCTGTTTATTTTTACTTTAGCAGTTGGTCGGTAGGGAATCAGGATGAACCTTTTGCTCTCTGGTGACCTACACGGGCCCGCTTATAGAAATCAGAGGACCCAGATGATAGAGTTCTTAACGTAGTCTCCTGACCAGCAGTAGTTCTCAGCTCTGTGATCACATTATGATCCCTCGGGGAGCTTTGAAGACACACCAATACCCAGCCCCCTTCTTGACGGAGCTGACTGGGGATGAGGCCTGGATATCTGGAATACCAAGCGTCCCCAAGGCACTTTAAGGTGCAGACGGGGCTGTGGACCAGTGCCCTACAGAGCCATTTGAACACCTGGGGCTGAGGTCTGGGCACACCAGCCTGGAAAGGAAGCTTGAACAATGCAGTAAGCAAAGGGAATGTCAACCTTATTTGCATCAAAGACCAGGGCTGGCTTCAGCACCACCTCCCCAGCAGTTTTTATTCAAACGATGGATGAGCTCATTCGAAGCACATCTTATCTGTTTGTGAAAGCACAGGAGTCTCTTAAATGCTCGGGCAACTCCACTTCCCCACTTCCCCTTGTCCTGTCAGCAGTTACTGCCTGCATTTGAAAGTCGTAAAACCCCTTTTCTCACATAAATAAAATTTTAAAGTTCTATAAACTAGGTATGTACCAGAAGAATATGAGTGCTGGACCATGTAGCCATAAGCAAATAGGGATACAAAATGATGTCCAGGGGAAAAGAGTAGAATACGAAATAGTACTCAATGCAACTGTATACAAAGTAATGCAAATATTGGGCATTTGGAGTTAATGGAATTTTTTCTCATCAATCAGGACACACAATAAAGATTCAGAATTATTTTAATATTAGTAGATAACTCAGACTTTTGCTATAAGGGTTGACTTGCCACCTAATTAGGGTGTATTATCATCAGCATTTTTACAACATTCTTCAAGCAAAAGCTACTCAGTGTTTCTGTCTGAAATGAGTTTCCTACTCCATTGCTCTATTTTGGTGGTCTCCTGACTGTGTGTTCCTTAGAAGGTTTTAGTTCCATGTTGTGTGTGTGTGTGTGTGTGTATTTTTTTTTATCTTCCCCTTGAAAGCACCCCTCTTCCCTCCAGTTGACATTACATAATTGGCCAACTCTGGAATTACATTCTTGCTGATCTGTCAGCCTGGAAGTTAATTTCTTACAAACTGAGTTAATTTCTTACAAACTGAGGTTTGGCGGAGTAGGACGCATGGTGAGATGACACACGCTTTGCCTTAAAAATAAGTTCTTTCAGCTTGAAAACAATTTTGTTTCCCTTTGTCTTTGGAGGAAATGAAGCAGCAACCTGCATTCCTCATATAATGTGTGGTTTCACAAAAGTAGGCGTCCATCTAGTGCATTTTAAAATCCTCTAAGCCACCTAGCTAGGAGCCCAAAGATTCTTTCATTGATAAGGGGATGGGTCTTTTCTAAGTAAATTAGAGGACAAGTAAGGTGTTTGAACATATGCTATAATTGGCAAAGGTATTAGAGGGCATTCCCAACCATAATAGGAGGATATACTGTTGGTGAAAAGGTAATATGATGAAGCCGCAAGGGAAAACACTAGAATCACCACATGATTCAGCAACTCCACTTCTGGGTATACATTCAAAAGAACTGAAAGCAAGATCTGGAAGAGATATTTGCACACCCAGTGTTCGCAGCAGCATTATTCACGACAGCCAAGAGGTGGGAGCCGCCCTAGTGTCCAATGACAGGTGAGTGGGTGAACAAAACGTGGTAGAGACGTCAAGTGGGGTATTATTCAGCCTTAAAAGGGAAGTAAATTCTGACACGTGTTACACAGGGTGAACCTTGACAACAATACACTAGGTGAAATAAGCTAACGGTAAGTGAAATTTACCTTGCTTTGGTAAATTTTGTGAAGCAGTCAATCACTTTGTATTGGCAAAAAATAAAGCCTATTATAAGCCTATTATAAATCAAGCATAAGGGTATTCCCAACCTTGATAAATAAAATGAATGTAAAATTTTAAAGTCTGAGACATGGGCTCTATCCTCAAGGAGCTTATGTTTTCAGAAGGATGACAATATGTAAATACAGGTGAACACACACACATATATGTATAATACAGACATGTACACAAATGTGTGTGTGTGTGACCGCACAGAAGGACTAAAATGAGATGCTGTCTATGGGAAGGAGAGGCCCAGAGAGTGGAAGTGGTCCAGGGGACTTCACTGAACTTGGTCCTGCCGAGTCTGGACAGAAAGAGGGGGTGGAGGGCGGTTATTCCGGGCAGGGAGTTGTGTGGTGCACAGGAGGGAACAGGCCTCACGTGTTCGTGCAACAGAGAGGAGACTAGAGCAGAGAGTGGGAGACTAGAAAATAAGGTTGGTGGATGGCCGGGGTGGGGAGTGAGGAACAGGAGTACAGAGGCCTGTGAGGTCCGGACAGAGGACTTGAGGTTTGGTGGAGTAGGACGCAGCAGCGAGTTATTGAAGCACCTGGGCGGGGGGGTGCTGTGGTCTAAGAGTGTGGAGAGGACATTCACACTGAGAAAGGAGAGTCCACAGTGCCATTGGAAGTAGATGTGCGGTGATGTGCGGTGATGTGAGGTGGTGATGATATCACGTAAGAGAGGAGGTAGAGAAATCAATGCACTCCCCCTTGCCCCACGACCCTGGTGATCAGGAGACCCCAGGTGGCAGCTCAGGCTTCCCTACTTTATAGAGCTAAGTTGCAGGGGTTCTGACTCCAGCAAAGGTGATATTCCCACCCTGCCTGGAGACAGATGCCTCAGTGTCATCCTGGGCAGAGCAATATTTGTTTAAAAAAATAGTAAAGTGGGGGAATGACAAATAACTGGCAAGTAGCTGAAGAGGGTGTGATTAGATGTGGCTGCCTTGTGATGTTGTTTAGATGCATAACAGGTGCTGGCAGGGTCCGTAGGCACAGGTTCAAACCCCAGCTCTGCCACTGACTAGCATTTATTGGCACAAGTCTCACTCAAACTCTCTGAGTCACAGTGCTCTCATTTACAAAATGGCAGGGTAATGACCTCCTCATAGGAAGGATGGAAGGTTT
This sequence comes from Anoura caudifer, assembly GCA_004027475.1. NCBI lineage: Eukaryota > Metazoa > Chordata > Mammalia > Chiroptera > Phyllostomidae > Anoura > Anoura caudifer. The sequence goes on along the minus strand of PVKU01000269.1, from coordinate 208,407 downwards.
GCTTGAGAAAACATGAACACAGCGTCTAGTGCATGCACTGTACAAACTGGGGGGGGGGGGGTCCCTGCTCTGGTGCCATTGCTGCCCAGCATCCGCTCACCTGTCTGCTCTCAGTCCTTATGCTTCACTGGATCGGACTCCACCCCCAACTCTAGGGCAGCCTGTGACCCAGGCCTAAATCTTTCAGCACATTCTGTTCTCCCGGCCACCGTGACTGGCTCAAGGATGAGCAAAGGACCCAATTCTGGCCAAGGAAAATGAGGACCAAGGTTTTTCCGTTTGGGGTTTTTTCCCCCCAATTTTACCAGCGACAGAAATCTGGAAGGATCTGGCCTGGAGGTACAGCCAGCTATTGCACCAACATGTGGAGTTCGGGAACAAGAAGACCCTAGAGGAGAGCAGAAGGAAGGGGAGAAAAGACTCACACCTATCACCTAGGCTCTGGATACAACTACCCGTTGGCCAGGGTGCCTTTGAACTGCTATAAGGGAGCCTAAAATTCATTGTTCAAATCCTGTTGGGTTGGGTGTTTCTGGCACTTGCCACTCAATGAGCCCTCACGGATGTATCTTCTTTCCATCTCCTGCCCCTCAATAACTCCAAGTTACCAAACTGAAGTTCTTCTGTGGGAAAAGAAAAGGCGTTTTTCCTTTTTCATCTTCCTTCTTCCCAGCAACAGAGCAACACACAAACAGCTTGCCGATGGCTCCGATCCCCTTTCCCAAATGCGTGCCCCCCGCGGGTCACATTGGAAGCAAGTCCTTCTAGCGTCAAAAATAACCACCTGCTTTTCTCTCCATCATCTTGGAAGGAGTAGGCACGTGTCTCACTCTTTCCTCATCACGTTTTTTTCATTGCAGCCCACCCCCACCCCACCCCGGTTTCCCAGTCAATGAAGGTCCCATATGGGCACATTGATTTTAACACCGTCCGTGGTTTGCAGTCTTTTTGTACTGCAGTCTGTGGCCTCAGTTGCTGTTGCCATACGTTTCCTCTCCTCCTCCATATTTCAGGGCAGAAAAACGCTTGTTAAACATTTGCTCCCAACACCTACCAGTAGATCTCCTTTCCTGAAGGAGGGAGCTCTGTGCGGTGGCGAGATGGTTTCAGTCAACCTTGAGTTTATAAATAGCTAACACTCCAATTGGTCGCGAGTCTGGCAGAACGGGGAACATATGCATGCCCCCCATTTGAGTGGGCCCAGCTTATGTTATGTTGAGCAATTTTTTTTCTAGAAATGAATAAAAATTAAATTACGACAAAATGCCTTAATTTCTTATTATTCATCTCAGATGCTGGTTTTTAATCATGCACTCCGTAACTCCCACCAACATCCCCATCATCTGAAGGCCAATAGCAACGCTCTTTCCATGGAGGGAAGCTGCAAAACGTACTTGTGTGCCCTGTAATTTCTGACAACATAGAAAAGTTGTCCTTTGGGTTTGCTTTTCCCCTGCAGCCCTGAAATTAAAAAAAAAAAATGACAAAACGTAAAGCGAAAGGAATCCTCAAAAATCAAGGATCTTTTTAAAAATTCATTTTCCCTTTACTTTCCTTAAAAATATCATAAATCCTTTGGAGAGTCCAGTCAACCCTGCTGTAATCTCTGGTAACTAGAAACAGAAAGCAACTAAACAAATACGATTCGCCAGTCCACCTCACCTTCTCTGCCAGTTTTAACCCCCTCTCGTGCAAAATACCCTAATTCCTAGGAATAGCCAAACTGACTCACCTTGGTTGTTTTTTCTCTACTCTCAGCCCCTTTGAGCAGTGAGGAAGGATGACCTCCAAGAAGTAGAGAACAGGAAAGAGAGAAGGAAGGAGTCTCGGCTGCAGGCCCAGAAACCCTGCTGAGTCTCCCAACGGAGAACTCGGTTGGCTCCCAGACCAGAGACCTGGCTGCACCAAATAGCTGATGGACTCAGAGAACACACCTACAGACCAGGGAGAAGGTACCAGGGGGCCAAAGGCTTCTTTGCCAGTGGAGGGAAAATTCACCACTGCGGAGAGAAATTTCTCTTTTAAAACAAAAACAATTGCTCTCCCTCCAACTCACAGAGTGCTTTTACAACCATCTGAAAGCTAGCTGTCCCTGCAGTCCTGAAGCGCTGAAGGCCTGGACTCACCCAGCTGGTTAGCGGCCATGCTGAGGGGAGAGCCTGGCCCCCTGACCTCGTTCCATTCCAATATCTCTCTTTCACAGGAGCCTGCAAATTTGATTAGAATGAGAAAAGGGAGGGAAATTGATCTCCTGGAAAGAGCACTGGCTCAGGAGTCACTGGACCCCCTTCAGTCGTGGTTCTGCAAGGCCGGCTGAGCATCACCTTCTCCTTGCTCTGCTTTGCTCAGCTTCAAAACCAGGATTCCACTCTCTCTTCTCTAGCTCACAAGAATGGCCTAGGGACAAAGGACACACCTTAGAGAGCATTCCCAAAACCATTTATTATTATTATTATGGAGCTGTAATAGACATATAACCTTGTATTACTTTTAGGTGTACAATGTAATGATATGACATATGTATACATTGAAAAATGATTACTACAATAAGTTTTATTAACATCCATTACAACCATAGTTAAATATTTTTTTCACGTGATGAAAACTTTTAAGATCTACTCTCTTAGTAACCCTTAAATATACCAAACAGCACTGTTAACAATAACCTAGCTTAACTATAGTCAATAATTCCCCAGGACTTACTTATCTTATAACCAGAAGTAGGCACCCGGAGCCATGCTTTAACTAGTATTAAACTCATGGTTTTGCAGCGGGACGCTCAAACCAAAGGACTGTCTGGTTATGCAAGACCCTGAAAACACAGTTCAAATGTTAAAGTTTGTCATATAACTGCTCCAGAAAGTTGTAACCGTAGGTCCTTCAGCTCCTGAGACAAAGCCATAATTTTGGTTTATAAATTTTAATGCTAAAGCCAATCAATGTCCAAGCAGATGATATATTTTCTAGTTATTCTTAACTGGACTTCGGTTCTCATTACCACTCTTTTGCTTAATTAAGGTTCCTATCTCAGAAGTTAGAGCATAAATCCAAAATTTGTGAAATTGAAATACAGTCAGGTGCTATACTCACTCTTCAATGTACCTGTTGCCAAATAAAATAGATTCTCAATCAGCTTTCAAAATAGTTGTTTTTAAAAAAAAAATATATATATATATACACACACACACACACACATATATACTGAGTTGCAATTTGTAAATGTGCCAGTTGTAAAAATTAGTGGCATTCAGTCTTTGGCCAGGAGTAAAATTTTGATAAGAAATGAAGATATCAAATCTAAACTATTTCAACTCCACTTTAGAAATAAGCAGACTATAAATAAGTGCATAGAATGTACATAATATAGTAAAACTGATTCTGTTCTGGACATCCTGCTTTCTGCCGAATTTTTATGTACGTCTCTTCCTGACTCTGCACTCTGCAGCCCCCCCATTGGCAACCCCGGCCCTCTTCACCTCCAAGGAGCGTGCCACGCCTCGGAGGAGGAGTCAAACTGCACAACTTCAGACTCCGGCTCTGCCTCATACTGTGTGACCTTGGTCAGGTTCCATAACCTTTCCAGGTCTCTCTTTCCTTACCTATCAAGTGACGATAATAACAGTACCTATCTCATAGGATCCTTGCAAACAAAACTGTGGATCCCAGTCACCGATACAGAAAAAGGACCCAATAGATGCTAATTACAGTGGTGTGGTGGTTCCTGCTTAGACTGCTCCCTGTCGGGTGTCTCTTCAGCCTCTGTCTGTTCCAGTTCCTGTGGGGCCTGCTTGCCAGGCTCTCTCCCTTACAAAATCCATGTTTCTTAGCCCACTGAGCAAGTGGCCGCAGGGACAAGAGGAGACCCATATGGATTATCTTTGGGCCATCTCACTTCTCTGGGACACAGGCGATGAATTATAGGGGACCTTGAGCTGCCAAAGAACACCAGAGCAGAGCTGCCAGCAGCAAACAGCCAAGCCCCTGCCTTCACTTCCAGCCTCCCTGCCCTGCGCTTCTCCCGCCGTATCATGCATGGGCCCATGGAAGGGGCGGGCTTCCCAGCAGTCAGCCCAGCCTGCCACAGCACCTTATTCACTTGCTCTCAGGAGAAAGAGCTCCTTGACAGTCATTTTAGACTGGAGCAGAACATGAGGCTCTCTGAGCAGAACTCTATTCCCAGTGTAGGTTACAGCCCCTTCTGGAGTGAGGTTTCTTCTAACTCTGTTATCCTCTGCTTCTCAAATAAGCCATTTTCCCAAAAGACAGTGTCACGGATTGAAAGAGCAAGTGTGAAAACACACAAGCAAGTGTGACTTTTTTATAGAGGTGATGGGACTGGGGAGCAATGAGGTCAAGGTTCTCTAGGGGTCATTGTGGCTGGGCCCAGGGAGGACCCGTTCCGATTGTCCCTTCATGCAGACACATGTCTTCCACACTGGTTAATTAAGCCCAGAGAGTGAGTGTCGCAAAAATAGTAATTATAGAATAATTAACTTGTATCCCTCTCTTCAGTTTTCTTCGGGGTTTTTTGTTTGTTTTGTTTTGTTTTGTAAATGGATTGACAGAGTCTAGCCAAAGTTATACTTACTGGTCATTTTTCTATTATTGCTACTCTTTTCAGGAAATTCTTAATTATTTTGCCTTGTAAATGTGTCCATTCAAATATTTTTAAAATAAGTTGCATGTATTTTTGACACAGGAAGATAGATACTCATACTACATTGCTGAGTGAAGAGTTTGCAAAATAATGTATCATTTGGTCTCAAAGCCATTCTTTTTGGCTCATTGTGAAATCTGGAAGATGGGCCACTAGAATGCCAATAGTTTTTATTGCTAGGAAGATAAAATGGCAGGGTATTTGTCCTTCTTCTGACAATTTTATGCACAGTGTTCAATTGCTTATATAATTGAATACATTTTTATTTTTGATTGTAAATTAACCTGAGAAGAATCTTCCTAGAGAATGTTCCCCACCACTTCTCCCTTGTTAATTTCTCTGTCAAGTTTGGAAGTATCAGTTTTGCCCACTATCCAGAAGACCTCTGGAAACTTGCTGATACTAAGGAATCCGAGATAAAACTCTGCCTTGGAGAACACCACCTTCTTTTCAAGTCCCTTACAATGACACCGGGAGGGTGTTTGTCTGACTTAATCACTCCGTGCCTTCAGCCTGGAGGCGGTTACCTGCAGGGCTTTTCTTTGAAGAAGAGGAGGTTCTGACTGTAATTGGCAGTGATTGCTTACTCTGCCTGCAAGGCCCAGCCTAGCTGGCCCTCTGCTGCTGCCCTCCACCCCAGCAGAACTCGTTCCCCTCCTCTGCACTCGATGCAAACCTCTAATGACGGATTGAGCACAACTTGCTTGTCCCTCCCCCTCTGTTGAAATGGAAGCCCCTTGAGAATAGGCCTGGGCATGTGGGTCGAGTTGCTTTGCGCCATCCCCCCCAGCACAGTGTGTGGCCGTGACACCGATACAGCACCTGCCGGCAAAATGAATGCACGAGATTAATGAGTCAATCCAGCAGGCCCTCCTCAGTGCCTCGCAGTCACCTACTTGCAGCTGAGTGGCATCTGGGATGAAGGAAGGGTTAGGTTACGAAGCTAAAATCATGAACAGTTAAAGTCACCTGCCAACAACATCCTCCAATCTCCCATGACATTTAGTGCACACAGTGGTGAGGAAACCCACTTTTATAATACAAGGGTATAAATGTATTTTATATATATATATATGAACATACACTATATGATAGCATCCATACGAAAGTAGTCGTCCAGTGTATTTAACAGACAGCGAGCAGACCATGCATGGCTGCCCCTGTGCAAGTTCAATCTGACTCCAGTGAGTGCACCCTCCCCTTGCCCTCGTAGCATTTTGAGCCTTCGATTATGGCGTGTATCACGCTGGTTTATAACTGCTTGTCTACATGCATGTCACCCCATGTGATTTGGTAGAAGGACTGTGCTTCCTCTTTGTTCTTCAAGAGCTTCGCATGGCAACTTGGTCAATGTACCTAAAGCTTACTGAGCGTGTAATATATCTCAGGCCCTGGACTACGCGTTCACACGTTATCTCATGTTCTACTTCAACAAGCTCAAGAGAACTAGTCTCCTAACTTTACAGAGGGATTGATTAACTCACACAAGGAGATCCTGGTAGCCGGAGAAAAGCCAGGATTCAAACCCAGCTCTTAACTGCCTCCAACCCCCCTTCCTGTGACCATGGCACTATTCTGTCTCTCCATTGTAAAGAGTGTGATTTAATGAACTCTGAGTGAGCATTTATTAATTCAAGATCACTCAACAGAGCGGCTTGGAGCAGGAACATGGCTAGGAAAATTAATACCAAAGGTGATTGACTTGACTACAATAAAAAGACATTCAAGTCCAATCAGAACTAGGAGTATCAGAAAACATAACCCAGGAAAAATCATCAACATGAAGACACTGATTGCCCAGAGTCCTTTCATAACATATCCAGGAGTTACAACAGCTACTGTATGCAAAAGCACAGGTCCAGTCGGATATAGGATACCAGAGTGTATAGGGAATTGCTGAGTGATTCAGGTATACATTGTGCCCCCCCACCCCGCATGATAGGAAAATGGTAGGTAGCATCAATCAAGATCTGTTACTAATGTATTTTACTTTCAGACAAGGAAGGACCCCGCCAGGAATTGGAAGTCGGAACCCCGGAGCCCTTTCTGCCTCTAACACGGTTGACTCCATGACCTTGGGCACATCCCAGAAGCTTGGGTTACCCATCTGTGAACTTGGGATAAATTAAAAGGTGCACAGTGGTTTGTTGACAGCCATATGGTTCTTTTCTCATGTGCATCTCCAATGGTCCCATCACAGGAACCACAGTCCACGGCCGAGCACAGTGGCAGGCAGCCCAGCTGCCCCAGCCGCAGCTCACCTGCATGAAATGTATGCAGATGTAATTGAGTCTCCCCCGAATGGGACACTGGCGAGGTATCTGGCATGCTTGCTAAACTGACTCAGATGCGAAGCATAGTGCGTGTGTGAGCAGGCAAAAGTGAGGATTCATTAAAACAAGTACCCACAGTACCCACGTACTACATGCGCATTTTCCTCACTTATTAAGTGTGTGAGATATATAATGTATCTCACACTCTTTGGTGCTCAGGGGTAAGCAAAATTCACAGCTTCTTGTATTTCATACTTTGTGCTTGGCTAAATTGGCTAAACACAGAAAATGTTCAAAAATAGCTTCTGGATCCACTTGAAAGGCACTGGAAGTTTGTACTCGCCCGGAGCAGTGACCAGAATACAGAAACCTGCTAAGGGAGGCAGGTTAAGGGGCGGTCAGGAGAGGAAAGGAACTCCCCGGCTCCAGGGCCACACACCAGTCTGCCTCTTCGCCCCTGTCCCTTTCCCACCTGCAGCTTCTGCTTAACCACTGGACCCCTCAGCATGGCAGGAAGAGGGAAAAGAAAGAAATCAAAAACCACATTGATCAAGGCCTGCTTCTGGTTAGCAGTGGTAAGAAAATATTCAAGAGGGGGGGAAAAAAGAAGTTGAAAGTTCTAAATATATAAGGATTTACAGATGTTGGAGAACTTAGGTACCTACGCTGCTCTCGACGCAGTCAGCCCAGACTCTGTGTTGCAAAATGGTAACTGAGACCATCAGGACCACGGCCTCCAACGAGACGGGTGATGGTTTCGTGCCACCTCTTCGAAGCAGCCTATAAATCAGTTCCCCAGAATGGCAGGTATTTGTAAACAGGTTGACAGTCCAAAATGGTTGTGAGTGGGAAGCGGGGCTGAATGAACTGATCTAAACTAGTAATTCTCCAGGTGCGCTCCTGGCTGGTAAGGAGATGCAACCGTACCTGTGTGGATGTATCAACCACTCAGTCGTTCAGTTCCATCATTACTTGTCGAGCAAGCACATCGTGCCTGCGTGTCCCCACGTCACAGTAGCTTCTACACCTGCCTAGTCAGAGAAATACTTCAGAGGAGCCTAGAAACCTGGGGAGTTTCTTGAAGACAAAGATGGGGCTGGGAACTCTCTACACCCAAACTAGAAAATAAGATAATAAAATGGAAGCCAGCCACTTGGATGCCAAGGGTGGTCCCTAGGACACTGCCAGTTCACTGGAGCTCTGAGCAAGTGCAGTTGCTTTTCTGCCTTCACGTCTTTGTCTGTAAAACCAGAGAGTTCATTTTACCAGAGAGTTCATTTCATTGTTACTAGTTATTTACCCTGCACTTACTAAGAACAAAGTTCTGCATTCGTGGGAGGCATTCTATAAAATGTCTGTGAAAGCACTCAGAAAAGTACACGAAAGCACTGTTACTATTGTTAAATATTTTGACAGTTAATGTTTCCAGAACATTCTAAGAAATCTGAAGATCATAGCAAAAAATCGGTGAAAACCATGGGAAGTTTTCCTGGGAGGATGACAGAGACCCTGAGCTGTCTCAGGTGCAGACACAGATTGGAGGGAAAGGAGAAAAGAATGAAGTTTAGAGACTGGTAAAGAAAAAAAAAAAAAACCTAAAAATTTCAACAGAAGAGCCTGAGGCAGTTTCAACACTTTCCTGTAATTTCACAGAAGCTTCTCAGAGCTAGAAGCAGGTTTAAATTTTCCAATAGTCCATTTCGCTCACTTAATAGACGCAGAGACTGAGACTCGCCCAGTGAAGTGGCAGCAGAACCAGACCTCGAATTCAGTCCTGGTTCCTGGCTCTCTGGCACCTTCTACCTGAGCTGCGATAAAAGCTTAACACTTTCACAGAAACGGTTCTCATGTAGTTACACGTGGCTGAGTATGGTTAGGGCCTAACCCAAGAGGACAGTTATTTTTAAGTTTAAAAGAGAGAGAGAGAACAAATTCTGAAAACTACTGGTAAAGCCATACAAATCTTCCAGTAGATGATTAATGAAATGTTTTAAATCATGGAGGGCTCTAAAAAAAATCACTTAGATGACAAGCAAGAGCTTTCTAGCAAGCTTTTTGGCCATAGGGAAGAAACATTGGTATTCTTTCTGTTATAAATGCCAATGTTGCAACTTTAAAAAAATCAGACAACAAACTGGTATGCTAGAATTAGAATTCAAATTTTCTAATCTGCCACCAGTCATTCTGACATTCCTTAGGTCCATCAGTCACCACAATGGAAACTAGAGAAAGAAGGAAGCTAGTCAAGTGCTTGAGGTAACTTAGCAGGTAAACCCAATGCCCTCAGGGAAAATGAGGGGAGAGAGGAACGGAGGGACAGGTACTTGGCCTTGTTAATGACCCTCCTGCCTGCTGACCTAAAAACTAGGAAGAGAACAGACCCCTCCTTGTCTTCTTGGAGCATCCGAGGAGTGACTGCAGGATCTATGGGGTCCTCCTGAGAGAAGGAGCTCAAGCCCAGGCTCCCATGTTCAAATCCCAGCTCTACCACTTAAGCTGTGTGACTTTAAGCAAAATGCCTCAGTTTCCTCAAGCAGAATGAAGATAATAATATTACCTACCTTATACCGTTGAGGTTAGAATTTTTTTCAGTTAATGTGCTTAAAGCACTTAGAACAAGAACTGGCTTATGGAAAACATCAATACTAATTGTCACTATTAGCTGTTTTCCAGTTCTGAGCATTTCTGCTCCAAACAATGAACAGTTACAGTCCTGACACTGAACTGTAATTGACTTTCACAAAGAGGATACAACCTCAGCTAAATTGTACGTAGCATTGAAATTGAACAATGAATTGAAGGGTTCTCTACACAAAACGATAGACTTAGGGGTTTTAACTGGAAGTCCTGATTCCAAGGATGAGCTCCCTTCATATCATTTGCCCCAGTGTCCATGCTGGGGCCTCATTTTGGGCTTAACTGGGCAGGCTGCTGAGGAAGATATCTTAACCCCTGTGCTCTTAGGAACATGCACAAAATCCTCAGTTCCCAGCCACTGGAACCTATTGCCGTCCTTGTGAATGCTTATACCCTCACACCCACTGCCTTCTACTGTTCCACACCCTCCCTCGTGCTGCCGCTGCAGCTACTCCAACAAAACAACCGCGCTGGAAAAAACTAATCGCGTCTAAGCATCGCCATTACTCTGCCTTCGCCTAAGGAAGAGAATCCTAGGTTGAGAGGGAAGGCTTTCCCCTCTGTGACTCTGCTGCATTTTAGCCTCCTTAGATTCCCATATGCCTGGGGTCATCCACGCACGTTAGGTACAGGATCCCCACTCCTTGCCCTCCAGGAATTTAAAATCTAGTCTGGAGAAGAGATAAGATGAGTAAGTGGACAAATACAGTGACACATCCTGTGTCACAGTGGTCTGGGGGAGACTCAGGGATTGGGGAAGTCTTCCAGGAGGAGGTGATTGCAAGGCTGAGATTGAAAACTCAAGAGAATTAGCCAGCCCATCATTTTCTGTCCATCTCTTTCTGGGGTTTTGCATATCCCAGCCTCCTCGCACAGTATTTGAGCAGAAAAGAGGTGGCTGGAGAGAGTGCCACGAAGGAGGAATTTCACCTGGGGAAGGGGGGTGTGGGGGCACCCTCCTCTGTGCCTTCACAGTCCATCATTTTTCTCCTTCCCCTGCTAAAACAAAGCAGCAGAATCTCACCGCTGAGACCAGAGAGCAGGCCCAGTGTGTATTTCTAACCCTTGACTGTCCATTCCACATGCATTAGAGAGACAGGGTAACTTCACAGAAGCCTACTTGTCCTCGTTCGGAAAGCAGTCTGATAAGGCTCAGTTCCCCTTATGGCCTCGATGTGGTTACCTGCGCCTCTCACAGCCAATCGGCCTCCCCGCGGGCCTTCACCAGACTCTCCCACGTATCCCACAGGGGCTGCAGATGTGGCCCTCTATTTCAGACCACGCACAAGGAAGTGGGTTGGGACAAAGGGCCCTCGCACTTCACGGAGCAGCACCAGAACCTCAGCTGCCTCTGCCCTTTGCCTCAGGCTTTCGGTTGGAGTCCTCACAACTCTTGTTTGCTCGTTTTTACTTTTTTTCCATTTTTTTAAATTCTCTTTTAAATTAAATTAATTGGAAAGAACTTGGTTAATAAGATCATATAGGTTTCAAGTGTACACTCCCATAACACATCATCAGAATACTGTATTGTGCGCCTACCACCCAAAGTCAATCTCCTTCTGTAACCATGGACTTGACCCACTTTGACCCTTTACTATCCCTCTCACCCCCTTCCCTCTGGTGACCACCACACTGTTGTCTGTGTCCACGAGTTTCGTTTATTTGTTTTTCTTGTTTGCTCATTTGTTGTTTTCAGTTTTATACCTCACATATGAGTGAAATCATATGGTTCTTGACGTTTTCTGTCTGACTTATTTCACTTAGCATGATTTCTCAAGATCCATCCATGTTGTTGCAAATGACAGTACTTCATCATTTCTTATGGCTGAGTGGTATTCCATTATATATGTGTACCACAACTCTCTAAGCAATTTACAGTTTACGAGGCATGGATGGCTCTGGCTGTCTTACAGACGGAAAAGCCTGGGGCTCTGAGACCATCCAGTGAACTGGCAAAGACAGCACGGTGGCTCAGAGACCATGTGGACCGGAACTGACTCTCTCTCCCTTCCGTCCATGTGAAATACACAGCTCCCAGCAGAGCCAGGGGGTGTGCTTAAGTCATCCCTTTGAAAGGAAGAAATTTTAAAAGGCCACAGTTTCTAAAACAAAACATGTTACACGTATTCAATTATGAGAGCACCTATACTTTTTTCAAATCCTTAGGAGTTTGAGGGACAGAAATAGAGAAGATAGCATAGAAATAGTAAAAAATGATTAAGAGAATATATAACATTTGTTTGATTCTCAATGAGAGCAGTATCCCCTCCTCTCGTGCTTGACACATCATTGCCACTCGGTAAACATTTGTTGAACAAATACATCCATTACACATATGCCACACGCAGTAGTAGAATTAGTATGTGGATACTGAGGCTTGACTATTGGGTAATGCTGACAACAAGAAAAACTGAACAAACTCATGAATGACTCTCTACTTCTATTTTCCTAGTTCAGTTTCAAAACCAGAATCTGTATATTCAACTCCATACTTTCTTCTCACACAGTTCCAATCTGAAAGTGCCAGCTGGGCTAGGCTTCCCAGTTGTGTCCAACTCAAGAAATCAAATATTCTTCCTAATCTCTAACGTGTTTTTACACAATAGAGGTCACTTTTGGTCTGTAATCAATGCAGAACTTGTTAGACAAACAAAAAGTTATCTCCTGTGCTTTAAGTGTAAGCTAATAAATCAAATTATTTGTTCTCCCTTGCTGTCAGCATTTGTTCTCTAGCTCTGATCTATATTAAAATCGATTGTGTGGATGGCACGGGAGCGAGTGTGAACAGACAGTTCTTACATTGATTACGGAGGCACATGCAAATGCATACAGCACATCTCTGATTCCTGGGGTCAGCGCAGTAACATATTCTTATGCAGCTATTGAGATGAAACACACACCCTCTAAAATTTGCTCAGTTTCTCAGTAGGAGCAAGCTCCAGAAGCAGCATGAAAAGCCACACCAGCTGCCGAAGAGGAAGCTGTCTGGCCTTTGAAATACCTCTGCAACGAGGCTAATGTCTCCAATATTACGTCATTAATAAAAATCTATCATCCCATCCTTGTGCATCTGACTCTCATTTTTAAAATGTGCTTTTAATTTTTGCCCCCAGACTAATCTGCACCTCCCAGGACTTGCTGAATTCCGGGTGGGAAGGGAAGAGGAGACGGGTCGCGGGCCCTTAGTCCTGGGACACTTGGCCATTTTGTCTGGTTAAGAACTCAGGCATCAGGGCTGCCTGAGGAGAACACTGCAGTGTTCCAGATCGTAACAAATGATAACGCATTACAGGTCTAAAAAAAAAAAAAAAACAGAAACAGAAAAACCGAAAAATGTAATCAGACCAGGTTGTAATGTGTGCAGTTCACTTTCATTGGCAGCTAAAACTCATCTTGTATTTAAGAACATTTTGAAATTTGTCCCTGTAATGTTTTCAATTAGAAGCTTTCTTGCATGTGATGCATCCAGGGAAAAACAACACTTCGAGTTAGAACGAAGGTACTCCCAGAGACAAGTATGATTAATGGGATAATCTTGTAGATTACAATAGTTAGAGGCAGTTCCTGCCATCCCTGCTCTCCAAGGACGGGGACAGCACACTCCCATGCAAACAGCTGCACATTCCTCAGTACCGTCATTATCCAACACCGGGCGCGTGCGCATGTTCAAATTCCTACAAAATCCGCATTTGGCAATTTCCTATTGTGCAACTGCAGTTTCAGAAGTTAAAGCCTCAAGTTCCGTGTGATTTTTCTAAAGCGTCATTAAAGGTTGCTCTGTGAGGAACCAGACAAAAGAGTGCCCCAACAAGCAGAACGGCTTTTATGTGGCACATTGAAAACATAAAGGCCGGTCCTGTCATCTGCCAATCAGTCCCCCAGGGTCCCCCTGAGGGGCAGGTGAATGTTTTTATGCCCAGTTTACAGGGAAGAAACAGCCACAGAGAAGTTAAGAGACTGGCCCAGAGCTTGGCAGAACTGATGGTGGAGTTAGGATAAAGGATGCCAGGTTCCCGTCTCTGATGTCCAGGCTCAGCCCACCAAGCAAGCCATCTCCTCCTGAGACAGTCGCTCAGCTCCCCAATGAGATCCAATGAGGAAACTATACACTCCCCCATGTAGGAGCCAGTGCAAGCTGTTGTGATACTGGTTGAAATTTAATCACAGGCATACCTTGGAGATATTTTGGGTTTGGTTCCAGACCACTGCAATAAAGCAAATATCACACAATAAAGTGAGTCATATGAATTTTTGGTTTCCAAGTGCATATGAAAGTTATGCTTACACTGCACTGTAGTCTATTAAGTGTGCAATAGCATTATGTCTAAAAAAAGCAATGTACATATCTTAATTTGGAAAATACTTAATTGCTAAAAGATGCTATCCATTATCTGGGTCTTCAGTGAGTCATAATGTTTTTTGCTGATGGAGGGGCTTGCCTCAGTGTTGATGAAAACAAAATGTTTGCAAGGTATGCCTATATAATCTTTTTTTTTTTCTTTCTATGGTGAAGGTAAAGCCTTTGAAGAATCCTTAGTAAACTTCTGGACCAATGATCATTCACCCTTCCATTTGTCCTACTCCACTTTCCACGTTAGGTTCTCTCCCTCACTAAAAGCATTTTGAGGACAAAATAACTAATCTTCACTTTCCGACTCTAAGCAGATCTCTTCCTTGTTTAGCATGTTGGATCCTTCAATAGTTCTGCAGTTTGCCGAGGAGTGTTTAGCCTCTTGACATTCCTCTACAAATTGTCTCAGATGAACAAAACATAAAGTTCATGCTGAATAAAATTATAACTCAGTGGAAGTTTTCATCCTGTGCTGGGCTCCCTCCTGGCTGCACTATTTTCCTCTCAAAACCTGGAGCATCCCTCCCCACCTGAAGGCCAGCATCTTGAGCCCATTTTTCTAGTAAAACCAGAAAACTATGAAACTGCTCATGGGAGATATAAATAACTGATGACAGCTTAAAGTGCTCGTAAGCATTTGCATCTTGCAAGATCCAAAGCTTTCAACTAGGAGAATATGTTAGTCTGATGAAAGTTCAGGTGCGTAACAGGTGGAGGGAGATGGACATGGTGTGGAGTGAAGGAAGCAGTGGGGGAGTTCTCACAGTGCCTGAAATCGTGTATACCAGTGGTTCTTCAACTTTAGCGTTTATTGGCATCACCTGGACAGCTTATTAAACTACAGAGTGCTGGCCCTATCCCCAGAATCGCTGATTTAGTGGGTGTGGGATGGAGCCCAAGAATTTGCATATTTAACAAACTCCCGAATGATGCTTCTGGTCTGTAATCACTCTGAGTAGTCGATGCTGTGTGCTCCCTGGACACTGGAAGACAGCCCCTGCCAGAGCTGCTCATGATGCCCAGAATCAAATAAGCTAAGCTTTTAAAGAAAGGATTAGTACCCCAATCTGAGGAGGTAAAATGGCCTAAGAGAAGTCTGCTGGTGGAACGGAGATTTGGGCTGTGGCCTTGCTTTGCAATTCTTGCCAACCCAAGCCGTCCAGGAGAGGAGACTGGTGAGCTGGGGTTACTTTCTCAAGGACAGCTTTTCAGGGTGTTCAGGGATGGGGACTGTTAGCCAGCACTCCGATTGACCTCAGCTGTCACAATGGTATACAAAGAGATGTAGCTTGGTACCCAGGGATCAACCATCGGGGGGTTATAGATCAATATCCACACCTTGAACTGCTCTTGAAAGCAAATTAAAAGCCATTGCGGACTACACAGAGTACAGTCCAAGGTGTAAGCAATGATTTGCAAAAATTCTTTAATTAGAGTCAATAGGAAATGTCTCTTGCTTTTTTCTTCCATTCCACCTAGCTTGCTAGTGATTTTATTTCTCTTTCAGACAACATCACAGATGTTGCAACACTGACAAACTAAAATCCTGAACTTTTATAAATTTTGCTAATTGGAACCTATTACCATGTAGAATTTATATGTCAACTTATGCACCATAGACCTACATACTGAAAACCACCACTGAAATCCTATCGATCTTCACCAGGGGTGTGAGTGGTGTCATTGGGCATACATCGTATAGGGAGGTATTCACACCAATGAGAAAGAATAAATATGCGATCGGCCTCCTTACTTCTCCCCTGTAGAAAAATGAAGCACCTGTTGTTTCTACAGTGGGAAAAAAAAATAAAGAAAAAATGTGAGATGAATTTTCCATGTCTACAGTAGGTCCTTTAGCATGAAGTACATCCAAATTAAATTGCTGTCTCCTATGGAATGGGAGAGCACACCATAGGTCCTTTAGGTTGAGAAGAAAAAAGCACCTCCCTGCTCCTCTTCCTTCAACAGAAAACTTTCTAAGGAACTTGTAGGGCAGGCCTGCCTACAACTTCTGTTTAAACACACATGCAGACTTTTGAATGAATATAAACATGTTCATTACATTTTGTTTTCCTCTCTTATTCTAGTTACGTTTGCTGTGGTTTCAAAAGCTTCCCAATGCCAAGTTGTGGGCAATCATTTTCTAAGTCAGTTAAAAGCCCTTTAGGTTAAGCAGTAATTTAGACTATAATAATCTGTGGTGGTTTCCCATACAACCCTCTAGAAGGAAAGAAAACATGCCAGTTTCTCTAAAAGTTGGCTTCTTTTTTCAGAGCTCAAGTGCATTTGAGGTGCCTTAAACCATGAATATCCCCCAAATTATACAATTGGGCAGAAAATTAGATCAATTCTTTTTTTATATATTGTTCACATTTTGGAAAATCAACAACTTCCCCTTTCTAAGCTGGAAAGGGTAGAAAAATGAATTAATACATCAATGTGTTTTGGGTTAGAATGTTTAAGTTTCCTGAGCCTATTTAGATGTACAAATAAGAGTCAAAATCACCACCATCCTCTCACTCTTGTAAAAAATCCTTAAATGGAAACTCGTCTTCCTCACTGACTTCCCTAATCTCCTGTTCATTTCCTTTTGGGAGGGGTGAGGGTGGGAGATTGAGAAGACTTCGTCTCGCAGAAATGGTCCTGTAGTAGTTTAATTGCATTCAGGAAACTCAATCCACTTAACCAAACAATTGAGGACCCAACACATGCCCAGCATTCTGTTAGGTACAGTGAGAAACTCAAAGCATTTAAAGATACAAGGTGAACGCAAATGCAAATACTGGAGAATAATGAAAAACGGCATTTGACTGTACACTGCGTTGCGAGGTGTTGATTATAGGGAAGAACATCAGAGTTTGACCTTATAAAAATTCTGGATTTTGTATCTAGAATCCTGGGGCAGAATTCTTCTCTCATCTGGCTGAGAGTGAGTGGAGAGCAGAGTGGCAGGGTGGAAGGGAGGCAGGTTTCACCCCACAGGCAGGCACTAGGTGTGTTGTGTTGACTCATAAAGCAGAGATCCTGATACCCACCTCGTAGTGTAGTGAGGGTTAAATAACTCAGATAAAGCCCGTCGTGGGGAGCTCAGAGGAGAAAGTAAAGGTAGCCACTGTCGTTATTACGATATGATCCAACCCTCCTCAGCCTTTGGTCCAATTTGCTTTGGGCAAAGAATCATTCGCCTCCCCAGGCACTGCTGTGGGGCCAGAAGTTCTCCTAAGTTCTCAACTTCATCTCCTGAATTACTTCTTTTTGGGACTTCCCAGACCCCGCATTCCACGCCCTGTTCCCTCCCTCCTCTTCATATTCCTCCCTCCACATTGGATTCAGAACTTCTCTTTGGTCTCTTTGGAGTGTACACTCAATCTTGGAAAAAAGAATAACCTCCTACATTTGAATGGGACGTCTAATTCTTCAAAGTGTTTGTATGTCTCATCTTACTTGACTCTTATAAAACCTTATGAGAGAGTTGAGACCAGCGTGCGTTTTCTCATCTATAAAGTAGCAACAGTCAGGCACAGAGAAGTCCCACAGCTTGCCTAAAGCCATAAGGTGAGCCCAGGCGGCAGCCCAGTGGTCCTCATTCACAGTTCCGCGTGATTTCCACCAGAATGTTGCACCTAGAGCTTACTGCAGTATTTCACTGCTTTACCTAGAAATCTTAAGATCATCACCTACCCCTGGCTGGCATAGCTCAGTGGATTGAGCGTGGGCCTGTGAACCAAAGGGTCACCAGTTTGATTCCCAGTCAGGGCACGTGCCTGGATTGCAGGCCAGGTCCCCAGCTGGGGGTGTGCAAGAGGCAACCACACACTGATGTTTCTCTCCCTCTATTTCTCCTTCCCTTCTCCTTTTTCTAAAAAATAAATAAATAAAATCTTTAAAATCAAAGATCACAGCCTAATGAGGTATGGAATGTAGTGAGATGGCACGTGTTCATTCACGCATTCTCTCAGTAAGTAAGTACTGACTGCTAACTATGGGCCAAGCACTCTTTTAGGCAATAAAACACCACAGTAAACTAAAGAAACAATGATTTCTACCCTCATGAAGTATACATTCTGCTGGGGGAGACAAGCAATAAACAAGTAAAATATTTGGATCTTAGATATGGATAAGGAGAAAAATGAAGCAGGGAAGAGGGGTGGAAAGTGAGGGAACTGGTGTTAGTGAGCTTCTTGGTGGGAAGAAGGGTGTGAGATTTGTGGATGGGGCAGCCAGGAAGATGGCAGTCAGAAGGTGGTGACTGAATAAAGACAGGAGGAGACAGGTGAGCTGGGTGTTGGCGTATCTGGGAGAAGAGCGCTCCACAGGGCTGGGAGCAGCTCATGCAAAGGCCCAGAGTCGAGACTGTCCAGGAATGATGGAGAAACAGCAGGTCAGCCAGTGTGACTCAACCCAGTGAGCTGAGCTGAAGAGAGAGTAGGAGACACAGTGGGAGGCATAAGCGGGTAGGCAGCGTAAGAGGCAGGCAGGGTAAGAGCCAGACGGGAGGCAGGGTGAGGGGTTATGAATCACTGTTAGGACTTTGGTTTTGCTCAAGTAAAATGAGAAGCCACTTCAGGGTTTGGAGCATTGGACTGTTAAATAACATGAACAGCTGCTGCATCAAACACAGACTCCAGGCGGATGGGGCAGGGTGGACGCAGGGAGACAGTGAGGAGCCATTACAGTATCCAGGTGCAAGATGATGGTGGCTTAGGTCGTGCCCTCACCTCCCATTTATCATCCCATGGTGACCCACAGTTGACGCAGAGTGGTGTTGATGGAGTCAAGGGCAAAGCATCTCGTGAGCACCCTGAGCTCCCAGGCCTCTGGAGGTCCTCCGCTGGTCTCTACATTTCAATACTCCTGAAGGAGAGACCATTTGGAAGGTCGCTCAGGCTGGAACACTGGGTTTATTTGCAGCGGGCTGGGTTTGCGTTACTCTGGCTTTCTGCACTGGCCAGAAGGGCAGGTTGATGACAGCAATGCCTGTCTTTAAGGTTTTTTTTTTTTTAATAGGAAAATAAATGCATACTTAACAAATGGAGTTTGTTTTGTTGACCTAATTCTTCAAAGCATGGGGTTGACTATGGCAAGCAATTAATTACATTCATTCCTTGGTGATAAAATAGAAAGAACCACTGAAGTAGATGATGGGAACAGACGCTATTTCCACTCCCAGCCAGGCAGCTCTGTTCTTGATGTTCTGGAGGGGCAGACGACAGCGTGCACCTGGGTCAATGCAAATGTCTCTCTGTGCTTCCGGCACTCACCCTCCGGAAGGACACCGTGTGGTGGAAGGACAGTGAGCTGCTGGTCAGAACAAGTCACCCTGGGCCTCAGTTTCCTTGTCTGTGGAATTAAGAGATTGGGCTGAGTGATCCCTGCAGTCCGTCCCACCTCTGAGCATCTATGATACTGTGGGTGAGCTTTGTCCATAGAGAACAGAAAAGAAAGAATTTCATTTAACTTCTGGTCAGGAATGCAGGTAAACAGTCCAGCCCTGAATTCTTCCACACACCTAGAAAATGTGAGCATGCATAATTCACTCTGGGCATTGGAAGGAAATTACAAAGACACAGGATGTTTTACTGAACTGTGAGTTTAGACAGATGCTATAAAACCTGGCATTTACTGGGTGTATTTGGATAGATGATCAAGTCATGCTGGGGTTTTGGGTGGACTGAAGTCATAGCTCAGCTGTAGCTTTGGGTTTGTTTTTTTTTTAAGAGCAAAGAATATGTGGAAATATTTTGTTTTGTTTTGTTTTTATCAGTCCCTGGAGCTCACGTGATACTAACTTCAAAGGCCAGCCATACTCCGGGGTTTATCGTCTTGGCAGAAAATGCAAGTATTAGGAGGTCAAACAAGGGCCCATTTCCTCCTCTCCAGGCCAGCCAAGGCCTTCCACGCCCAGACTGACTCTTGTCTTTACTTTAGGCCGCAGGCATTGTTCTCTGGCATAATGCAACACATTGAGAAGATGGTCCCTTACGTGACTCCCAGGTTTACTTCTTAAACACTGAGTTAAGGTCAAGTTTTGGTTAGCAGAAGTTTCGGTGCCCTTAGGAAAGAAGAGATGTGGCCCTGGATTGAAGAGAATTCAGAAACCACAGTGTGGCCCTGGCCAGGTGGCTCAGTTGTTTGAGCATCATCCTGAACAATGAAAGGTTGGGGGTTCAATTCCCAGTCAGGGCACACACCTATGTTGTGGGTTCAGTCCCCCGTTAGGGTGCGTATGGAAGGCAACCAATTGATGTTTCTCTCCCATATGGATGTTTCTTTCCCTCTATTTCTCCTTTCTTCTCTCTCTCTAACATCAATAAACATATTTTCTTGAAAAAAAAAAAAGGAAAGAAAGAAGAAAGAAACCAGCGTCTGGAAGGACCAGTTAAATGGTGCCTTATTAGCTGTTTTTCCCAGGCAGCGTCCCACCAGCCGGCACAATCCCCCTGTGGAGCTTTAAGACCCCAATTTTCCGTGGTTAAGTAAACTCAAATATTTATCTGTGTTCACCTCAACACGCATTCTCAACTCTTTCCTTCCTGCCTTCTTGGTGGATGAGTAATCGCCATCACTAAGTGTAGAATCGTGGATCTAAGGACCTTAGAGTCCACTCAGTCCCTCTTCCCACCCCAAAGAGAGGTTCCTTCTGGCCCACTGTGGGTCATTCTGCTGGTGCCTAAAAGTTTGTGGTGACAAGGCCCCTACTGCTTCATAAAGGGCAGTATTTAAAAGAGGGGCTGTTTTATTTTTAGGGCGTTCTTCCTTACATTGAATCAAACTCTCTCTTTCTCAGCTCCACTACACCACCTCTAGTCCTCCAGAATTACTTTGATTAGTGGATCTCAAATTCAATTCAAACTCCAAAATCAAGGGGCTCTCTCTCCTCTATTGCTGTTTGCACAGGCGTAAGTGGATGAACAATCCCATGAAGCCTCTCTGACTGCACATTTGACAAGCCCGTCCGGATTTCAAGGAGAGAGGCCGGGGGATCCTAAGCTAACCTCAGTACAGCTCTCACGGCATGTGACATTCTCCCTGGAGATGTCCCCTGGGCTTTAATGAGCTCCTTTCCCAGCATTTGATAAACGATCACATTTTCTGATAGTTTCTAATATCTTACTTAAAATTAATCCGCAATGAATATTTTGACACAAATCCCCAGAGGAAATTGCTTCCTCTCCAAATGAACTACAGAATCAGGAAAAACTTTCAAAGGTTCTGTAACAGACTGTCTTCGGGAGCGCTGCCTACCGCATTTCACCGGACTCTGCCTGACATCTAGTGGTGAAGCCTGAGAGGGCGACCGCACTCTGAAAGCAACTGAGAAGGTGGGAAAACATCCTCTTATTTACTATTGGCTCTTGGAATATTTTATTTTGTGAAACTGTAAACTGAATTCATTTTTCAGTCTATGATAACGATACACTCATCTTCATTTCTGCATCATTGCTGCTTTATACCTTTTATATCTGAGCTTACTTGGAAATCAATCAAATCTATTTTTTTCACAGATGCTACAGAAACATACCATCCTCCTTTAGGGGGAAAAAAAAAGTAAGGCGTTTTGGATAAGCACAAACAACTACATTTTGATCTGGAAACATACTCTAACAATGTTTTGTCTACATGTATCCGCCTTCAAATGTCGTTTCAAGACTTTGGATTCCTGTGAAATGAGTCATTCACAGCTAACCTTGAATGTATTGTTACTCACAATTAGAAATAGATAAATTTCACAGGCAGAGAAACTGACAAGTCTTTAAGACTTCACACTTAGTTTTGCAGGCAGAGCGGAAGTTAATTAGAAGTGATTATATATACATTGCACGCGCGCGTGTGTGTTTGTGTCGGTGCACACACACACCACAAGGGCCTTGGGAAGGTTGCTTTTTTTTTTTTTTTTACGTTTTAAAAATAAACATAATCTCCTTCCCATGTGTTGCTATAAGCCCAGTAAATCTAGGAAGCTCAGCGGGACTGAACAAGGTCATTTCTTGTCAGGGCTCCAAGGGGGAGCAGGAAGCAACCCTGTGCATCAGATGCCTGCGTTCTAATCCTCGCTCAGCACGGCCTCCCGGGCCTGGGGACGTGCGGTGCCAGCGCCGACTGGCTGGCAGACCGAGGCTTGGACGCCAGCGCGATGGATAGCAGAGCTGTGGCTCTCTGCCTACGGTGCCCCTTCTGAAGTGGAAATATAGCCTCACCCTGCTAATAAAGGCATAGTTCCCGCCAAGTTTGCCCACTTCTGGGTTCTGGTAAACAGGAAAGTAACCGTGAAAAGGTATGTCCAATCACTGCCTCAACACCAAAGAGGCTTTATTGATTCACTCCGGGCTTTGTTAAATTTAAATGCATACATTTGATATAATATATTTATAATTGTACATTATGTATGTTTAATTCAAGGCAAGCCTTTCACCAGTCAGCTCATCCGGAGAGTCTGGGTGGGTCACCAGGGGTTGTCCACCACAGGCTTACTGCTGGAGTCCTGGAGCCGGCAGGTCTGGCACCAGAGTCCGCAGGTGGGAAGCCTGATGCCTGAATGTTCGGGGACCAGCCTGGTGCCTGCGTCCAAGAGTTTGGGCTTGGGACCTGGGAATGAGTGGGTGGGCTGGGTGTTGGGCCCAGAGGAGCCGTCCAGACACTGGGACCACTGGGACAGGCCCAGGGTCTAAACGTCAGGGGGCCAGTCCCATCTAAGGGCATAGGTCCTGGTTTCATGAGAGCCTTCCTGAGTCTGGGGTCGCAGGGGCTGGGCTGGATTTGGGTCCTCAGGGCCAAGTCTGGCAGTGGGGCAGCCCGGGAACCTGGGCCCATGGGAGCAGGCCTCAAGGCTGGCGTTGGGTGGGCTGGAGATCTGGGGCCACAGAGGGCCAGCCCTGTGCTGGGTGGTTCCGAAGTCTGGGTCCCAGGTAGTCAGCCTGGTACTTATGGTGGCCAAGAGCCTAGGTTCACAGGTGTCCACCTGAAACCTGGGCTTGCAGGAGTCCACAGGGAGTCAGGGACCATATGAGCTGCTGGGACAGCTGGAGCTGGCAGGTACCAGGGTGACAGAGCCAGGGTCCTGGGTTCATAGGAGCCCACATGAAGTCACCAAAAGCCCCAGGAGTTGGCCTGAGGGGCCAGTGACTCTGAGGTCCTTGGTGCTCACATCACTCCCTCTCCACAGTGGACTGACTACCTGGGCTTGGAGAGGGGTGGAGCAGGTGGCGTGAATCTCTTTCCTACTCTCCTCAATGCATCTGCCCTTATGTCTGTGCTTCAGTCAGGTGCTAAATCCCTCACCTGGAATCCTTGACTTTCCTGAAGGTATTTTTTTTCACATTTTTTAAATTGTTGTCCAAGTACAGTTGTCTCCATTTTCCCCCACCACTCCCCCACCTTCCAGCCAGCCCCACTTCTCACCCTTGATCCTACCCCCTTTGGTTTTGTCCATGTGTCCTTTATACATGTTCCCGAAAACCCTTCTCCCTTTCCTTCCGCATTATCCCCTTCCCTCTCCCCTCTGGTTACTGTCAGTTTGTTCTTTATTTCTATGTCTCTGGTTCTATTTTACTTGCTTGTTTGTTTTGTTGATTAGGTTTCACTTATAAGTGAGATCATGTGGTATTTGTCTTTCACCGCCTGGCTTATTTCACTTAGCATAATGCTCTCCAGATCCATCCATGCTGTCGCAAAGGGTAGGAGTTCTTTCTTTCTGCTGCATAGAATTCCACTGTGTAAATGTGATCCACTCATTCCCTGATGGGCACTTAGGACTTCTAGCTTGGCTATTGTAAATTGTGCTGCTATGAACATTGGGGTGCATAGGTTCTTTTGAATTGGTGTTTCAGGGTTCTTAGGGTATAATCCCAGCAGTGGAATTGCCGGGTCAAAAAGCAGTTTCATTTTTAGTTTTTTTGAGGAAATTCCATACTGTTTCCCACAGTGGCTGCACCAGTCTGCATTCCCACCAACAGTGTACTGGGGTTCCCTTTTCTCCACATCCTCTCCAACAGCTTCTTGTTTGTTGATTTGTTTATGATGGCCATTCTGAATGGTATGAAGTAGTACCTCATTGAGGTTTTAATTTACATCTCTCTGATAGTTAGTGATGCTGAGCATCTTTTCACATGTCTCTGGGCCCTTTGTACGTCCTCCTTGGAGAAGTGTCTGTTCAAGTCCTTTGCCCATTTTTTAATTGGGTTGCTTGTCTTCTTAGAGTGGAGTCATGTAAGTTCTTTATATATTTTGGAGATTAAACCCTTGTCTGAGGTATCATTGGCAAATATGTTTTCCCATACAGTCAGTTCTCTTTTTATTTTAATACTGTTTTCTTTAGCCATGCAGAAGCTTTTTATTTTGATGAGATCCCATTTGTTTATTCTTTCCTTTATGCCCATTGCTTTAGGGGACATATCAGTAAAAATGTTGCTGCATGAAATATCTGAGATTTTCCTACCTATGTTCTCTCTAGGACTTTAATGGTGTCATGGCTTTTATTTAAATCTTTTATCTACCTTGAATTTATTTTTGTGTATGGTGTAAGTTGGTGCTCGAGTTTCATTTTTTTGCACGTAGCTGTCCAGTTGTCCCAACACCACTTGTTGAAGAGGCTACTTTTACTCCATTTTATGTTGCTGCCCCCTTTGTCGAATATTAATTGGCCATAGAGATTTGGGTTTATTTCTGGGCTCTCTGTTCTATTCCACTGGTCCATGTGCCTGTTTTTGTGCCAGTACTAGGCTGTTTTGATTACATTGGCCTTGTAATACAGTTTGGTATCAGGTATTGTGATCCTTCCTACTTTGCTCTTCTTTCTCAAAATTGCTGCAGCTATTCAGGGTCGTTTATGGTTCCATATAAATTTTTGAAGTGTTTGTTCTATATCTGTGAAATATGCCATTGGTACTTTAATAGGTATTGCATTGACTTTGTAAATTGCTTTGGGTAGTATGGACATTTTGATGATGTTGATTCTTCCAATCCATGAGCATGGTATATGTTTCCATTTGTTTGTGTCTTCCTTGATTTCTTTCTTCAGTGTTGTGTAGTTTTCTGCATACAGGTCTTTTACCTCCTTGGTTAGGTTTATTCCTAGGTATTTCATTTTTCTTTTTGCTATAACGAATGGGATTTTTTTCTTGATTTCTGCTTCTGTTGTTTCATTGTTGGTATACAAAAATGCCTTTGATTTCTGGATATTGACTTTGTATCCTGCTGTTTGGCCAAATTTATTTATTAGGTCGAGCAGCTTTTTGGCTGAGTCTATAGGATTTTCTATGTACACTATCATGTCATCTGCAAACAATGATAGTTTTGTTTCCTCCTTTCCGATTTGGATGCCTTTTATTTCCTTTTCTTGTCTAATCGCTGTGGCTAAGACTTCCAATACTATATTGAATAGAAGTGGTGAAAGTGGACAACCTTGTCTTGTTCCTGATCTTAGTGGAAAACATTTTAGTTTTTGCCCATTGAGCATGATGTTGGCTGTAGGCCTCTCATATATGGCCTTTATTATGTTGAGGAATGCTCCCTCTATTCCCATTTTGCTGAGTGTTTTTATCATAAATGGGTGCTGTACCTTATCAAATGCTTTTCCACATCTATTGATATGATCATGTGATTTTTGTCTTTGCTTTTGTTTATGTGATGCATTACATTTACTGATTTGCGTATGTAGAACCATCCTTGCATCGCTGGGATGAATCCCACTTGGTCATGATGTATGATCTTTTTAATGTATTGTTGGATGCAGTTTGCCAATATTTGTTGAGGATTTTAGCATCTATGTTCATCAGCGATATTGGCCTAAAGTTTTCTTTCTTTGTTGTGTCTTTATCTGGTTTGGGGATTAGGATTATGCTGGCTTCATAAAAAGAGTTTGGGAGTCTTCCATCATTTTGGATTTTTTGGAATAGTCTGTGAAGGATAGGGGTTAGCTCTTCCTTAAATGCTTTGTAGAATTCTCCTGTGAAACCATCTGGTCCAGGGCTTTTGTGTGTCGGGAGTTTTTTGATTACTGCTTCAATTTCATCTGCTGTTATTGGTCTGTTCAGGCTTTCTGCTTCTTCTTCATTGAGTTTTGGAAGATTATATTTTTGTAGAAACTTGTCCATTTCACCTAGGTTTTCAAGTTTCTTGGCATACAGTTCTTCATAGTAATTTCTTACAATCCTTTGTATTTCTGTAGTGTCAGTTGTAATCTCTCCTCTTTCATTTCTGATTGTGTTTATTTGGGTCTTTGCTCTTTTTTTGTTGATGAGCCTGCTTAAAAGCTTATCAATTTTGTTTATCTTTTCAAAGACCCAGCTCCTGGATTGATTGATCCTTAGTATTGTTCTTTTAGCCTTAATGTCATTTAATTCCGCTCTGACCTTGGTTATTTCCTTCCTTCTACTCGCTCTAGGCTGTCTTTGTTGTTGTTCCTCCAGTTCCTGTAGATGTAGTGTTAGGTTGTTTATTTGAAATGTTTCTATCTTTTTTAGGTAGGCCTGTATTGCTATGAACTTCCCTCTCAACACTGCCTTCACTGTGCCCCATAAGTTATGGTCTATTGTGAGTTCATTTTCACTTATTTCCAGAAAATTTTTTATTTCTTCCTTGATCTCATTCTTAACTCACTCATTGTTTAATAGCATGCTATTCAATCTCCATGACTTTCAGTGTTTTTTAGTTTTTTCCATGAGGTTGGTTTCTAGTTTCAGTCCATTGTGGTCAGAGAAAATGCTTGATATTCAATTTTCTTGAATTTGTTGAGGTTGTTTTCTGCACTGTCCCATGGTCAATCTTTGAAAATGTTTCAGGTGCATTTGAAAAGAATTGTGTGTTTTACTTCTTTGGGATGAAAGGTTCTATATATATCAGTTAAGTCCATTTGACCTAGGACATTGTTCAATGCCACAATGTCCTTGTTGATATTTTTTTTGGAAGATCTATCCATTTTTGACAGTGGGGTGTTAAAATCCCCTACTATAATTCTGTTACTGTCAATATCTTTCTTGAAGTCCTCCAAGATTTTTCTCATATATTTGGGTGCACCTATGTTGGATGCATATATGTTTATAATGTTTATGTCTCCTTGATGGATTCTTCCCTTGAGTATTATGAAGTGCCCTTCTGGGTCTCTTTTCATGGCCTTTGTTTTATCAGACAAAAGCCTATTTTGTCTGATATGAATATTGCTACTCTGTTTTTTTTTTCCTGTCCATTTACTTGGAATATTTTTTTTTCCAATCCTTCATTTTCAGTCTGTGTAGGTCTTTTGTTCTGAGGTGAGTCTCTTGTAGGCAGCATATGTGTGGATCATGAATTCTTATCCATTCAGCTATTCTATGTCTTTTGATTGGAGCATTTAATTCATTTACATTTAAGGTTGATAGGTACTTATTCATTGTCATTTTATTTCCTTCATACCTGTGTTCCTCTCTCTCTCTCACTCTTTTTCTTTCTTTTCTTAAAGCAATCCCTTTAGCATATCTTGCAGTGATGGTTTGGTGGAGGTGTATTCTTTGAGCCTTCTTTTGCCTGGGTGACTCCTCGTTCCACCTTCCATTTTAATTGAGAGCCTTGCTAGGTAGAGCAATCTTGGTTGCAGGCCTTTGGTTTTCATTACTTGCAATATTTCTTGCCATTCCCTTCTGGCTTGCAGTGTTTCCATTGAGAAGTCAACTGCTAGCCTTATCGGGGTACCCTTGTATGTTACCTCCTGTTTCTGCCTTGCTGCCTTTAAGATTCTCTTTTTGTCTTGGAATTTTGCCATTTTAATTATGATGCAACTTAAAGTGGGCTTCTTTGGGTTCCTCTTGATTGGGACCCTCTGTGCATCCTAGATTTGTGTGACTTTTTCTCTCACTAAATTAGGAAAGTTTTCCATCATTACTTTTTCAAATAGGTTTTCTTCCCTTGCTTTTCTTCTTCTTCTGGTATCCCTATTATATGAATATTATTACGTTTCATGTTGTCCTGCACTTCCCTTAACACCTCTTTGTTCTTTTTGAGTATTTTTTTTTTCCTTTTCTTGCTCTTTCTGGGGTTTTTTAATACCTTCTCCAGCTTGCTGATTTGATCTTCTGCTTCATCTTGCCTGCTTTTGATTCCTTCTACTGTGTTCATCAATTCAGAAATTGTATTATTCATTTCCTCTTGGCTCTTGTTGATAATTTCTATTTCCTTTTTCATTTCGGTATAGTTTGCCACAAGTTCCTTATAGTTTCCCTGTAGTTTTCGGTAATTCTCAGTCAGCTCATTGAGCTTCCTTATAATCATTGCTTTGAACTCAATATCTGATAGCTGACTTGCTTCTATTTCATTTAACATTCTTTCTGAGGCTTCCACCTATCCTTTCATTTGGGCTTTGTTTTTTGTCTTGCCATTGTTTATGAGACTCTTCTTGTTAGTCTCTGCTTCTTAAATTGATCTGTTGGACTCCCAGAGTTTGTGGTATAAACTTTTATGGTAGGAGACCTGTGAGATTCAGTGGTGCAGCCTCCTTGATCTCCTGAACTTGCTCCTCTTGGGATGCCATTTATGTTGGCTCTCTGGATGTATCTGGGTTTTGACTGTTGTTGGGTCATTCTTTGGTGGGTCCTTCCCTCCAGCTGGGTGACTGAGGGTCACTCTGCCTACCACATCTTGTATGCTATTGTGCAGGTGCTGCCAGAGAAAACCTAAAGCCTAGGGAACAAACCCACATCCATGAAAAATTTGCCCTCTGCAATCTCAGTATCAGCAGCAAATAAACCAGTATTAATAAGGGTGTAAAGAGATTAAGACTATTATGAGGAAGAAGAGAAATAAACTATAGTATAAATTCTAGTGACTTAAATATGCACAAACTTGCTGGACAAGAAATGAATGTTAAAAAGCTGTGCAGGAAAGAAAATATCACTAATCATGGAGAAGACCACAGTGAATTTTGTCTCGCTAGCCTCTAGTATTTATCATTGTTTTTTCTTTCTGGATCTTCCTCTGGTAATGTCAGATGTTGACCCCCTCTGACCTTAGGCAGCCAGCTCTAAGACTGCCAGAGATATTCTGTCTATGGTTGCCTCCTTCAGTTGTTAATCTTGTCACTTTGCACTTAGCAGTCAGGCTTAAGCCTCATAGGACAGGGCAGAATTCCTCCTGGGGTTGGGTCTATTGATTCCCCTCAGGCTGCTGCTGCTTGGAGGGGAATGGTCTGCCTGAGCAGGATGGCTGCTGCAGTATGGGTGATGACTCAGCACCAGGATCCCAGCAGCCACTTTCTCAGTTCTCTCCCCCAAGCCTCCATCCCACATCTCTCCTCAAGCGTCTCTAGTCCACTCTGCCCCTGCTTTGCCAGGGATCTATGTCTGCAGCTGACTCCTTCAGTTATTCATCAAGTCGATCTGCACTCAGCAGTCAGGCTTAAGCACCACAGAGCCTGGGCAGAGTCTCTCTTGAAGGCGGGGCTGTTGTTTCCCCTCAGACTACTGCATCTTGGAAGGGAGTGGTTTGCCTGAGCATGATGGCTGCCGCCCTTTGGGGAATGACTCAGCACTGAGATCCCTGCGGCTGCTTTCTCCGCTCTCTCCCTGAAGCTTCCATCCCCAGTCTCTCCTCAGGAGTGTCCAGCCCACTCTGCTCCCACCTTTGCTGGAACCCCAGGTAAATGACAGCAAATGAAAATTTGTGTGTTGGCCCTTTAAATGGCTCTTTGCATCTCCAGCCATCTGTCTGTGGGCTGCTGGGCTGCTTTTTTGCCACCAGTTGTTAGCTGTGTACTTTTTGGGCTCTGGTGTTCTAGGCTGGGGATCCCAGCTTAGGGTTTAGAGCCCATTCTTCTCAGGGGGTCTAACCTGCTGCTTAATTATCCCTCTGGCACTGCCACCTGTGGGTGCCCAGCCAGCCCTCTAGAATCTCCACTGTACTCCTCACCAGACAGGTTGTGCTGAAGGTGATTCTTCTGTACGTCCTAGACTATAGGGCTTTTCTCTCACTATTGTTCAGTTGTTTGTTCTGGGTAATTTCTCCACAGTTTAGTTGTAATTCCACATTGGTCCTGGGAGGAGGTTAGTATGGCTTCCACTCACTCCTCCACCATCTTGCTGAATTGTGAAGGTATTTTTGAGTGTGGATAGTTATTCACATTGACTTTGGGGGGCAGCAGGGTGAACACTAGAAACCCCTATGCCACCATTGTGCTGACATCACTCTAGTTCCTGTTAAGAACTCTTACAGCTCTATAATAAAAGTCTGAACTGCTCAATATTTTTACTGGGCAAACAATCGTACACTAAAGACATTTCTTCAATGAACTGGCTAATCAGCACATTAATAGATGCTAGACATCATTAATCATCAGAGAAATGCAAATCAAAACCACAATGAGATATCATTTCAAAGCTAGTAGGATAACTAAGATCAACAAGTCATAGCAAATGTTTCAGAGAGGATTTGGAGGAACAAGAACCCTTGCACACTGCTGGCAGGGATGTAAAGGGAAGCAGTCACCTCAAAAAAGAGTCTGGAATTCCTTCAATGGTTAAATGTAGAATTACCACATGAACCAGCAATTCCATTCCTAGGTATATACCCAAGATAAATGAAAATATACATTTATACAAAAACTTGTATATGAACGTTTATAGTGGCATTATTCATAATGGCCAAAGACGGAAACACTCCAAATAACTACCCGCTAATAAATGAATAGATGAATGTGGTATGAACTATACAATAGAGTATTATTCAGCCATAAAAAGATGGATGGGGTGGCAGGGTGAATACGAAAGATGGATGCACCTTGAAAAGATGCTAAGTGAAAGAAGCGAGTCACAAAGACCACAGTCAGATGACTCCACTTACATGAAATGTCCATGACAGGGAAACAGAGACAGAAAACAAATGAGCAGTTACGTAGGAATGGATAGGAGGTTGATAGCTAAAGGGGATGGGGTTTCTTTTCGAGGTGATGAGAATGTTCTAAAATTGATTATCAATGATAACAGCTGCACAACTTTGTGACCCTACTAACTGCCGTCAAAGTACATAGTTTAAATGAGTGAATTATATAGTATGTGAATTACATCACAATAAAACTTCTATTTTTTTAAAGTATCTTCAAAAATACCTTTAAAAGTTTCTCCTAATTTATCCTATCACTACGGAACATGTGTCTTTTTTATTTGAATATTTGTTTTCTTGTAAGATTTTAAAACATTATTTTTCATGAACATACATTTTTATCAACACAAATGGTAGTTAAAATATAGCTCGTATAAAGGGACCAGGCTTTAGGCTCATAATTATTTCTTACCATAGACTAGACAATTTCAGGAAGTCTATAAATAACAGTGACTTTATTACAAATTTCTACTTTCTGTTAAGATACCCTAGGCAATTCAGATTAGCCACCCACTGGTGACAAGTAAAATGCTACACAAACTTTTTTAAGTCTTCTTGAAAGCGTCGAACAGGTTAGCCCAATAAAAACAAGCCTATTTGCCCTGAGGGCATTTGCCAATCCTGGGGAAGAAGCTATAAAGCTTGGAGCATATCAGGGGGAGGAATAATGAAACACCATCCCCAAAGCTGAGCAGAAATCACCAAAGACATGTTTTTCAGGAGAGAAGAAGGAAAAGGGCATGAGATAGAAATAAACCTGCCGCAGCCAAAAGCAAGCAAATACACTACATTTAAAAACAGACAAACTAGATTTTAAGGCAAAAAGCATGACTAGAAATTAAATTCACTGCTTAAATATAAAGGGTCAACTTAATAGGAATATAAGAAAGTTTTAAATCTATGTGTCTAATAGCATAACAAAACTAGAAATTAAAATTGACAGAACTTCAAAAAAACCAAACATACAAACTTAATCTATAGACATGTAAACCATATCCAAGAATTAAAGAACATACATTTTTTACTCATATTTTCAAAAACCACATTTAGAAAGCATTTATAAGAATATATTATTATGATTATATTATATTGAGAATATTAAATAATTATTAAAATTTATGTGTTATAACATATACCTAACATAAACTATAGTTTTCAACAATTTCAATAGTTAAATCACGTAAAACAGGTTTTCTGACATCAATGTAATTAAACTAGAAATTGAAAAATACATCTAAAAATTGTTTGAAAATTAATGTATATACTTTGGAATAGTTCATGGGTCAAAGAAAAAAAATAGAAAACACTTTTGTTTAGACAACTACAAATCTGTGGAATGCAGTTAAGCCAGTTCTTAGAAGTATATAGCTTTAAAGTACATATTTTTAAAATATCACTGAAAATTAATGAGCTAAGTCTCCACTATAAGTAGGGAAAAAAAAGGAAAAGAAGTGTAAATAAATCTATAAGAAACAAAGATAAAAACATAAATTAATGGATCAGAAAAACACACAAAATACAGGGATCTGATGAAACAACAGTTGTTTCATTAAAGCATCTAATAAAGCTGATAATTTTTTTAGTGAGACTGATTAAGAACAAGCCAAATTCTAATTAACAGATGAGTGAATAAAAAATTTTGGTATATATAATAGAATACTATTCCACATTAAAAAAAGAATAAACTATAAATATACACAACAGCATGGATGAATCTAAAAATAATTAGGTTTAATAAAAGAAGTCAGAAAAAGAGATTATACTGTATAATTTTATATACATGATCTAAAAAATGCAAACTAATTTATAACGATAGAAAGTTGAACAGTGTATGGCTGAGGGGGAAGGCAGCATGGGTTCTGAAGGCACAAAGAAAATATTGGGCATGATGAGTACGTTCACTCTCTTCATTATGCTCATGAATTAAACTGTATTAAAATGTATTAAATTGTATAATTTAGTGTGTCAATAGCACCTAAGCTTATGTAAAAGAACAAAACATAAAAAATAAAAAGAAGCAATAGCCTGTAGAAACAGACTCATAAGGACTCCAGATAATTAAATCAGACAAAAACTTTAATAGCTACATTTAGACTTACTTATTTAGCAGACTTGGGCATTACAGACTCCAGCTCAAGGATGGAGTAATTTGTGGCAAACCAATACTTGTGTGAAAAATGGGAGATCTGAGGATCCTGGATCCCAGTGAGAAGGGAGAGCAGAGAAGAAATAGCACACGGCAGCTATTTCCTTCAAGACATTTGCCGAATTATGAAGGTGCGTGGGACTAGAGATAAGAAATTAGAGATACTCTGAAAGCGGAGTCTTATCAGTCTCACAGTATGAGGGAGGTGAGAATTAAAGTTCAGATCTTCCAAGGAAAGGGGCCTCAGTGAGTACCTGAGGCTGCCTGGGCTCATCGTATTAAATAAACTTATTGGAGAGAGTAATCTGCTTCACTATGTCTGCCTAGCAGGAGGAAGTGTAAACTCTCTCTGAAAGAAGACAGTATCATCCAGAGCCTGTAATAACAGTTTGTACATGGTGTCTAGTATGTAACAGATATTAAGTAAATACTAATAAAATACTGTTAGGTATGCCAAGAGATAGGACCTATCTCTTGATTAAGAATCTGTTGAAAGAATCCAACAGGAATTCTAGGAATGAAAAATATAAATACTGAAATTAATGTCATGATAGACTGTTTAACAGAAGATTAGAACACCAGCAGAACAAATAACAGAACTAGAAGATGTGTCAGTTGAAAATATGCAGACTGTGATGCAGAAAGTAAAAGGATAGAAAATACAGAAGAAACAGTAAGACACTGTGAAAAGAACTGGTATACTGGAATTCAAGAAGGAGAGAGAAAATGGAATAGAAGCAATATTTAAAGAGATAATGGCAAATAACTTTTCACGACTGTTAAAGGACGCTAAGTAAAAATTATAGTACTGTATTATGGGGTTTATAATTTGTAAACATAATATATGTGACAACAATACCATAAATGAGGAGGGTAAACACAAATGTAGCGCTTCAAGTTTCCTATGTTTGATGTAAGGAAGCATAATCTGAGCCTTGGCTGGTGCAGATCAGTGGATTGAGTGCAGGCCTGTGAACCAAAGCATTGCTGGTTCGATTCTCAGTCAGAGCACATGCCTGGGTTGCAGGCCAGGTCCCCAGTAGGAGGCACGCAAGAGGCAACCACACAGTGATGTTTCACTGCCCCTCTTTCTCCCTCCCTTCCCCTCTCTCTAAAAATAAATAAATAAAATCTTTTTTTTAAAAAAGCAGCATAATCTGTTAAACCTAAGTGATATGTGAAAGATACCCAATGCATTGCCTAGAAAAAAAGAAAGTTAAATGAAATTATGAAATTTTGATTAATACATAAGGAAGCAGGTTTAAAAGAACAGAAAAACTAAACACAGATGGGACAACTAGAAAAAAAAAATAAAATGGTACACCTAAACAAATCATATCAATCATTAATTTAAATGTAAATAGAATAACTCTAATTAAAAAGCAGATTATCAGACTGGATTTAACTAAATGCCTTCTACAAGACATATGTTTAAAATACAAAGACATAGACTCACTGGATGTTAAAAAGTTATGAAAGCTATGCCATGCAAACAATCAGAAGAAAGTGGGCGTGACTATATGCACTTCATACAAAATCAATGAACTTCCAGACATGGGAGATTACCAGCCATATAAAGAGACATTTATGATTAAAGGGTCAATTCATCAGAAAGACATAATGTGTACTTGTTTAAGTCGCATGTACAAGCTTAGCTGGAGTGGGCAACTACTCCCTTAGTAATTAATAGAATAACAAACAATAACATTAGTAAGGGTAGAGATCACTTTGGCAATACCATTAAGCACCTTGATCTCACTCATACTTATTAAAAACACTAAACTCAACAACTGCCGGATATTCCTTCTTTTGAGGTGCATATGGAACATTCATCAAGATAGACTATTACGTTGGTCTCACTTTTCAAAAGATTGAAATTTAAAAAAAAATTAAAGTCTCAAAAAATTCCAAAAGATTGAACTCTTACAGTATGTTCTCTTACAGAAATCGAATTAAGTTAAAAATCAACAAAACAAAGATATCTAGAAAAGATATCTATTGTTAAATTTATTCCTAAATGTTTTATTGTTTTGATGCTATTGTGAATGGAATTGTTCCCTTGATTTCATTTTTGAATTATTCGCTGCAAGTGTACAGAAATGCAAGCAATTGTCTGACTGATCGGTGTGCTCCCACCTTGCTGCATTCTTCGATCAGTTCCAAGACACCCAGCGGATCTGAAACCCCGAGCGGTACCAATGCCTATGTACACTGTTGTTTCCTATACATACAGGTACATCCTATGGCCCTGCAAACTATGATGAAGTTTAATTTTGTAAATTAGGCACAGTACGAGATTGACAATAACTAATAGAGCAATTATAACAGTATACTATGATACAAGTTATGTGAACGTGGTCTCTCTCTCTCAAAATATCTAATTGACTGTACTCACCCTTCTGGTCACGATGTGAGGTGATGAGATGAAGTGAGATGAATGACGTAGGCATCGTGGTGGAACACCCAGCTACCGCTGACCTCCTGACATACGAACGAGCACTTCATGGCTTCTCTGTGGCTTGTCCAAATTGCCAGCATCACTACTCTTGCCCTTTGGAGCCATTATTAAGTAAAGGAAGGGTCCCTTGAATACAAGCACTGCGATATCTCCACCAAGGCCAATGGGGAGCGTCTACAGCAGGAGAGATGCGGGCCAAAGGGATGTCATGTCCCAGGCCTCGCGAGATTGCATCACAGCTACTCAGGGTGGCGCACAATTTAAAACGTAGGAATTATTTTTCCACTTAATATTTTGAACCACGCTTGACTGTGGGTAACTGAAACTGTGGAAAGTGAAACTCTGAATCGGGGAAGACTACTGTACTCAAAAACGCAGAAGAGCAGGTTTTAACAACATGTATGTTCAGTCCTCCCGTACAAAATTAGAAATGGTATTACTAAGGAACCTAAGTGACCCATCAGGGATTCCGACAGAGAATCACCTTCCAGTTCAAAGCAGTGGTTCACATTCTCTCGCAGGGACTGTTGCCATCAGTGTCCATGCCTTGTTAATCATCATGTGAAATCATGTTCAACAGTAGACTATGAAAGCTTCTAAATTCCTTTGCCAGAGGTTTCAGAATCCTTCTGTGTCCTCATTCCTCCTTCAACCAAAAGAGTGGTAACATGGTCAATGATTCTTATCACTAAGGACTACAGACTCTTTCAACATGAAGGACAGTTGGATAGTCCTACTAAATTCTACCACTACATTTGTTAACTATTCCCTCTTGAATTCATTTACCACTTTTTACCAGCTTCCTCTGTTCTTTCTTCTACATTCCTGCTCAGTTAAACTCTGCTTTCCCAGCCTCTCTTCTGCTAAATCCTGAATATTTATTAGTGTCCTCTAGTCTTTGTGCCTTAGTTTCCTTCTCCCCCTTTATATTCTCACTAGATGCTCCCACTCATACACCTGTTTCAACTTTCATCACCCAGATTACTGCTAGCTCCCCACTTCTGGCCCTAAGATCTAAAATCTGGGCAATGGATCCAAAACCACATTCAACTTCTCCTCCCAACTTGCTTTTCCTAAGGACCAACATTTCTATTTCCAATTGTGAAAGTGAGACACTTGAGTAATTAGACTCCTCTCTCCAGCTCTCTCCTCCCATAAATTAAGGAGTCTGATGATCTTTCTCATGGCAGGAGGAACTTCATGATACGGTTCTTACTTGCTCTTCAGCTTTGTCTCCTCCCTCACCTAAGAAACCTCTTTAACTCTCATTCTATGTACATGCCATACACTTCTCCTTGACTACTGCTAAATTCTCTTCCTTGCCTTGCTTAATTGCAAATTCCTACAATCTTGCAGACTTGCCTTAAACATCTCTTGAAATCTGAGATTTCTTCAGTAATGTGTTTATTGATGATAGAGATCTGAGTAACTTTGGTTTGGTACAATGGACAAATTACTGCTCATAAGCAGGTTCAGCAAATAAGGCTACAAACAATGTAGTTTGCTAAGTACCAGGATGAAACCACCACAGTGAAATAAACACAGCATGCATATGGCAACAGAGATGGCATAGAGTCATTATGTGTTACCTCTACGAGTTTTGTTTGGATTGAGCCTTGCAGATAGATAGGAATTTGTCCGGTGGACAGGTAGGTGGGAGGAAGGCATTGGCTATCAAGGTACATTCCAGGAACTGTTAGTACAGTGCTGGACACAAAGGGAATGGCGAGGGAGGGATCAGACCATGAAGATCAGAAAAGGGAAGATAACTAGCAGCCATGGAAGGGTAGAGACCAGAGAGGCAAGGAGAGAATCGAGAGACTAGTGCATTGTAGTAAGCGAGAAATAATGGACGAAAAAGCAGCACCAGCAAGATAAGACAGCGGGGTACAGAAGCTAAATACTTACCCTTGTTTCAGACACAAAATTATGCACACTTAACCTTCGGAACAAGCCTAAGGGGTAATGGTCCTATTTTTACACATGAAACTCAAGCTTCAAAGAATGCTGCTTGCTCAAAATGGCACAGCTTACAAGTAGGAGCAGACTGGAACTTCAAAGATCCTACTCCTCTCAATAGGATCCTCTAAAAGGCATTCAGTGAATTATTACGTTTCTTTTTTTTTTTTTAAGATCTTATTTATTCATTTAGAGAGTGGAAGGGAGAGAGGGCAAGAAACATCACTGTGTGGTTGCCTCTCACATGGCCCCCCAATGGGGACCTGGCCTGCAACCCAGGCATGTGCCAATCGGGATTCCAACTGGCAACCCTTTGGTTCGCAGCCCAAGCTCAATCCACTGAGCTACACCAGCCTGGGCAGAATTACTACTTATCTTAAACAAAATTTATCTAAGGTTAGAAATGACCAATTTCAGAAGAAATATACACCTTCACAAAATTTAACCTCCCAAACTGAACTATATAAATACAAGCAATGCGGGTAAGCCCTAAATTAATTTCATTCTTTAAAGCTTACAAAGGACAGGGTTTACATTGACTAACTTACTCAATTCCAACTTATTCTTACCACAGTATTAAAGAGTTATTTTAGACACTAAGGAGGACATGGGAAGATCTGAACTACCTTAGGTAAAAAAGCAAACCCCCATGTCTGGTGTACTCATGGTGGCCATCCATAAAATGCCAAGGTGTACAGTAACGGCACACCCGTGAACACTGCAGAAAAGACGTAGTACACATCAAGCTGTGAGACAAACGTGGCAGATGGGTTTCAAGTCACATGTCAACCCCAAGAGCTTAGGTGGCTGCCTCCAACACGAGACTGGGGAACAGCCTGGGCTGAACCGACCATGAGCGCCCGCCGCGGGCTTATGGGTCTGGGAGCCTGTGTTTACTCCAGCCCTCGGCCTGTCACCGGCAAAGACACTTTTGTTTCCATGACGGACGGTATCTCATTGCTGCATCAGATAACGCATCCTGATGTGAGATGTAACAAAATATGCAAAGTGAAGAAAGTTCTGTGAAGTTTTTTTGCCCATGTCTGACAAAACATAGGTAAACCTAGTATCAGTTTCCCAGAAAACTCTCTCTAATGGACAGCTTCAATTAAAGTGACTAAGGTTGCATTTTCCAAATGCTCTCCTTGGTCATCCGGACCATTCAGTGACATATGTGTGACGTTGTATTTATGTTCGGATGTGTATGTGTATTTATGCACATACATTGTGTTAGGAGAAAACATCAGCATTTCCGCTTGGTAATTGAAATAATGTCAACTACGCGTGTTTATTTGTAAAACTTCCCATAGTGAAACACGTTACAGTTACCTAGAAACATTCATTTTTCACTATTAACAATTTGAATATTTATGGAATGTTTGCATAACGCAATCGAGTTATAGAAAAGTCACATAAACAATATATATCTGATGCCCAATCCTTTACAAACATTAAATTACCTTCACTGGGTTTTTAAACTGTCAAGTATAAATAGGATGAGGTCAGCAATACTTCAGATGAGGCACTTTAACAATTACTCAAAAAGATTAGGTGTACAAACTGTAAAACAAATTCTTGACATTAACCTTGTCCTTAATTTCGGACGTGATTAATCTGAGATGGTCTACATTAAGGAGTGTTATAAACCTTTATTTCTGCCCTTATGCCTTCACTTGACCCAAGGCAACATAAAAATGAAATACATAAGATACACAGAAATCACCACAGACCAGTCCATGTGCTCACATACAAAGGAACTAAACATTATCTAATGACACTGGGGTTTCAGCAAGTGACAAAATTTCACACGGAAACTGACGCATAATTGTTTCCATGAATGTGTGTAAACACATTGGTCTCCCAAAGGCAAAATGGTATCCCCACGATGTTCCCAGACAAAAATGCCCTCAAACCTACTATTTAATTAACTGAATTAAAACTATTAGTCTTCCGTACTCATTTCAAACACTGAATTTTTAAAAGAGAAATTAAAATAGTACATTTTAACCTTAAAAATAAACATTAGATTTACCAATACTTCATAGATTACAGTTTCAAGATTCAAAAAAAGCAATAATGAATGGATGTTTTGTTTTGCCAGCCTTTTATGAAAGACCTTTTAAACATACACATTTGGCCAATTCATTTTCAACCTTAAATCAAGTTCTCTGAATATTTATACTGCACCTTTTGGTAGTTAAAAGAATAAATACTTGATTAGAGGATATTAATTCATGTTGCTTCATGAATTCTGAGTTCCGTATTTTCTCTACTGTCGAATTTCAACACACCTCTTTTAGTAAGCAAATGGCTGACTCCAGTTTTTAAAGTTCATCCAGAAGGAATTCCAATCTGTGGTTTCATTAACTACATGTTTTAGGTGAGAGCAGTTAAATCTCACTACACTTGTTTCATTTCTGGTAGTTTGTAATTTAAGAAATTTCTGTAGCCCAGGCACCCAAATGCTGTTCAGCAAACGTGAGTTTTTGCTCATGTGGACACGGTTAGCGGCTCCAATGCACTGATCAGAACCGCCTGCTCTGCACGTCTACACGCGAGGGCACACGTGCTGCTTCATTCCCCAGCTCAGTTTGGCTCCTCCGAAAAGATAAACGAGCTTTAGCTTAGTATGCTACCTGACACTTCGGTTTCTTCTAAAATCAAAAGTCGGCCAATTTTCAAAGGAATGGAAAGAGAAATACTTATTTAGGAGGACAAAAATTAAGCTTGGCAAAGGTAGTGACTTTTATTTACAATTGCATGTAACAAGATTACAATAGAAACTAGTGCTATCTTCGGGACAAAAGCAATGATTTATCGGTAATGGCAATGGATGGAATTTTGAGAGTCTCTGGTGAGAGCTGAGCAGGCATCCCGGAGCGGTGGGTCTGACTGCGACGTGGCCTTCCAGGGTCTTTCTACTTTAGTGACTTTCTCCTTTTTTGCCCACTACCTAGAAAAACAAAAATAATTTTATAGGTACATCTTATTGACTCAGAAATATGGGTTATTTTCAAAGTACTACTAGTACAAAACAGTATTAATTGGTCATCATCTCTAAAACCTGGAGTTAACTTTTGCCCCTGCACTTTTTGGCATGCGGTCTATCCTTGCTGCTGAAGCACGCTGTGCCCACGCCTCCCCTTCCAGCCTCAAGGAATTAGAAAGACTCCACATGCAGACTACTTTCGGTTCCCCACACTGTTCTAAGAAAAAGTAATGCAACTTTTCAAAACAAGGTTGACAGTTTAGAGACGTTAATAAAAAGATGATGCTATATGAGTGAAACATATGTGGCACACTATTTTTAGAAAATTAGAAATCAAATGTCAAACACAATCTAGAATTGAAAGAGTATGCTAAACTTAGGTCTTCATGTCCAAGATGACAGGTTTCTAGATGTTTTTCTCAATATGTAGACATGTAATAGAAATATTAAAAAATGACTAACTTTGCCTAGTTTCTATTTTTAAGAAACCCTGGTTTCTATAAATGTATTATAAAAATATAAAAAAAAATCTTCTGTCAATGATTAGAAAAATTGTTGATTGGAAGGTTTTTAAAATGTCCTAATTGCTATAAATGTGGCAGCATAAAAATATAAATAAACTTGGTTTCTACCAACAGTTCTAGAAAACAAATTTTCTGTGGGAAGGTTCTAAAACTATGTTCTAATTGAGTAATGTACTTCAAAACTAAAGTTTATTATTAAGTAATGTATTCTCATAGCAGAAATGCCCCAAAAGAAATCTACTTGCAAGCTATTGTATATATGTATATAGGAAAATGTCTATATATATTTGTAAACATAAATTTCATATTTTAAACTGATTCTTTTCCAAATGATAGTGTCTGAATCAAGCAAAACTATATCTGGCCTAAAATAATAAATGGCTGAGTCAACGTCCTTCATGAGAGAAAACAAGAAACCCTCCCACCGAACGTCCAGACACACAATGCTGGGGCTGCTGTCTCCCCCACCTCAAGTAAAATCACTTCTACCACTTTAAAAGAACTCCTCACTATTCCAAGGAAAGCATGTGTCAGAAAGCCCCAAAAGCCAGGAAGCTGCTAAAGAGATAGTCTCAGAAAAGAGTATGTGGATGAGAAAAAGAAATGCAGGCTGTAACAGCCACAGGAGCTTTCTTAAAAAAAGGAAGGGAGATGAAACCATTTGTATCGCAAATGAATGCAAGCAGGTAAACACTGAAAGCATTATTGATAACTGTGTCATTTGGGAACACGCAGAACACAGAGCTATTAGATTAAGCAAAAGAAAACAAAAGGAACTAGTATTAAAAATTAAAATTTTAGCAGATGTGATACAGT
Source organism: Anoura caudifer (assembly GCA_004027475.1). NCBI lineage: Eukaryota > Metazoa > Chordata > Mammalia > Chiroptera > Phyllostomidae > Anoura > Anoura caudifer. The sequence goes on along the minus strand of PVKU01000269.1, from coordinate 166,755 downwards.
AGAAGACACAAATCTGCATACTGTTTTACAGGTTGATAGCTCTCAACTTGCCAATGTGTATTCTCTGGAAAAAAGAAGAAATTTAACATTCCAATATGGATTTTCTCACCCCAAACATAAAGCTCTTTTATTCATTTTAAGTTTTTATATTAACACCCCAGACAAACAAAAGTCTAGGTACATCAAAATTAGGTGTCAAAAATATTTCTTCAGTAAATAGTCCATTTTTCTTCTATATTAATATTTTAAACCAGCCTTATCTTTAGTCCGTAAGTCTTTCAATTGGCCTTGAGCTCACTTGGGTAGGCAAAGCATAGGACGCACCCACAATTAGCAAGCAAAATGACTTCTGGGCTACACAGCTCCAATGAGGAAAAAAATCCGCATCTCTCAACTACAGCCTATAAAAGAACTTGATACAACGGTTTACATTTGGTCTCCAAAATGATTCTACAGTTCCTAAAAATAAAAGTTAAACTTCAGATGAGATTAAAATATTATCCAACAACTAGTTAAATCTGAAACCATTTACCACAATGTCAATTTTATTGCAATATTATTTCTCAAAAGGAAGTACAAAATTAAATAGGAGACAGGAGAGAGTTCTAAATACGTCAGGGGAGCTACACAGTATGGGAACGAAATCGAAGCACCTCGCCGCAAGCCCAAAACAACAACGGAAACAAAATGAAAGCCTGTTGAGCAGCACGACCGGTGGGGTCTGAAGACAGAGATGGTGGAGGAAACTAGGTAACAGTGAGGCTGATCCAGATGACAGAAGCTGGAGAGGTCTTGCACCCACAATGATGAGAACATGGGAAGGGTGAGAGCAGACAGGTGCAAGATGAGCAGAGAAGCAAGGAGGGGAGTGAGATAAGGTCAGTCTTTATATTACTTCATTTTTAAAAATCTTCTGGTTTTAGTTCATTTGAGTTGGATTAAAAAAGCTGAAAAATAAACAGACAGAAATGTTACAAAAATAGCTGACGTGGTGAATGGCCAGTTTAGAAGTCCGTTTTTATTACAGTGATAAAGAACCTGCTCTGCTTCTCACATGCAACTCATCCCCTATGAAGCAGAAGCCCCTTCAAGGTTGCCCATTTTTGTCCTTATCTTTTATTACTTTTGCATTAAAATAAGGCAATCCATGTACAGAGCATATTTTAGCAAAGAAAACATCTACTTCCAATGAAGACGGCAAGCTTTTCATGCTGCAACACAAACGCTCCACTTACAACAGCAAATGGCTTAAGTGTGTATTATAATCTGTGCACCATGCCTGTAATTATGAGCCAAAAAAAGGCAAGCGGAAGGTGTGCTCTAGTTCGCCACGTCTTCAAAGTATAGCCTTATTCAAAGTTGTAATGGCATGCAAGGTGGTCTAAGATTTCTATCCACATTCAAGATTCTTTAGTGTTACCTTAGCTTCTGTCATCTTAGTGACATAAGGAGATTGATGACATTCTGAAAACTAAAACTATCTAGAACAACTCACACAACATAAAAATGTAAACTGAAAATGCTAAACGATCCTATTTTATCATTCATTAAACCATGTTATATTAACTCCACTACACAGAGGCATCAAAATTTTCTTCTCTGTGCTGATAAAATATACACCCAATCTATTTTGAAATTTTAAATTCTAATTACTATGTGTAATCCCTTTAAAATTCAGAATGACTGACTAAGGGAAAGAAGGGCCATACCTGACTTGTCCTGGGAAGTTCCTGTTTTCCATTCTAACTACAGCGCCCACTGCCATCCTATCCCCTCCATCTACTCCTTGAGTTGAATTCAAGACACTCTTCCTTCACAAAATATTCTTACCTTCCCAGCATCGCTGTGAAAAAAGAAGTAACACTGGCCTGGAAGGTATGAGAATACTCTGTGGAGGAAGAAGCTGGAACTACACTTTGATTCACTTGATTAGCTTTCCAGATGTTTATGGATTATTCTTCAAGAACGTGAACTCACGGTAGACAGGGGTCACGACTGCACCTAGCACAGTCCTGCAAAGACCACACCACCCATCTATCATTTCCTCCTCTAGAAACCAAACTCAAGTTTTTATAGGCAACTCTATACAAGGACCAAACCGGCTAATTTCAGTTAAAAAGACACAAATTTTATTGCAATTTTCCTACACTAAAGTTGTTAACTTAGCATAATATACATTTAAAAAAATGAGAAATAACCCTGCAGGACAATGAATTACACAGGCAGAACTAATCTCACTCAGAAATTATTAAAAGGACATGTAATGTAATATATTAATATTATGTCAGAAAACCATTCAACCAATTAAAATGCATCAAACATTAGAAGCAAGGGACAAAGAGATCCAGAACCAAGAAAGGGGTCCACATTCACTCCAGGGTTAAACTGTCCTCGCAGCAGTTCCAGTGCGGTCCAGGCTTGAGGAAGGGGTCCCTGAAGCCCTTTCAGACGTCTTCAAGCTAAAAGCTATTTTCATAATAATGCCAAATTGTTATTTGCCTTTTTGACTGTCATTGTCTCATAAGTGTACAATAGCGTTTACGAGAGGCTACATACCTGTGATAGCAAAACTGACTGAATGAAAAAACAGATATGAGAATAAGAAAATTCAATTAAGCTAAACAGTAAAGAAATTTGTAAAAGTATAAAACAACGTTCTTCCCCTCATTAAGCTGGATTTTCTTTGGGAAAATACCATATTTTGCTGTGTATAATGTGCACCCACATTTTTGACCCAAACTTTCAGGAAAAAGTTTTTTGTTTTAATTCAATTTTTATATGTAGAAACAAAACCAATTATCATATTCCATGGTATTAATTCTACATACACATATCATTATTGCTTTCTAGAGTTATACTTTTAATGTATACGCATAAATAAAAGAATTAAAATCATTTATATAGATACGGAATTAGTACTACCCATGTATAATGCACATCCTTATTTTCCCCTCAAAAATTTGGGCAAAAAAAAAAGTGTGTATTATACAGAGCAAAATACAGTATATACAATTTAAAAATATTATTTGTGTTAATATACAATGAGTTTATTATTTGTAAGTCAATAGTTTTTTAATTTCTCAGTTTTAATTTCTTCAACGGTAAATGTTAGATAGGTAGAGCCACAGAAACAAACGCTCTTATTGGTCCTCAAGAATATTTAATAGTAGAAAAGGGTCCCGAGGCCAAAAATTTGACAAGTACTGCTCGATAGTAACTTTATTTTTTTAAAGACTTTATTTATTTATTTTTAAGAGAGGGGAAGGGAGGGAGAAAGAGTGGGAGAGAAATATCAATGTGTGGTTGCCTCTCACGCACCCTTTAACTGGAGACCTGGCCCGCAACCCAGGCATGTGCCCTAGACTGGGAATCGAACAGGTGACTCTTTGTTTTGCAGGCTGGCACTCAATCCACTGAGCCACACTGGCCAGGGCACAATAGTAATTTTAAGCAAGGTAAAAAAGTAGCTAATTAAATGAATACACAGCCAAATTATTAAACAAGTACCAATACTCTCAAGCAAGAATAGTCTGATACTTTTGCTATCGTAAAGACAGCCCACAAAAAGGTAGTGTGGCAGTCAGAAAAGAGAAAACCTGGTATAGAAGAGGTAGATGGGGAATGTTAAAAACAAAGGGGGGAGACAGATCTTAGGTGGACAACTGTTAACGCACATTAGAAAAACGAATGAATGGCAGGCTGGTAGAAAGATGGACAAGATAAAGTAGTGGTTACTTAGGAACAAAACGGAAATCCAATAGCATAAGCTAAGGCGAGAAGCAGAAAACCAGAGCTGAGTTAATGGTATGAGAAAATAATAGGACTTAGAGTAACAGATCTTATGAAAGTATTAAGGTAAAAACAAACTATGCAAGGAACAGTTAAAGCTAAATGCAATGGTGTTTAATTTAAGCAGGCAAAGTGAAAAAGCAGGCAGCCAAAACGTCTTTGTTGCTCACACATTTTCCCAGTACAGCATATTTCATATCATAAAAATGTAGATGTTTAATCTCCGCTTCTCCTGACCTGTCATTGTACATATGTCAAACATTTAACATGACAGCTCGAAGTACACGATTGTTCCTACAGCTCCCAAAAGTTCACTACACTATGAGACAGGAAGATGGTACTTGTAAAATGCCTGGTTAAAAAGTATCTATTATCAAGGTCATCAATTTTATAAAAAACAGTACAATTTTATAAGGTCATCTAATGTCATGAAATTTTTATGAATTTTTCTGTAGCTGAATTAAAATTACATCTGTGGATACCATCAAAAAGAGTAAGTTTTCAGCATGTTCTATGGCTCCAATTCCCCACACAGAGGTCACTGGCCAGCCCTAGGGAAACTCTTCTCTTTTACAATCATCTCAAGTTCTAGACTGCCTGCCAGGTACATCTCCTGCGCAGCCGCGCAGTTAACCTGTGTGCAGCTCTGGGGTTCTGTACAGATAAAGCTCCTAGAGGTAATTTTACCATCTGTGGTTGTATATTTTAGGAGTCACCATAAGGAACTGTTACCAATTAGAAGTAATTCCATGAATATACAAATGTTCTCATTCCTAATGGTCTCATGTACCTTATAAATTCTTTGCAAATCTCAGAATACTTCTTTACATATATATGCTCATATATAAAAATACCTGCTCACTAAAAACTTATTTTCTGAAATTTGTTCGTTCCACATGTAATTTGAAAGTTAGCGTTTCAGTGAAGTAAAATTAAGTCCATTGTTTTTCATTAAAATTATACAAGTCATTTTAAATATTTTCATCAGAAATGATATTCCAAATCTTAATATCAATAATTCTTAAAAGATCAATAATAATAATGATTTCACTTACTATGTTTCCATTACTCCTAACTACTTTCTGTAACCAGTTGTTTTTACCCTTTTAATTGGAGGTCATTCATTAATAGGCACTGTATCAGTAGGACTTAGAGGTTTCTTTTAGTTGTGTATCTAAAAACGTGACTAGGAGAACTTACTGTTCTAGTTTTAACCTTATGACAGGATTCTGGTATTTATAAAATAATTTCTTTAAAATTGTAATTTTACTTCCCCTAATATCATTTCAACAAACTTACTCGTTTGAAGTCGTTCATATTTGTTGCCTGGACTGGAGTACCAATGAAAGTAAAATATGAAATTCTTGTGGTTTCTTCTTCACCTTGATTGGACTGAACAAATATCTACCAAAAAATAACAATTTTTACAGTAATGATTACAATCCTTTCTCTTTCATAAAAACGCTTCCAGTTTAACTGATTTCCTTAGATTACTAATAAGCATATTGAACCTTCTACTCTTTGTAAGGATTAATCCAAATTACACTGAGATTTAGTACTTCTCTAGGGAACACTAATTCCACTGCGCCCTGCTATTCCCATCTTCTCCAGGGATGTCACGGCAAAACATCCACACACACAAGTGCTTGATAATTTGGTGTGATGGCGTGGTGGGGTCATAATTAAATTCTTTAAAGCAAAATGCTTAAAGAATATGAAATTCACAATCATAATTATCAGGATGCTGTTGAAATTTTATAAAAATTATAGTTTTTCCCTGAGGAATATTTCTGCAGTTATAGTCTCTCTGATATCCATTCATTTAATTTCCTAGAACAGTAAAAGAGCAGTATTGGAAAACAGCTCATAAAACTACACAATGATCACACAGGGTCCGGCACAAATAACATCCCTTTGTTATCACAAAATCACACGCATGAAATTCTGTAACATAACAATATCACACTCAAGCACACCCTGTAACATTTCAGGTGAAATGTTCAAATTGAAACCATAAATTACTACACTCATATTAACACCCTGCCAGCCACACTCAAGCAGGCCTTCCTTCTGCCAGACCCTGTGTTTTTTACACTTGACCACTGAGACTTCCTACTTAACAGCCCCTTGCCCCAGCATGTTAGGAGACAGAAGCTTTATTCATAGGTCCTTTTTCAGTCTGTTGAGTTTATTTTTTAATTCACTCCATATTTTAGAACACAATACTCTAGATGCTGTCCACTGAATAGTACTGCCTCTACCTTGATCAGGACAACAGACTTCTTTCACTCACAGGTGGCATGCATCAGTCCGCTTGTGCCGTTTGTGCAGACAACCACAGATTCATCTCAAAGTGAACTAATCAATTAAAAACTTCAAGTCTATAATTAGTAGGCTGTGAAACCAGCTCTCCATTTCTTTATTTGTAATGCTCTTTGAATCTAAGCACAACAGTTTTTATATTTGCTGCTTTTAAAATTCATCCACTTACTTTAATTAGACTCTCTGATCAAAACTGTCACTTCAATTTCAATTTTATCACCAAAAAAAGTGACAGACATGCTGCCTGTGTCTTAAATAAAATTTTGATTGAGCGAGGACACAGTATATATAAAGACTTGAGCCTATCACAAGGCAACTATGGTTTGTTGTTCTAATGACAGAGGCTATAGAGAATGTCAGGATCTCTAGGTTGGAAGAGCTTTTCCGATAAACAGCTGCCCTCCTCCCAGCACTGACTAAAGCAAAGGTGTTGTTATGAACGCATGCTAACGGCATTCTTCAATTTGGAAGACCCAGAATCGTTCCATTACAGCAAAGAAATCACACTAGTTTGGCATGACTTGTTTTCAGTGACCAGGCTGATTCCCACCGCTTTTTCTGGGCCTGCTACAATCCTATCCTAAGCCTCCCGTGCCCTCCTCCGAAGGACGGGCGGGGAGTGGACAGCATATGCTGGGTTTCAGTACCAACATTCACAAAAGTGGTTAATAACTGCAAAGAAGCAACAAACTTCTTAATGTAAATTAACATGAAGCCATCTTTTCAAAGTCATTTTTACTGAGATCATGACCACTACATTATTAAAAATTCAGTATTCTAGAAAAGTGCTTCAAATTTTACAAATGTATCATTCATTACCAGGTATGAATAATAAAGCACAAATACCTTCAGTTTAAGTATAAATGTTCTAGAACAAACTTTTAACAACAGTTACCAAATGTATATCACATGAGTAAACTGACAAACCCACAAATTAAAAGAAAAACTGACCTGTCCTTCCCCTTAGGGCACACAGATAAATTAAGAAGAAAATTTAATTAGCTCATTATACATTTTTAATATCTCCAGGCAAGTGGACAAATAACTACTTTAAAAGATCATTTGGAATCACGAAGTACAGCATAAACTGCCACCTACAAAGCCATTACACATATCTTAATGACATGCTACTTACAGTTACACTGTTGACATTCTGAAACTTAACATAGCGCAGTGGGATGATGCTGTCTTCTTTAATATCATCCTCTGTTAGTTCCAGAGCTTGAGTTGGTTCACTTCTTTCTGCTTCTTCAAAATCCATAGAGCGGGGTAGGTTGATAAAAATTTTTACGTATTTAGGACCTTGACCTACAAAATGGGAGAATAAAATAAAACACTAAAAACCAAACATACAATGTTTTCTTACCTATGTTATTACACTCATACTATACAAACGTAAACACATACGCACATATCTACAGGTATCGTTAGGAATTCTAAGGAAGTCTAAGTACATCCATAGCCATTTCTTGGCCTGCTGGCACTGCACTCTAGGGATTCCAGATTAAAACACATACAAACATGCACACATGTGCACACATACACGTGCTCAAACTTCCCGCCCTCCAGGACAAAAGATGCACTACGGAACGCAATGCTGCTAGGGAGGAGGGACAGACGCAGCGCTGGGGCCTGGCAGTGTGTGCAGGTGAACAAGTTTCAGGAAAGAGTTGGCGTGGAGCTGGGCCCTGTAATTGCCAACAATGGGCACATTCCGTTACTTAAGAGGAAAGCATTATCAGTGACACCATTAGCCTAAGATGCTTGATAAAGCATCTTAGTCCCTTTAACTTCATGGTACAATCTAAGACCCATATTTTCGGGCTGATTAAAGAATCCTAAAATATTCACATTGCTTAAATGTGCATCTCTACAGCATGTTTTTACAAATACTTTGTATTTTCAAAATAAAGACAGTTTCACTAAGGAAAGTTCATTAATACATAAAAATTTAGAATAAAAAATGAGAAAGAAATGCTACTTGATAAATAGGGTGTAGGCTCTTTCTTCCAATTAAAAAACTAAACTAAAAGAACATCTAGTCCCTACCCACTCCACCCTCCTTCCACTTCAGGCTCCCCCGCAAAAAAAATACCTCAACTAAAACAGAAAAAAAAGGGAGGAGGTGAGTGAGGAAAGTCTTTATTTTTGAAATGCCAAGTTTGTACAATCATGTTTACGGCATCATACATGTAAAGAACATGAATCTATAAATATGGCACAAGCATTAGTTTTTATCACCCGTGATGGGAGTTTGAAATAAGTATCTCCCCATTCTGATCCTAGAAAGTGGCTGTTTCGAACCTAGAGTTTCAGAGTAATATTTGAAAGAAAACGTTCACTTGCTTTCAGGTTAAGAGGAAACTTAAATTCTAAAATTAAAAACCTTAGAAATAAATCTCACATTATTTGCCCATTTACTTACATCCTCACTTTGTTACAAAAACAATTTCACTCCCAAAACAAGGATATTCTACTTCTACCTAATAAACAGAAGTAGGCCTGCTAACGGGTCTACACAGCAGAAAGTTTTAAGAAAAACTGTCCATTACTTACCATTATCTGGCCCTTGAAATTTCATTGAATAAAGCTTAACAGGTTGATTGAATGCCACAGTAATAAGCAGCTGTTAAGAAAATAATAGCTTAATTTTAAAAGAGCTCTTGAACACCTTGAATACACATAAAGACTAAGAATTAATTCAGAGGCAAAAAATTTTAATTCGTCTCAATGTAATATGTAAAGTCAGTAAGCTGAAAGTCACTTGATTAGAGTGACATTTGAAAAACACAATCATATTATTCACATAAGAGAATGACAACAAATTTAATAATTCGTTATAACTATGCATAAGAACCTAAGACCTATAACCTACAAGTTGGCAAGCAATCTATTCTCTATAAACTCAAACAAAATTCTCAAATTTAAAAAAAATTTAAAATATTTGTTAGTATGTAAGCTTAACATTTTTCAGGATGGTTTATTTGTTAAGTACCCACGTCACTTAACAATTTGTAGACAATTTACAGCTTATGTGGAGAGATTAGCCCTCAAATGGACTTTATATCATCCAAAATTCAAGAGAAGAGGATTCTTAAAGCTCTAGAGTCGCCTCCAAATATCATTTAGTATGAACACAGTGTGAAAACTATTCCCGAAGCTATACAAAATAAGGTAGCTCTTGTTGGAGCAAAAATAATGGGGTTTAGACTTACAGTTTTGGAATCATTATGGTTCGTCTGCCTGAGAAAAAACTTATATCCTTTGGACTATATCATTTGGTTATATAAGTACTTTTTATATTTAAGTTGTAATAGTGTGTCAAAAAGAATAAGCATGACTTGTTTGGGGATCTGAACCACAGGTGAAAGGGAAATGAGAGTGAAAGCTAGAAATAGATCAAGTCAGCAAGAATCTGATGCTGGCCCTGGCCGATGTGGCTCAGAGCACTGACAGACAGCCTGCAAACCAAATGGTCACCAGTTCAATTCCCAGTCAGGGCACATGCCTGGGTTGCAGGCCAAGTCCTCAGAAGAGGGTGCGCAAGAGGCAACCACACACTGATGTTTCTCTGCCTCTCCTTCTCTCTCCCTTCCCCTCTCTCTAAAATTAAATAAATAAAATCTTAAAAAGAAAATTCTGACACTGTCTTCCTGAAGCCAGTGAAAAATCCTTTGACTCTTAAGAAGCATGATCAGATTCATATTTAGAAAAAAATAGTTTTTGCAAACATGTGGAAGATGAACTGGAACGGGCACAAAGCAGTCGGTGGAACGGAAAGTAAATTAAGGAAAACAACAGCGTGGATGAAGGCGGCTCGATGGGGGCACCGCTGCACTACTGCCTCCGCGACAAGGCAGGAGGACAGGGAAGCGCAATACGGGTGTACGCCTGGGAGTGAGGACCAGACAGGCAGGGAGCGCTCGCTCTGCGTGAGTAAAATGTATACAAGGAGGACAAGAATGAACGAAAGGACTAAAGGGTATAAGGGTTCAACTCAGCAGTGGGGCCGACCCAAGAGTTCGGCGATTCTCCCAGAGTGCCCGGCAGCTCGCCTGGAACAGAGGACAGGAGGTGGGTCTGCACAGCCAAAGGCAGGGGTCAGGGAAAACCAAACTTTCAAAAAAGAAAGGAAGAGGCATCATCTAGGAAAGAGAGACGTAAAACCATGAGATGGAAACTTGATAAAGAAACAAGAGCAGGTATAAATACTGATGATCCTTATAAGCCGTAACCTAGGCATTCAATCACCTGTTCATCACAATCAGATTCCAGGAAGGTCAAGTCTTTTCGTAAACAGTTGTCAAATCCATGCTCATCACTTTCATTAAGACACTCACAGCCAGCCTTGTTAATAAAAGGCATTAAATCCATCTGAAAATATTAAATCAAGACGTTAGGCAAAGCATTTGGATTTGGTATAAAAATCTTAGTAAAAAACTTAAATATGTGACTTGCTCTAGATTGGGCAATTTTAGAGAAAATGACTTTTAAAATAGTTATTAAAACTTTCATAGTAATCTTTTCTTTTGAGTTTCTGACTGAGATCTACCGCTAATTATTAAAAGCCAAATCTAGGCTTAGCCCACTTGATAAGGCATCAGAAACCAAGCCTTTAACACTAAGATTATAAAATACTGACTGATACTTTTTGTAATATCAGCATTTTATTGTGGAAAATACGTAAATTAAAATACCTGTAAGATCCAAAGAAAGCCTACATCCCTCTTTTAGAGGCCACAGTTTCTTTAAATCTATATCCATGAAGGACTTAGAGTAAAAAAAACTAGCAAATATGGATTTGAACTTTTTACTACGAAAATTTCAAACACCCATAAATAGAATACAGCAGCACACTCCATGTACCCACCCCCAGCTACAATAAATAACAGTTCATGCCCACTTTCATTTCATCTCTACCTGCGACCAGCCCCCAACCATTCCCAGTTATTTTTAAGTAAATCTTCAGACTTTTTTCATTTCATTCAAGCATTTCAGTGTGTATAGCATTTCTAAGTGATAAGGACTCATTAAAAAAATCTTCAATATCATTATCAAACTAAAAAAATACTGTCAAAAAATAATATTGTCAAATATCAGTGTTTAAATTTCCTCAATTATCTCACAAACGTTTTATAGTTGAATTGTTAGACTCAGAATAAGGATCAAAAAAAAAGTACCAAGACTGTATTCAGTTAACACATCTCTTAAATCCCTCTTCTAACCATTCAGCCCACGGATTTCTGCCATCCTGACCCTGCCAATTGCTCCCCCGTGGCGGCGGCACTGAACGGACTCTTGTAAATCTGCTAGCTAGCCCTTCCAGGCTCCCAACACAGCGTGCGGAGAGCTGTGGTAATAACAGTCCTCGGTCTGGCTACTGACGTCAGTGGGAATGCCTTCAGTGCTTCCCCGTTAAGATTTTACTGACGCTGAATAATAACCGAGTGATAAATGTTGTTAAATACCTTTTCTGCACATTATGAGATCATGATTTTTCCTCTGGATTGTTGGATTTTGCTACTAATATTTTATTTACAATTTTTCTTACAATAATCCTAACTGGAACTGGTCAGTAACTTTCTATTGGTGCAAACTCTGTCAGATTCTGGGATCAATGTCATACACACTTCAGAAAGAAACCTGAAAGTTTTCTCTCTTTATCTGGTCTTAAGGTTCAGCAGAGTTCCCCTGGGAAGCCATCATGGCCGTTATGGAACAGTTCTTTCACTCTTTGTTCTAATAGCGTCTTGATAAACTTTACTTTCCTAGAAAAGTATCGATTTCATCCACTAAACAAGGAAAATTTTTAAAATTCACCAAATATTACAGATTGTCAGTTGCACGTTCACCTTTCTATCTGAGTCTTCTTTATGATATATTTTTTCACCCAAAGATACTGATGCATGTATAAATAGTTCTGGAAGACTAAAGGAAACTTTATTACATGTCAAATAATTATCAATACGGTAATAATCCATTACCATAATAAACTTAACTATTCATGTGGTAGCCTAAATGGTTTCAAAGCCAAATGTTATTGTGTATTATATTAAATGTTATATTACATGAAATCTCAAAGATATTAACTCAGAGTAACATTTTGTAGACAATTCCAAAAAAAGGAGGAGGAAAAAAGGAGCATTATAGAGCGAAGTTCTACTGTTGGAGAATTATGCTGAACTTCACAAATATGTGCCTTGAAAGGGTAGTTTTAAGAAAATCTTTTAAATGCTTATGTTTTCTCTCCTACCAATGGGCAGTTTCAATACTATATCCTGGATTAAGAACGCAGGCATGAAGACAAAATTGTAGTCATACTTCCAAAACCTTAATGATGGCAATAAACTAAGTAGATAAATTATTTGTAATCAATTTTACTGACCAGTTCTAGTTAGGAATATTGTTGTGAGGTTTATTTATTATGGGTATGCAAAACAAGTACAACATTCAAACAGCTGCATTAAAGAGCTTCGTCTATCTGGAACAAAATGGCATTACATTGTATATTTAACTCCCAAATGACATATTCTAACAACATGCAGAGGGAACTATCTGCCCAACGACTTGCCAACAATGAGAAAAGAGTCATGAGAACGCAATCGGACAAATCCAGACTGTGGGACAGTCTATACATCAGACGGTTTCATAGACTTGCCCTGTACAACAGGATAGCCATTAGCCACATGTGGCGATTTTAAATTAAGTTAATTAAAATAAAAATTCAGTTCCTCAGTTGCACTTGTCACATAACAAATGCTCAACAGCCATTTGTGCCTCGTGGCTGCTATATTAGACTGGTGCTGGTTTAACTTAAAAAAAAAGGCACAGAGAAGTTTCCTCACTAAAGAACATTAGAAAGTATGACTCAAATGCAACACGAGATCCTTGAGTTGATCCCGCGTGGAGGAAACAGCTACAAAGTGTGTTCTGAAGACAATTAAGGAAATCTGAACGCAGGCTGCACATGAGAGATACCATAGCGATGCTGAATGTCTTGGTAGTGACGATGGTATTCTGGCCACATAGGAAAACGTTCTATTCTTAGGGGATACATGCCCAAATACTGCGAGGTGAAGCGTCATGATACCTGTAAGTCACTTTTAAATGTTTTGGCAAAAATTAAAAGTTCTGGATAGCAGCATGGAGCACGATATTTAGAGCGGATGAACACAGGTGAGGGTATTATGGTTGTAGTACTATGTCAACTGTTTTTTATTTTTTTAATAAATTTCACTCTTTTTTGGTAGAGAAGGGAAAAATCCAACATGAGATGCACAGAAAGTTACAAAAATCTCTCCACTCTTCAAGATGTTGGTTAAAGAAAGGTCTACTTACTACACAAATTAGGATCTGATTTAATGTCTGATTTGACTTTGATAAATGATGACATATTTGTAGACCAAAACTTACAGTTCTAAGGTCAAAACAATATACTAACAAGCCTCAAGATTCAGAGCACATACAAATGCAAGTTCAATTCCAGACTGCCTCACATTCAAACTTGGGGCGAAGACGACTTGATTTGGAGGGCCTGAGGGGAGCTGTCTGAACCTACAGTACGTACTCTTAGCAAATTATGGGTGAGAGAAGAGACAAGGTTTTGAATTTTCCTGACTTCAGTACACATTTTAAAAAACTAAATCACTGTGCTCAAAAAAGCACTCTCTTACTTCTGAATAAGAATCTATTATGATTCTTAACCTTTTCAGTATCTTTTGCAACATCTGAAACCTAAAGGAGACACATGTATGCATTTATCTTACTCTGGCTCCAGTTAAATTATGAGTTCCAAAACTGTAGCACGTGTAAAATAAACACGTGTACAGCCTCTTATTAAAACATAATGACTAAAAGTCTTTATTCCAAAAAATTGAAAACTTCATTTGAAAGTTGTCAATACATTTTTGTAATGCTCTATTTAAATCTACTTAAGACACAGGTTTTCATTCAGCGTCTCTTACTCCCGTTAAGTCTCTACTTGTGTTGTGGGGGCAATGTTTTTTGGGGAACACATTACCAGTATTAAACATTTAATAATCTTGTTAAGATGTAAATAGTTCAAAACTTTTAATGTCTTGATTGACACCAGATGGGAGAAAACAAAAATGTTTTAATAGCTTTTCACATTGTATTCATAACATTTGCATGCAAACAAACTTTTTTTATTTCTTTAAATTTTATTTTGTCCTGCTCATTTTCCCACCTGAGGCCAGCACACTGAGAGCACACTTTGCTGTGTGGAAGGAAGTACCCCTGTAGCTAAGCAGCAGGGCTGTTGTGCTCAGGTGTTTTCATGCAAACACCCTTAGTAATAAAGAAACAAATACAAAGTTGTAAACACAACAGTTTACAAGGCAAGTGATTTCCAAAAATTTCCAAAAGGTGCCATAACCCTGACTTACACAACATGTTTATACTTTCTAACTGGATACTGCAAATTTCAAGTTATTATTCAATATATAATAGTTCTACTTTAAATATTCACTGTACTTCCCCAACTACAAATAACTGTCAGTACCACGTGCTAGTTACTTTTTGAAGATACAATCCCCCACACCTACAAACACACTCAGAGAATCTCTCATATTTCTCTATCAAGTCTCCTTATTCAGCATGAATTTAAGGGACTTAGGGAAAGGACTTGTAGCCCCACGACACCGATCTGCTCTCAATATACATCCTTTCACATATTAGCTCTAATTTGAGGTAACACTTTTTAAAAAAAAAATCATTTCTTGATCTGCCAATACAATAACTTTATTTACCGGTTTGCATAAACAAATCAGCTACCATAAAATGCTACTTCTCAATTTCACTTACTTCCTGAATAACTCTCAAATATAAAGATACTGCATTATAACTATTCATACTAGTTTTCAAAATTATTTAAATTAAGTCTTCAAGTTGTTATTTAGAATAACTTACTCTTAAAACTAGAAAAACGCATCTAATACTCAAGTCATACTTGGTTCTAAAACAAAATCAATAACTAGCATATTATTTTTAGGGGAGTAAAGGTATTTTTTAAAGTCTTAAAATGGCTATTAAAATAGTTCAGAAAGCAGATTTTTTTAAAAAGTGACAAAGAAAACTAGCAGGAAAATAGTTCACAATGGGGGATAAAGTTGTAATACACACACATGGACAAATCCCAATAGTCAGCCAATGAATCTACTTTTGAAGTTCTTATTTGAAAGAATTCCAAACTAGTAAGAGATAAAACATGAAAACACAGTCAATCTCACTTTAACCAAATAATGGCAAAAGGAAGACATATCGTGATTTCACTTCCACGTCTACGTACATAGCCTTTTGGAATATCTGTGTCCTCATTGCTGCCGGGGTCGTTTTCTAAGTGCTGCTTGATTTTTTCTTCTAATCCCACAGCATCTGCTCCTTGATATTGATCAATTCTTACTTTGTTTCGAAAAAACAAAAATGTAGGTGTTGCTGATATATTGTTGGTGGCAGCTGTTCCCTAGAATTGATAAATAAGATAGCATTATGAATTAAAATTAATCTTAAACCACTGTGAATATTCAAATTATCTCTGTATGTAAGTTAAATATCAGAAGCATGGACTGAAACATGTAAAATAATTTATTCCTAATTGCTACTTAAAAAAGGAAGGCCTATGCTTTAAACTGCATTGCCCATGGAGGCACACCTATGTTATATTATTTGCTTTACACCCACAATGAAGGAGAGCACTGTATTTTCTCAGTTTTAGGGTTAAATACTTCATGCAGGAGAACAATCAGCTCCCCACACAGAAACCGCTGTGCAACACTATATAGCTCTCTCGTAAGTGCATACTGCTTCCCAGAGGGATACTGGTGTGTCAACGCGAACCACCGGTGCTGGGAGAGAATACACCCGCAAAAACAGAAGCCCACCTGCCCGTGAAGGTGAGGTGATATACTCTGTATTGCAACCCTCACCCAGTCTCTAACACTGATGTCCCATCAAACATGCTGCAACAGCTAGCTTTTTAAGTTTTGCTCCAACTCCACAATTACTACAAAACTAGTAAATGGAAATTAGCGCCTAAGCACTGATTCATGAGAATTTATAAAGTAAATATGTCACCTTACACATTCAAATACTATGAACAGGTAACCACGATATCATTTAAAGAAAAAAAGCATAATGTTCACATGAAGATGTCTTCTCTAAGCCTCATTTTAGGAAAGACAGACCTTCACAGGGCTGTCCAAAAGAAATGCAATGTGAACTGTACGTATGCATAATTTAAAGTTTTCTAGTATCCATGACAAAAAAGTAAAGAGAAACAAGAAAAATCCGCAGCTGGAGGACAGCACCGCTCCAGAAGACAGCACTTCCAGACTGAGGCAGAGGGTACGTGAAAAGCGAGGCAGTACTGCAGTCCAGCGGTACGCAACGGCGGTACTAAACAGTAAACGTCAACATAGGATTCACACGTAACATTCTAAATCCTTTTCACACTCAGTAACAAAGACAAAGCTTCACAAAAAAAGAAGAAGAAGAAGAAGAAGAAGTCCCTTGGAGGAAAAGACTGTACTTTAGTAATGGAAGGAATAACTCCCCCATATTTCTACATATGCACAAATATCACACAGCCTTCCCAACAAAGTAATCAGGACACTCTATCTAGAACACTGTGGCTCAATCAAAAGTAACCAGCATTTTACAGTTTCTGATGAGTATGCAGCTTTGTAGCTAAGATTAAAAATTGATCAGTGCAAATCAAACTACAGGTGGGGCAAAAGTAGGTGTATGATGGTTTGTATGGAAAATAATACAATAATTAATAAATAAGAATACAAGAATAAACTGTTTCATACTCTCACAACTGTAAACCTACTTTCACCCCTCCCTGTATAACCAAAAATTTTCTGCTACGGCTTTCTAATCAGCCAATGCCTCTGTAGTAGAGGACATAAGTCTAGATTTGCAAAATATAAAGAAATGTAAAAACACACAGAACTGCTGGGTGACCTATTAGTTTAGCATAACATTAACTTTATGTCAGAAAGCTACTAATATAAACTCAGAAGCAATTAATAATTGAATTACCTTTCTTAACTAATGCAGCCATGATGGCATTTATAATGATCATATCAACGCAACATTTTCTTATTTTCAAATTAATAAATACTATATGCATAAAGAGATAAACAAAGGACAATATTAATGTTGAAATTCAAATCGATTTGCAAATAACATTTTGTAAAAGGGACTCCTTTCGCTTACCTGACACTGATGTACATCTACTTCCAAGAAAACTGCCTGTGGGTACTTATTACTCATGGTACTGAATGCAGGGGCAATCCTTAAACATGGTCCACACCTGTGAGAAAGGTGAAAGAGATGCTCGGTAAAATAACACCAAAGACTGAACTAATTTATACTGTAAAAAAGTTATCAACCAAAAGATAAAATAAAAAACACAAATTCTGATCATCCTGGCTTTAGACTTTCTAGTTCTTGCCACTGAACTATTTAGATACACCCACTTCAATACGACATTTTTTCTTATCAATTTTTCTTTTGAAAGAGAGAGGAAGGGGCAGAGAGAGGGAGAGAGAAAGAGGACTGATTGTTGGCCACTTATTTTTGTACTCACTGGCTGACTCTTGTATGTACCCTGACCAGAGATCAAACCTGCAACCCTGGTGTATCGGGATGACACTCGAACCAACTGAGCTCACCGGCCAGGGCTAACACCAATGGTCAATGACTACAGAGGAGTGTTACAAATCTAGAGGCCAATAGTGTTAAGTCTCTCAGTGTTGTTCACTGAGACAACTTAAAGATCTACTTAAATGAAGGAATATATCAAGCTTATGAATTAGATAATCAGTATTTTCAAGGTGTCAATTCTCAATTTGGTCTCTATAGTCCATAAAATACCCCACCAGGCTTTCTTGGAAAAATTAACAAATTTATATTCTAAAACATATAGGGAAATATTGAGTATATCCCAAGCTATTTTAAGGTTCAAAGCTGAAGAAATTACACTACCAGATATTGAAAACTATCATAAAACTCTGTAACTTAAGAATGTACAAAATTGGCACAAGGATAACAAACTGACCAATGTTTAAAAAAAAAAAAAAAAAGGAACCGACCGATCCCATACACAGTAACCTGTTTTACGAAAAGGTGACACAAAAGTGCAGTGGGTAAAGGATGACAGTGTTTAGTCAACTAGACATCCAAATGGGGGAAAAAATGAATTTTGACCCCTACCTCACACCATACACAAGCACCAATTCCAGATGGATTATAGATTAAAATGTGAAAGGTAAAATATTAAGGGTGTTAAGAAAATATAGAGAATAATTTCTAAACCTTGAAGTATGCTAAGATTTCTGAAAACACAAAAGCCACTAAAGAAAAAAATTGTATAATGATATATTGGAACACACTTGATAAACTGGAAAATACTAGTACTGAGACTTATCACAATATTACTTGAAGAGTAAAAAGATAACCCACAAACTGATTAAAAAAAAAAATCTGTCAAACATAAACAAAGCACTTAATCCTCTAGTATGTGAAAACTCTCCTACAAATCAGTAAGAATAAGACTAACACCCCAAAAGAAAAACAGGTAAATTTCTGAATAGGTACCTGACAAATGACGTTTATCAAGACAGTCAATAAATATGAAAACATGTCCTGTGTCACCAGCCACTAGGACACCAGGGAATGCGTGTACACAGTAAATGCACCCAAACACCGAACACGAGAAAGCATGCAGTATGGTCCCGAAAGTGCAGCGACCGAACTCGGTGACAGCTGGTGTAACCCACTTCAGAAGGGAAGAAAAGAAACTGGCAGTCTCCGCTAATGCGAGGTTAATGCCTACCGACGATGGTTTCTGGGGCATACGTCAACAGAAAAAAAAATGCCTACATATACTTGCCTTACAGCATTCAAAACAAACAAAAGAACAAAAACTGATAGTAGCAACATTTCTGATAGCCCCTAACTGAGGGCTACTCAAATTCCTATCAACAACACAATGAGTAAATTAATTGTAGTTATTCATGTAGTAGAATACTATACAATGAAAACGACTACTGTAAAATCTCTTGCAAAAACATGGGTGAACCCTACCAACAGTACTGAGGAAAGATGGACACTATACGATTCCAGGTGTGTATAGTGCAAATACATGCGAAATCAATCAATGGTGGTATATACCAGGACAAAGGTTACCTTTGTGAAAGTTCGTGACAGGATGGTATCACATGAGAGAATTCAAGAGGCTGGTAACATCCTATTTGTCCAGAAGCTGAATGCATGGGTGCATGTGTCCAGTTTGTAAAACTTGACTAAGCCATGTACATTTAGAATTCTGCACTATGTATGTTGTAGCTCAATAAAAAGTCAAAAGAATGAGACAAATCTTGGCTTTTGCATACGGAAACACAAGGAAAAGCAACTTGCAAAGCACAAAATGTTCAATCTCAAACCGTGACCGTCTCTCTACTCTTAACATTCTGAGCGGCACTCTCATCCCATGCCATCCTTAAGCTTCACATCAAAAAGCTAAGGAAGTAACTACTAAGTTCTTAAATATTAAACCAGATGCTTCTGAACGTAGAGTTTTAGACTTAACAACCCTCAAGCAGACCCTGAGACAAAATTATAAAGAAACAAAACATTTATAGTGGACTAAATCTATGAGTAGTTTAGCAAATTACTTCTAGCTATTAACTTCTTAAACATTACGGATGGGAGTACAAATTAGTAGATCCTTTATGAAGGGCCAGTTAGTCGTTACTTATCCATTTTAAATGAGTACAACCCAATACTTAACAATCTTACTTCTAAAAGTCAATCCTATCTTAACACTTACTCAATTACACAGTATGTACAAGAAGTTCAATGCAATAGCTGTAGATGGTAAAAAAAAAAAAAAGAAAAGAAAAGAAAAGAAAAAAGACGACTCTAAATGGCAACTAAGAGAAATAGTGTTACAAGTATGACCCATTCACACCAGGGGATAAGAATAATCTGTGCTGTGTAAAGAAAACTAAGTCTCATGATAAAATGTTTTCTATGATCACATTACACACACACAAGTTTAGGGGAAACTTTTAAAATTATCCATCCTTCTGCAACCTTTGCTTTTCTTATGATGACCAGGTATTTTTATTTTAAAATATTAAATAGGTTGTCACAAAAGAGGCACAGGTCTTTAGGCTATACAACCATATACTCATTCCTGAAAAATCTGCCTTCTGTAAAAGCATGCCACAAAATAGAGAGTGTATGGGAGGAAAATAAGACTGATGGAAACCACTGAAACCCACACAATTTTGTAAAAATATCCCTAAGAAAAACAGTAAGTAGTACTCAGGAAATACTTGGGCAGCTAGGCAGGTGGCTCAGACCTAGAGGCTACCTCAGAGGATATTTAAAATAAACAAAACAACCAAGTGGAAGTGCCCACTCACAGGTGCTGTGAAACCCAGGGGGAAGGGGAGCTTTGGGCAGGCGGGACTGCCATGGAGGCAGGGCGGGACAGGAGGAAGTGCAACACTGAGCAGGAACCCTTGGAGCAACTGAGCTGGGTGCTCACGTTAAATTTTATTAACTTTAACTTTCTTAAAATAAACCTGAAAGGGAGCTGGCCTGTGTGGCTGAGGGCTAGCATTTCTCCTTCCTGCTAAAGGTTCTATTTCCACTCCTGCTCTTCACTATCTGGGAAAAACAGAACGTGAACCGACACAACGTCCCCTTGATGCTGACATCACTGCTCTCATCACCAATCATGTATGAACTAACTGGTGTTAAAGAAACATTTCTTGTAGCCAAACAGACTGTATAAAATAAGGGCTACCTTGCAAATAACCACTCCCTATCAAACTTAACCTTATGTAGAGCTTTTGGTTAATTACAGTCAGTCAACATAGATTGGAACTTAAGTCAAAATAAGTCATAGAATACAGAAGCACTATATTATATGGCAGCATACTTTCAGTTAATTTGAATAATAATTTGAATAATAATTTGTTATTGAATAATTTGAATAGGACTTTCAGTTAATTTGAATTATTATTCAAATAATTTTGAATTATCTTAAGTAAGTTTATTTTAAGTAAGGTTATTTTAAGTAAGATGTTTGCTTTGTTTATCATTAGCATTTAACAGTAAACTTAAATTTCCACTATTGGTTGAGCTGATTTCTCTGTATAAAATGAGAAACAAATAGATTCTCCAAGGACCTCTCCCATCTCTACAATATTACACCAAATACGCCTGAATTTCAGGATTGTACTTTTTTCTCTTGTGCAGACCTTGATTCATAGCCCTTAGTTCGCAATCATAGGACCTTTGAACCTGTTTATAAAAGACACCGCCGAGCACCTAGTCCAGAGGTTTAAAAAAGAAGAGCTGTTTTTCTACCTCTGAAATTCTTTTTGACTGAAAGCTTATCTGTGAACTCCAACATGCAAAATGGATATGTAAGAAGGATTCTGTTATGCTTTTTTGAGATAAAGAGAACACAGCAGGCAACCTGCTAGCTTTCTGCAATTTATGAAGAACCAAACTCACAAAACTAAAACTTTTAAACTAACCTAACCTAAAATTATTTAATAAGTGAGAACTGAAGACCAGGAAGTTAAGCAACCAGCCCAAGATGAGACACTCTAGTTACTGGCATGGCCACAACTAGAACCGTTAACTCCTAAATCCAGTCCACAATCAGCTTTCTCCGAAAGCACCACGTTAGTTCCTTCTTCACATGTAAGCTTCCTTGTTTATGGTCATCATACGAATTCTATGTCAGGAACTTGCTGCGCTTCCCTGTTTGCGAAAGTCGTCAGCGCTCTACTTTGAACAATCACATGCATAAACACATTCCGCTAGAGTACTGGTAAGGAAAATGTATGGGCTTTCTGAAGCTATTTTTTAAAAGCTTATTTTTTCTGCAGAGTATGCTTTAAAATAGGTCATTTCTAGATGCATTATATTTACTCATAGGGAGGTATAATTATAATTGGTCCTATTAATAATACAAAATAGCTACCATTCACTGAACACTTACTATATGTTACACAACTTACGAAACCCTTAAATTCATTTAAGCTTTGTAATTCCTCACTGTAAAGACAAGAACAATGAAGTACAGTGCTGGAATTTGATCACAAAACTCAACTTTTTTTTCTCTCTTAATCCTCCCTGGAGGATATGTTTATTGATTTGAGGGAGAGAGGAAGGATGGGAGGGAGGGAGAGTAGAGAGGGTGGGAGATAGAGAAGAGAGGGGTGCGGGGGGAGGGAGAGAAAGAAACATCGATTCCATACACGCCCAGAGCGGGGATCGAACCCACAATGTGCCCTGACCAGGAATAGAAACCTTTTGGCATATGGAACAATGCTCTAACCAGCTGATCTGCCAGCCACAGCCAAAACCCAACTCTTAACTGCTATTCCAAAAACCCAGAACTGTGGCCTAGACAGTGCTTTTTGTTGTTTTTTTCTAAATGAACTGCCAAGATGAAAATCGTTTATATGCTCCAGCAAGGAATCCATACAGATTACATACTGTACGATACCATTTTTATAAAGTTCAAATCCAGGCAAAACCAAACTGTACTGTTAGAATTCAACAGTAATGAGGAGAATCTTGCAGGAGGGTCAGGAGTGCTGGTGTTGCTTAAATGCATGTAACCACTTTGAAAACTTGTCAAACTATACATTTAAACGATCTGTGTGCATTTTTGTATGCATGCTATACTGCAATCAAAAAGTTTAATTGATAAAATTCTCTGTATGTTCTTTCGACTCACCATGCCCCTAGTGATCTTAAAACTACCTACCTCACTGCCTAACATTATCTGCCTCGTTCCTATGGTCTTTGGGGCTTGCTAACTGTGTGCAATAGTAAGCTACCCTCAGTCCACAGCAATTTTGCTATATATAATTAATACAATATACATATGATGTATTATTTGGACAAGCTACCAAAGCCAGTAGAACTCAACATCCTAATACACATCAAATTCTTCTTGGGTGGTAACAATAACAGCTAACCAACTACAAAGTAACACTTGCTTTAAGAAAACTGAATACACAGTAAACATATTACAAAAGTGATACATTCATGAATTCAGGATAAAAAAAAATCATTCACAGTGGATTTTAGGGGGACAAAATGTATATCCTTTTAACACTGGAGCTTAACTGCCAATAATAAAAATGGCACTGCTTGTGACCATTAAAATGTACCTGGGTTTATGTAAAAAGTAACAGTTTGGAGATACCAGTTATAAAAACAGGTTACCATAGCATATTAATTAACATAATATAATTTTATTCTCTAAACAATATGGTTAGGTTAATTGTTAGTATTCCCATAAACAGGTAGGGGAAAGAATGCCAGAGAATGAAGTGAATTGTCCTTGGTCGTAAGATTAGTAGTGCAGACAGAGCAGCAGCCAAAGCATTCAAGGCATTTACTGAAAAATGCCAGGCTCTTCACTATGTAGAAATGAAACTACACTTCCCTTCTGCTTAGGCTAGGAAGGGCAAGGACAACCCTTAACAACCCAAATAGTGCATTCACGAATGGGACCGCAGTTATTTAACCTCTCCGTGACTCAATTTCCACAACTGTAGAATGGGGATAATTTCATTATTTTGAAGACTGAATGAGTCAATAAAAGGGCTTAAACAAGTGAGTATACTGAATGCCACTGAAATGTACACTTGAAAATGTTTAAAATGCTAAATTTATGTTATATATATTACTACCTATAAAAAACAAAAAAAAATACTGGAGATTTTTAAACTGAAGAATAACAATACGTGTAGTGTTTAGTAAAATTAATAGATGGTATAAAGCATGAAAGTGAAAAATAAGGAAATAAGGGTTAAAGTAGAATTGGAACAGAAATGATGCAGGTGCTGGAGAAACTATTTTCTTGGCCTAAAATGGGACATTAACTTTGATCTAAGAGCTTTCTTACATGATTTAATTTGGTACAGTTAGTTGTTGTCTAATACTTCTACCTATATATGTAAATCCAGAGTCATGATGACATAAAGTTTGTGTAGGAATGGTTTAACGGCCATAATACAATCTAATCAGATTTGTAATTACTTAAATATACTTTTGAATTTAAAAGTTCTCTAAATTCAACCGTTTTATTTACTCTCAGTTTTTAAAAAGAAAACAAAATTTTCATCCCACCAAAACACCTTTTAAAAGTAAAAACAGTGCTTTACCAATCAATGTCTGCAGTTACATTTATGGTTTAAATAATACATTGCTAATGGAGGTGTTTCCTTAACCACAAGATTTTCCCACTTTTCTCACTGCCATTAATAATGTATTACTCTGTCATCTCTCTCTATAGTAAAGGAGGGGGAGAGTGTACCCTTGAGAGACAAAAGCATAAATGCTCCCACCGATTAGAATTAGGAAAGTGAATTAAAAATGAGATTCACTATTAGAATCATCTCTTCCCTTTTCTGACTCTGGCTTAGGTACTTAACAAATGTTCAAGTATTCCCCATATCAAGATTACAAAATCATTAACTCTGGCAAGGCACAGTTGTAGAATTCTGACATTCCTTTTAGGCATGTGCTTATATATGAACTCTTTATCCTCTTCAGTTTAGTAAATGTCAAAGTCCGCATATCAAATGGGTACTCTATTCCACCATACAAAGTTCAAGGTACTACCCCTCTTCAACTCTGTATAAGAGAGACTGGTCCAAAAATAAGTCCTAATTTGTGTTCATTTCTATCTGCACCCCTCCATCCTCTTTAACTAATCATAATGTCGTCACTTCTACACTCAACATTTATTGAATCATGTTCAATAGATTTGAATCACTTTTTGCTCTGGGATTCAAAATACTGCTTTGTTTACACAGTTAGTTAGACAATAAGATGTATTACATAAACGTTTTTTAATTAACGTTTTACATATTACGTTTCTCCAAGTTACCGTAAGTGTTAAGTAATGTCGGGGGTCGAGGTAACTCAAGTGGAGACCTCCAATCCTTCTAACTAGGCACTGACACACGCAAGAGAAGGTCAGTAATTGCACCTGCTCGAAACTCGTTCCTGGATGCCTAGTTCCAACACATCACTCTCACACAGGAACCCTGCACACCCAACCAATATGGAAGATCCACCAACTCTGAGACCTGTAAATTATGTTAAGATTGACCTGAGCCAGTGAACATCTTTTCAAGGTCCCCGTCCTTTTAATTCCTCGGGTCAAAATCGAAGTCTGTTTGGTCAAACCCAAACATCTGGACGCCTATCTACCTGTATTATATACACCTACCGTAATTTTTGTGATCTGTGCCACCACATACATAGGGAACCCTAAGTTACAAAGCTACTGACCACACATGCAACAAAAAACGTAGGAAATTAAAAAGCAACCCAACCCACCATTAACTTAATTCAAAATGCATTAAGCTCAGCCTTTTGACTAGGTACCACGCAGATTAGTTGGATAGCCCCATCTGAAGCTTCCAAGGGTTTACAAAAATGCAGGTGGTGCAGAGTAGCAAAGCGTTCAGTAAATTAAGATTTCAAGGTTTCTAAGATGCAAGTGACAGCTGGCTCCCGGAAAGAAAGGGGCAGACACAAGCAGGGGCGGATCTAGGACGCTTCCAGACTAGAAAGAATACAGCAGGGCTCGTCGGAGGATTCAAAACCGGCTAGCGGGTATCTCCTGGGCTGAGGAACGCGGCCAGACTGGCCTCCGTGCCCGCCAGACCTCTGTGCACAACTAGGGGCTCAGACCCAAAAGCTGAGGCCTACTGGGCAGCGGCCTGGGGCTGCGGGCAGCGCCAGACATTCCGGAGCAGGAGTCCGCAGGGAATCGGGACCGGGAAAGAGCGGAAGGAAAGCACCGACGGACAGCAGGGGCCACATGGCTCGGGCCCGGCCTCACCCTCGCATGGTGAACTTGACCACGGCGAGCCTGGAGCCCGCGCCGCTTAGCTCCGGCTGGAAATCCGGGTCGCTCCCGACCGGCTTCACTCCCACCATTCTCAGAGAGCCTGCAAAGGAGGCTGCGACGCCACTGGCTTCGAAACTGCAGACGACGACCCGGGAGAGGAAGGTCGGGGCCTGGACAGAGGAGGTGGCGACCGCGGAGATTCTCCCGGGGATCACAGTGCCGAGTCACGCCAGGGAGCGGAGCGGCAAGGGGGCGGGGCCGGGGCGGAGAGGAAGAGCAGAGGGAAGGTAAGGCGCGCAGCCCCCAGCAGCCACCGCGCCGCAGGGCCGCGGACGCCTGCGCCGCTTGACGTCATTTCCGCGCCGTCCGTTTTGGCTCCCACCGCCCAATCAGAAAACGTAAATCGTGGCCCCACTCTCAACAGAGAAGCCTTTCGCCGCCTAGAGCGGCGCAGGCGCAGACCAGTAGGGATCGCAGGCTCAGGTGTGGAGTGCGACACGACGGGTTGTGTATTCCTCCGCGGTTGCAAGACCCTGGGCTTCTACTAAGGAGTTTCTCAGGATGGGAAAGTGAGAAGGGAGCCCCTTCTCCGGGGTTCGTGTTTTAAGCATCGCCAGCCCCCTCACCCTCGAAGTACTCCTTGGGTGGTCTTGTCTCATATTCGTGGCAAGTGGCCGCACTGGACCAGTAGACTTTAGGAACAGTGATTCACGGGTCTCATAATACCTGGTCGTTCTCTGTGCAGTTGCACGGAAAAAAAAAGTTATTTGCTTGTCCTTAAGTTGTGTTTAAAAAAGAAAGAAGGAAAAAAACTGTCCCCCCTTTATGGACTCCAAGCTTAGTGGTAGACGCAAACGGCAGTTACAGTGACAAAGAAGTTTGCAAAGGAAACGGTGGGGCTAATGAAGTAGGAGGACGGGGCAGAGTAAACTTGCTGGGAGATGGGACCCCTGCACTGAGTATTGACAAAAAAAGAAAAGGATAGCCAGATGCTGAGAGATGACGGGCATTTCAGGAAGAGGAACCAGGAGTGCAAATGCATGGGTTGAGAGGGCTATGATAACAATAAGAGTAGCTAATATTTAACAAATTATGTGTCCGTTAAGATACAAGCTCATTGTGTGTGTTTGCTCTCTTAATCCTTACAATAACCCTGTAAAATAGATTCTGTTATTCACGTTTAGACACCTGGTTAAGTTTACACACCTAGTAAGTCAAGCTTTGATTGAAGTTAAGGCAGCCTAACGCCAGCAAGCTCTTGTAAATACTAGACTAAGTGACAAGTCAAATGATTTGCTTTTGGCTTTAGCTGGGGAGATGAAATTGAAGGTAGCTATCAGATCTTGACTCGTTAAGAAATTGTATTTCAGCATAAAAGCAATGGAGTAATCACTGCAGGGCAATTTTGTGTTTCCAAAACCCCGAGGTAGCAGTGGGGAGGATGCAAGGTGGTGAGACTCGGTTTAGGTGGTTACTGTAATAATTGAACTGGGTTGGGGGCAGCTGCAGTAGAAATGAAGAGGAAATAAAGTTTGAGAAACAATTAGGAGATTAAAGCCATGAGGGTTAGTGACTAGTTTGGACCAGTTTCATGAGAGGACAGAGGGAGGAATCTGGAATAACACAAATATTTCAATTTGTGGTTCTTTACTGAGTTACGATGTGTGTGGGACATCCAGGTGAGGTATACAGTAGGTAGTAGCAAAGGCGAGTCTGAAATTAAAGAAAAAGGAGTAGGTTACAGTTATAGTTTTGAGAGTCATGAGTTTGGGCAATAAATGAAGCCCAAGAAGTATGAAAAGAGAAGGCTAAGGCTAAGGGTGCTGCAGAAACATGAAATGATTGTTCCTCATTGGACCCAGCCACAGCAGAGCCACAGTAATTAACATTCCTTTCTCATGTGAGACCAGCACAATGTAATGGCTTTACAGCCAAACAAGACAGAAGTTCCAATAATAGATCTCTGCTACTTATTATATGTTGTGGCCATGGACAAACCACTCACTTCTCTAACCTCAGCTTTCCTGTCTCTGAGAACTGGTTTGATGATACCTACTTCCTAGGGTTCTGAGGGTTAAATATAATAGTAGGCAATATGCATAAAGAATGAGAAAATACAATGCTCAAAGAAAGATATTTAGAAGCAATGGCATATTATTCAGCTAGGCTTGCCTGACAAAATACCACTGCCTGGGTGGCTTGCACAAAAGAAATTTAATTCTCAGAATCTGAGGCTAGAATTCCAAGATCAAGTTGCTTATCAGGGTTGGTTTCTCCTGAGGACTCTCCTTGTTTTGTAGACAGCCTCCTCCTTGCTGTGTTCTCAGATGGCCTCTTCTCCATGCATGCTTGCACATGCACCGATGCACATACAAGCACTCATACCCTTGGTGTCTCTTCCTCTTCTTGTAAGAACACCAGTTCTATTACATTAGGGCCCTACTCTATGCAGCATTTAATTTCAATTACCTCCTTAGGGGCCTTATCTCCAGATACAGTCACGTTAGGATTTAGGACTTCAAGCAACAAGTTTGTGGGGCTCGCAACTCAGTACATAGCAGATGGATTATTATTATTCCCGACGGTCCTCCCAGCTTTGTCTTAAAAGCAAACAGAAAGAGTATCTACGGAGACAACTATAGTAAATATTCAGAGGGGATTGTGAAAGCAAGACTTTAGAAATCTGTAGATTCCTGAGGAGCGAGATACAAAAGAAGCATTATACAAATTAGAGCTGATAGGGGAATTTTGTTGTTTATTTTCCATGTGTTCCTTCACATCCACTCTCAACCTTTCTTCACCCTGCTCTTAGTTCCAGAAAGCTGACCCATAAGGACTGGATCAATAGGATGCCTTGTCGGAGATTCTTTTTGGAGGTTGAAGGGTATAAGAAAGTGAGATCCAGTTACTAATTCTGTCAGCTCCCACCCCACTGTGTTGCCACAGATTGTGTCTACCAGAGGCTACAGCTCCTGTCCAGAGACTCTTCATATCATTAACCTTCAGAGTTCCTAGAACCACTGTCTTCCCTTGTCCCTGAAATCCTGGAAGTAGGATCACTCCTGCTGTTGGTAGCACATTTCACATAATCAGCAGAAACACTAGCCACCAAAATCCCAAATCTAGGATGTCCCAGAGGAAGCAGAGGTATGTGGAAGCTGTAATCCTTAGATGGCTTTTTTTTCCCCTCTAAATTTGTATAAGCCCTCCTAAAAACTTCATTTCCTGGAATTCTCATAAAAATTTTAGGAAAAACAGCAGACCCTAATTCACAGGCAGCAAACACAAGGCCAGTGGGCTGAATCTTTGTTTTATCCAGCCCAGCACCTTGTTTCTACCTGGCGGCAGCGCTGAGCTCTCGCTTAACTGTTAAGCAGTAGTTACATTTCTACAGTCTTAAAACTGCTTTCAGCCCTTTGAAGGCGACCATGGGGCTGATGTGGCCCCTGGTGAAAATGAGTTTGACACCCCTGCACCTAACACCTCTACAAGGATAACTTGTGATTATTCTTAAGGTGGGTGGTACACTCTCTCCATTGCTGGGACTAACCTTTAGCAGCGCCCAACTGCTGCACATCAACCGCCCTGTCCCATCCCTCTCGTGGCTGTGCAAAGATCGCTGTTGGGTGCCATCGGTTCCCAGAGTCTCTCTAGACTCAGCCTGAGAATTCCATTCAGCAGCACCCACTACCAGTCAGCACTCGGGATGAACCTGTCTGCCATCTCACATCTTACTGCGACTGTCATTCCCTGAAGTTCATAGTTCTCCAACTGTGGTGAGTTCATTGAAATGTGGGTGTTCAACTTCACATCCAGAGGCTCTGATTCAGTAGGGCTGGAAGGCAGCCTGGAAATCTAAATTTTAGCAAGCACCCGGAGTAGCTGATACAAGGGGTCCATATCTTGAGAAGCATTATATGGTGATAACTTGCTTGCTGTTATGTTATATTTATGTCACTTATGTACAAGGTACTGTGATAATGCTTTGAAGCACCACTCCTCCAGGGATATTAAAAGGGAGATAAGACACTTCTACAAAAGTTAATTATATGAGTTAAAGTGTGGTAAATGGATAGCAGAAATATAGGTAGCATACCACAGTAGTTCAGGAAAAGGAGAGAAAATTTTCATCAGGAATGAGCAAAGAATGCTTTATGAAAGAACATTTCTAATATTCAGGTATAGATAAATATAGATGGGAAATGCATAAATTTCTTCACTTCACGGAAATGACCCCTATTCAGACTCACCCATTCTTACCAAGTTCAGCCAATAAACAGAGGAAGGCTTTCTATTGTGACATGTAGCTGCCATGGGTTCATGTTGAAGATTTTATAAATAGATATGTTAGAGATATGTCATATGTGGCTTTTTCTCTCCTATTGTCTTTTGAACAAAGTAGGTACAAAATAAGTATTGGTTGAATAAATGAATGGCTAGGGAGCATAATGAGTGTGAATCTCAAACCACAAAATCAGATGTACAAGAAATATTACTTTGTGTCATAACTCAATCTCATTTTGATTCTGAATTCTCACCCTCCTGCTACATCCAACTAAAACAAAAACTTAACCTCATGTCCACTCTGTCTGCCTCAGAAACTGTGTCAAGTTTCTGGGTTCGGAGTGTGGTGGGCTTTGGCGTGCAAATCCCTGGGTGTCTCTGTCTACACCTACCATTTACAAGTGGATCCCTGTGAGGGAGCTTTGCCCGCAGAGCACGCCCATCTGCCACGGATGAGAATAAGTCTACCAAGACATGATCTGCTTGGGAGGAAAGGTGACCGAACTTTCAAAGGAGAAGGGCCAGGAGCCTTTTCCTCAATGGGCTTTTATTGGATTCAGTTTGCACAGGAATACAGGTAAAGCTCATCAATCATTGTCAGGGAGTAAGGATCAAACAATAGATAACATACAAAGAACTATGAGGGCTTATTCTGCGTCAGGGTCAGTTAGCTAAAGGGCTATAAAACTTTGGGAAACAAACTCATTTCGTGCTTGTACCCTTGTCAGAAAATTGAGGGCATTCTTAACAAAGCAGGTTTCACAGGATTTTATGCATTCTTTCTTAGGCCTGATCACCCCGGGGAACGTCCATTCCTGCTCAAGGCTCTACCGCCCTCCGGCATTGTCTCAGGCTTAAGTCAGGCAGCGGAAGTAAGGCAGCCAAGAGATTAGGAGACTTCTTGCAGACAGAATGAAGAGTCAGGCTATGTCAAAGCTGAGGGGTGAGGGTCCATCACCCCCTCTTTCCATAGCCACCCAAGTCCTTCCCTGAGGGCCCCTTCATGACCATACCTGTCTTAGGTTATCCCTCCTTTGAGGAATCTTACCCGTCATTGGCTAACCAGTCACCTGCTCAGGGCCAAGCAGGGTGAAGTAAAGGGGGCAGAGATGGCACCCCTGCCAGGGAGATAAGCTTTGTCTCCTTAGTGGTTTATGGTCCCAAGTTCTCTTACTCAGCTCGGCCATGGGAGGTTACAGCTTCTGAAACCAGGCAGGGTGGTTCCCAACAGATCCCTCTCCGCTTCATGTGACTACTTCAGGGGCTGGGCCCCTTTGTGATTGCCTAGGGACCCATCTCCCTAGACGCACTAGTCTGACATTTCTTCCAGGGCTTTTACTTCTTCCCTCCACTTCAAGGAACCAAGACCTTAGGTTCTCTTTTTCTTTCACCTCTCTACAAAGGAATCTATTTTTAGTGGAGAAGAACCCCCTCTGACTTCATGTTTGTTCGAGGTATTTTGTCTGTATCTATAATCCTTTCCCTCAAGGCAGATGCTAGAAACTGCAGCCAGAGCTGACTCAGCCCACGTTTATGTTTTGTTTGGCTGCACCCTCATGTGTGTGTGCACATGCACACCCACAAATAATTGTTGCTTAATAGCGTCTTTTTAACTTGTTTCTGAAGAAGTAGAGAACTTAGAATATTTTATGCCAATTTAACTCTGCTTATCAACTGAGTAATTTCTTTTGGTTGATAACTTTTGCCTTATACTTAAGTTTAAAGGGAAAAACATGTAATTTGTGTAACATAAATGTTAAATAGAAAAGAACTCTTGCTTCATAATTTCAAAACCCTTTTTAGCAGTATGCTACTGGATTTGAAAATCGAATACCATTTTCCATAGTTGTCCCTAGATGGCGCAATATCTCTTCAATCAAAGGGCTGTGATTTCCCCTTAGATATCAAGCAAGTGCTTCTTTAAATAATGCCAGTAAGTCACCAGATGGACCGTTTGTCCCAATAACACTATGTATTCCTTGGTTTTGGACAGTAGGAGTGTCTTGGGTAGAGGGTTTCCTAGGAAGTGATAGAATGATCTGTCACTCTCATAATTTTTTTTTCCTCCTGGAAAATACTGAAGCACCTTACTGACAATTCTAAGAGTCAGGTTTGGGGCGTTTTCCAGAAATGTAAAATAGTTTATTCTTCTGAAATTTATATCTGAGGTTCAGAAGTCATTAAACTTCCTAGAGTTTCTATTTAGAAAGCTAGATATTTAGACAAGTATTTCCATCATCTCAGCCTCTGAAATAAAAATCCATATTTCATTTTTTTTACAGAGTGTGTTGGGGGTTGGAGTTAATGCTTCAGAACTGAAAAATTGCACGTAACTACATACAACTATGTTTTCATTTAATCATTTGTAAAGAGAGCTCTCTCTTGGGTATGGTGGTGTAGCAGATATTGTCGGACTAGAATGTAAGGTAGGGAAGAAATGGTAAAACTCTTGAGAGGCTTTCATTGCATTCTAGTCCTTCTCAGGCACGCCCTGCAGCATGCACACGCGTGTACACACACACACACACACCAGTCCGTCCATTCTCGAGTAGCAATATCTGCATACTTTGAGTCCTTCTGAGGGCCAGGCACTAAGGACATTCAGAAAAATAAAATGTATGTTAGTGAATTCTCTCCAACAAGGGAATGGTTATGTATATGATGTTAAAAACAGTGTTTCCCACCAAGATTCAGCCTATTAAAATAAAAAGAAAGTAGGAGGATCAGACCCACTGGGAGTGACAGCAAGTACCATCCCACATCAGCCCTCACAGTGTTGTGCTCACGGTGATGTCACCGCCTCCCTCCCAGACTGAGCAGGACTTGACCACAGAACCAGCTCTTCACTTACCTGCATGCCCAGCACAGCACGGTATCCAACACCGGATGTTAAACAGATGATGCTTTCCCCCTCGGATAATGAAATTTGGGACAAGCACAAGAAAGTGCCATACTATTTCATGAAAAGGGAAGTTAAAGTGCTCAGTGCCGCTGCCCCTGCCATCCCAGAATATTGTAGAGCAAATGCAAGGCACCCTATAGTTTCATCTGTAAACATGTCAGCTTACACAACTAGAAGCTAAGGATTCATTTTTTAAAAATCTAACCAAAATACCATTGCCACAACTAAAATGTTAACAATGCTTCCTTAGTATTATCAAATATCCATTCAATGTTAAAATTCCCAGTTTTTCTCCAAATTTATTTTATAATTTATTTGAATCAATGTAAAAACAAGGTATATACATTGCATAGGTTGATATGTATGTCTCCTGCCCCTTTTATTAAAACTTTGTTTAATCTTTGTTTCTTTTTAAAAAAATTTTTATTTGAAAAATTCAAGTGATCAGAATAGCAGGAGGAGGAAGCGAGAAGAAAGCGAGAAGAAGATGAAGGAGAAGAGGAGGAAGGGGGAGAAGACGGGTACTCCTTTCTTGGTAATCATCCACGGGGGACTCGCCAAGAAGAGGGTGCTCTTAACTAGCTTTGTCTCGCTCAGGCATTGGTCGGGGGCTGTGCCGAGAAGAGGTAGCCCCGGCCAAAAGCGGAGGCGATCCTGAAGAAGCCAACAGCAGGCGCACTGCACAGAGCCCTCTCCACGGAGCTGGGCAGCGGTTTTTCCCTGGTGGGGGACCTGGGCAGTGCACCTCTGTGTCTTCCCCAGGCCACCCTGTGTAGCATGCGATCCTCTTCTAGACACGGTTTAAGGAGCAACTCCTCCACGACTTTAGTGGCCCTCTCATCCTGATAGGAAAGAGAAGAGGGAGGTTAGTAGGACAAACTACAGTCCCTGGTGACAGAGCCACAAGGGACACTGACCACCTTCTCCTTTACTATCCTAATTTCCCCTTGCTGATCTTGGTAGCTTAGTAAGGGACCCTCAATTCCTCATTTGTGAGGAGGTTGAGCACCCCAATCTTACCTCCTTCACTTCTCTTTACCAAGCATGAATATGGAGCAAACAGAGCTATTTCTTTAAGAGGACACCCTGTTACTTAGAAAGAAATGGTTTGATTTAATAGAGGTCATGAGACAGAAAAAAAGAGAAGTCTCAAACCAGTTGCCATTCATGTCATGTGAGAAAGTGCAAAGGGAAACTCATATAGTCTTAATCATATGAAACCATACAGAGGACAGGTATTAAACTGGATAAAGTGTAAGGACTCTTGGTGCTGACATGAAGCCCCCGACCATGATGTGACTTTCAGGGGACGAGTCCACCAAGAAAAGGATGGGATGAGCAAAGTACGAGTCACTGTGGGGAGCACCAAACCACAGACTTACAACTAAATGAAGAAAGAATAACTGCTCACGTGAAACAGCCTGAAAATGATGGTAATAATGAGGTCACTGACCACCCACTGGGCAGCACAGTAAATTCACTTTTTTGAAATTTGTAAAATGGAGGAAAATTCTCCTTGCCTTTTGGAGAACTAACTTGGAATTTAGGAAGCTCAGGAAGTTTTGGTGTGTTGTAGGAAAATCAAAACTAAGTTCTAACGACAGAGTGATACTTTAGTTCCTTTAATCCATCAGCAAAATGAAAAGGAAACCAATCATATGGGGAAATATGTTTCCCACTGATACCTTGGACAAGGGTTCGATCTCCAAAATATATAAAGAACTCACCCGACTCCACTCCAGGAACACAAACAGCCCAATTAAAAAATGGGCAAAGGACCTGAACAGACACTTCAAGGAGGACATGCAGAGGCCCAGAGACATATGGAAGGATGTTCAGCATCACTAGCCATCAGAGACATGCAAATTAAAACCACAATGAGACAACACTTTGCACCAGTTAGAATGGCCATCATAAACAAATCAACAAACAACAAGAGCTGGCAATATTGCCCTGGCTGGTGCGGCTCAGTGGATGGAGCCCAGGCCTGTGAACCAAAGTGTTGCTTGTTCGATTCCTAGTCAGGGCACGTGCCTGGGTTGCAGGCCAGGTCAGGTCTTTGGTAGGGGGCACACCACAGGCAACCACACATTGATATTTCTCTCCCTGTTTCTCATTTCCTTCCCCTCTGTCTAAAAAAATAAATAAATAAATTTTAAAAAGAGAAAGAGAGCTGGTGATATTGTGAAAAAAGTGTACCCTAGTACACTGTTGGTAGGAATGCAGAATGGTGTAGCCACTGTGGAAAACAGTATGGAATTTCCTTAGAAAACTAAAAATGGAACTGCCATTTTATACTCTAAGAACCTCAAAACACCAAATTCAGAAGAACCTATGCACCCCAATGTTCATAGCACAATTTACAAGGCCAAGTGCTAGAAGCAACCTAAGTGCCCATCAGTAAATGAGTGGATCAAAAAACTGTGGTACATTTACACAATGGAATACTACACAGCAGAGAGAAAGAAGGAGCTCCTACCCTTTGTGACAGCATGGATGGAACTAGAGAGCGTTATGCTAATTGAAATGAGCCAGGCAGTGAAAGACAAATACCACATGATCTCACCTATAAGCAGAACCTGATCAACAAAATAGAACCAGAGACACTGAAATAAAGAACAGACTGATGGTAATCAGAGGGATAATTGGGAAAAATAGGGGAAGGGTCATCAAGGAACATGTATAAAGGACCCATGGACAAAGCCAAAAGGAGGTAGGATTGAAGGTGGGAGGCAGGGGTGGCTGGGGTGGGGGAAATGAAGACAACTGTACTTGAACAACAATTAAAAAATGAATAAATCAATTTTAAAAATAAAAAAACAATGTTTCTTTAATGCCAATGGCATTACAATGTAGCATATTGAAATCCCAAACTCTTATCCCATGGGTTGTATTTATGATACTGGTCTGGCAACTAAACATTTTTGGCTAAAACAACAACAGTGACAACCTCTCTCCTTGCCAGATTAGCCACACTCTCCTTGAGTGAGATGAGAACAGTGACTTTGCTTCTAATCGACAGAATACAGAAAAGGGGATGAGCTGGCACTCTCTTGATGAGTTTACTCTCTATAGCTTTATCTATCTATATATATGTCTCTATTATCTGTACCTGTGACTTCACCTTTCCTGTGCCCCATAGAGAGATTGTCTTTGCTGACTCTGAAGAATTAAGCTGCCACGTTGTGAGAGAGCCTTTGGTGAGGCCCGTGTGGCAAGGCACTGTGGGTGGCCTGAGGACGTGAGGTCCAAGCCCTTAGCTGCGCAGCTGCGGGAAATGAAGGTGCCTGAATGAATCTGGACTCAGGTCCTTCCCCAGTCAAGCCCCAGGTGAGGATGTGGTCTGGCAGACACCTCCGTTGTAGCCTCTGACCATCAGCAGAGGGCCCAGTTAAGCTGTACCTGAACTCCTTTCCCTAGAAACTGTGAGGCCACCAATGCGTGTGTTTTTGAGCTGCTAAATTTGTGGTGGTTTGTTATACAGCAATGAAAACAAATATTGACATCACACTGTTAGGGAAAGCATCATTCCATGTATTGCCAAATCTTCAATGGCTTTTTATTCCCTTTGGAATAATGTCTTATAAGGACATTCAAGGTCTCTCATAATCTTACCTTATCTGGGTCAATCTGATAAAGACTGTATCAACCTAAAAAAGAGTTCCAGGGCAAACATAGGCTGTTGAAGGAGTCGCTCATGTAGCAGAAGTCGCTTAGTCTCACGCTAGTCTCCCTAATACCTCTGCTTCGTGACTCCTGCACTCCTCCCCAGTTTAACTATCTGTTTATTGTATACACCTGTGTTTTACATTTCAGTACTAGCAACAAAGTTATTTTCATTTCCCAATTCTTCCTGTTCTAAACCCTACTCATTGTTCTAAAATCAAATGTGGTTATTCCTCCTCACCCCAACCTGGAAGTAATTTATTTCATTCTTTCCATTACTCCTTATGTGGTAAACTTTTCATACTGCACTGTATTGTAGTCATAAATATTGGTAGACATTTCTTATTCTTTTTAGCTGCCCAGCATCAAACATACTTTCCAATATTTAGGGAATTCCCTATTTGGTGGGAAGCACAGTCTGCCTTTCTTTATAGAAGCTAACCCTGCCAAATTCTCACTTTCTCAGCATTGCTTTCTATTAAGTTTCAACAAATACAAACAAATTGAACTGAATGTATTGATTATTTAAATGTTTAAGATTTTTGTATAAGTCCTCCATATTAGAGGAATAAATAAGTTATTAAAATAAATATCATCCAACTGAAGTTATAAATGTTAATTTTCAGAACGTTTATATATGTAAATAGATATAGTATGTACAAAAATGTGTGAATTTTTCTGAATCAGAAGCATTTTATTCATTAATGCTTGAATATTTATTTTAATCCTCTAGTCAGGAGATTGCACACACATGCTTGTATACAGACTTTAGCAATACATTTTGTGAACTTGGCAGAGAGGGAGGGCCCAGAGTGTTAACAGTCTGAGAGCTTCTCATTAATGTTCCTATTAAACTTTGTATCCTTAGGATAGTATTGAAACATAGTAAATGTTTAGTTAATATCGGCTTAACTCAAGAGTCAACTTTATCTAGGAAAGATCTTACAGCTTTCATTTACAAGCCAAACAAGTTTAATGTAACCAAAGATTATCCTGCGGTAAGCATTCTTTGTTCTTATACTTCCAAAAGGTACTTACAAAGGAGATTATGAACTCAACCTCTTAAATGCACTCATCATCACAACAGATTGGATGAGTATATTGAATCCAGCAGGCTAAGGGATTTATTTCTTCTGTTTAACATCGTTTGTCTGCTTCTCCCCCCACCCCCACCCTAACTCACATGATTGTAAGGCAGGTAGTTAGTCAAAAGTCAAAGAAAACCATAGAAATTCAACTTACAGTGTAAGACAATTTCAGAATTATTGATTTTAAAGTATTCTATCGGCTTCAGTGGTCAGTATTTTTAGTTTTTGTCATTATGGTGGCAAGCAGAGCTGCTCTTGACAAATGAACGGATAGAGCAAATGAGAAACTCCGAAAGGCCTAAGGGATGCCAAATGGCCTAGTGAAAGAAAAGGGGGCAGGCCACCCAGGACGTGGATGGGTGTGCAGTGTGTCGCTGGAGGAGGACTTCTCAGCTGGGGGCTGGGGAGGAAAAGTTTACCATTTTCAGGACTGATAAATTGCACCTTCAGTGTTAAACTGTTGAATAGTAAGTTGAAGTCTTGTCCAAACCAATACCTATCTATCCTTTTTCAAATTAGCAAGGACATTATCCTGCCTGAAGTAGTTGTTTCTGCTCTGTTCTAATCCCCTACTCCCTGCTTCAGGCCTGTTCAATAGTGTTTTGCTACCCAAGGGGTGGTCCAAGGGCCGGCAGTGATGGGCATTACCTGGAAGCTTGTTAGAAATGGGGACTCCCAGTTCCCACTGAATCTACTGAAGTTTCTGAACCTATTGAATCAGAAACTTCATTTTTAACAAGTTCCCCAGCTTACTCTGATACACAGAAACTTTTGAGAACCACAGTAGAATTCTTACGTGTCCTACAAACTCATTGATGTGATCGTAAAGGAAAAACAAAGCCGCAGAATGAAAATATTTTCTATCTTTTTAACAGAACCATTTCCCAGAAAAATTGCACCAGTTTTCCCTTGCTGGCCATTCATTCATTCATTCATTCATTCAACAAATACTTGGCAGATAGGCAACATAGTAATTGACATTTATTGAGCAACTTTAATCTCCCGAGGTCCGTGCAGTCACTGTGCATATTTTGCACACGGGGGAATTGAGGGGAATGAAGAGAAGCAACACATCTCAGGAACCGGGGTCCTCTGAGGGCATCACTCACGCTCCATCAATCTTTGCTGCCCACACAGAGTGCATTCATTCTCTCTGCTCTGCGGGACTGTTGCACAAGGTCAGACTTCCTCTAGTCAAGTGGCCGAGTTCTTCCTCTGTCTGGCCCTAAATTTGCGGGTCGGAGAAAAGAGTAATCAAGTTCCAGAGCCAACACTTTCCAGGCTCTTGGATCGCGTCGCGGGGGCAGAAGAGTAAATATGCAATATCCTAGTCAAAAGGACAAACACCTACACAAGCTAATGCTACCCTCTATCTCGGTCCTCCCATGAAGGGCATTAGAGGCGAGAAGAGAGCCTAGACCAGACTTCCCATAACCAAGATGGCGGCTGTGCACTCCTTGCCCATAGTTGATTCCTTCACATCCGTTCTGTCTCCATGGTACCACCCTAGGTCAGGCGAGCTTGGAAACGTTGAGCATATCCCTCCCCCTCACTTTTTGCGACAGTTGCAGCGAAAGTCACGGCAGTGGAGGCTGGTGTCAGCTGATTTACCGCAGCGGCGGCGGCGGCGGCAGTACCTTCACTCTGCAGCTTCTGCGGGGAGCAGCGGCTGGGCTGGGGTTTTGGTCCCAAAGGTTTTCCCACCCGGATTTTCCACTGCACGGTCTTCTTAGATACGTCCTTGCTTTATGCTCCTTTGCCGGGGCGTCTACCTGTGATCCGACAGACAACATCACCGCATGAGATGAAGCTGTGACAGGTAGGGAAAAGGCTTTCGAGACTCCCCAGGGGCATCTACGGTGCGGGGTGTGCCCACAACGTGGAGGTCACGCGGCCCTGGGTCAAGGGTCACAGCCCGCTCCCTCCCGTGGCGGCGCCAGCTGTCAGAGCTGTGCTGCTGGAAGCTAGGTGCTGTGCGGCGCCTGCAGGTTCAGGGCCCCAGGGAGGCACCCTTGCCCGGATCGTGGGTCTTCCAGGGGGTCTCTGGGGCTCCCTGGCCTGGTAAGTGACATTTGCTTCTGGTGACACTCGCTGTGATCTTGAGATGGGACCGCCCTGCTCTCCAGGGCAGTCTGAACGGGGTGAGGTGATGGTTAGTGCTCATGGGTGGGTGGTTATTGACAATGTTTTCCGGTAATGTGCTTGTTTGGGGGTACATATGCTCTCTTCTTACCTGTGGGCACTGCTCTTTAGTTTGCCCTTGCTTAAGGTATGGAGGTTCCTATTAGTGTTTCATCTTTGAGAAGCCACCTGCCTGTTCTCATCCCTTTGCTCTAGGACTTGGCCTAAGAAGGTGCCTGCAACTCCCTCTCACAAATGGGACCAACATTCTGAAGCGATGTTTGGAATCAGCCCTGCCTAGCTTCCGATTCAAAAATTACATTTTGAGTTTTGAGTCACTGTGTTGGTTTCTCAAGTGCTAGGCACATACAGTTTGCAACAGTGTTACAGTTGCTACAGTTACATCGCAGGCTGCAGTGGTATTGTTGATGCTGTTGATTTTAGGGCGCAGTGAAAGCTACTGATGGCTTTCACAGTAACAGTTGTCGGGAGCCAGGAAAGACGTACCATGGCTTTTGCAGATGTTAATTGCTTAGGACTTCATGAACGAGATGGCAAAATTTGCTGTTGTATGAAAGTTCACTGTGTTTTTGAAATTTTGTTACATACACACCTTGGAAATGTTGTGACAGGAGGGAGTTGAGGGGAGTTTAAAGGTGAAAATAATGTGTCTGAATGCTTTTGTTAGGAAGAATCAAAAAATTGCCTTGATTTCATCCAAACTGACAGATCATAGTCATTTCAAATTGGAAAACTGGAACAGCGTGAATAGAAAATGCCTCATTAACTTCAATTATACCTTATGGTGGAGAAATTAATGTGTTTACATGTTTATCTTCATTTTTTAAATGGTCCAGAGTCCTACTTAACAGCAAAATGAGAGTATACACTTTATTATTTCTTCTTGCCACCTATAACTAAGTGTTAAAAGATCTTGATAATTAGATAAATCAAAACTGGGCTTTGCCGTATTCAAGTATCACTGTGGGAACTTAAATTTTGAGGTAGTGAGCCTTGTATCTTAAAGCGTATTTTTGTCTTGGATGTAAGTTCTATTTTGAAGTGAAGGAAGTAGGGTAGTTTACATATGTAACAGTCTTAGCATTGAAAACTTGCAAAGTTGTGAGCTGGTCTTGTGCCTTTGTCATGATGAGGGTAGGGTGACATTTGGCTGTAGGGGTGTGACCTATGTTTGGTGTGAGTCCTTAAAGTCTGTTTTGGACTTCAAGTGCAGAGGATTGAGCTAATCCTTTTTACTTCAATGATCATCATTGGGCTGTTGAAGGAATGTCTCCTATTTTGTTTTGTTTTTTAATCCATTGTCTTTTATTTGCAATTCCCACGTCATTCCCTTGGCTATCAACCTGTAAGCAGTCATTCTAATACGTGTGATGTGTATCCTTCTGTGTGTGTGTCATAATGTATATTGTTTTGGGTGCCCATATTTTTAATTTATGGAGATGATGTCATGCTGTGTGTGTCATTAAAAATTTTTGTCTCCTTACTGTGCTTTAAAGACCTATTTGTGTCTCGGACTGCTGCACAGTATTTCATAAAGTATATCTACTACATTTTATGTCTACTCTCCCACATTACCTTCATTTTCCTGCCACTACTGGCAATACAGTGATAAACATGGCTTTTAGAACTCTATGATGCTTTCTTTGAGATTCGTATCCAGGAATGTGATTTCTGGACCATAGGGTATTTATATACGTATTTTACTGAGAGACTTCCAGATTGTGGCCCTGAATGAGCGGCAATGGTCCGTGCTCCAGGAGGCAGTTCATGAGAATTTCTATATCCTTATATCCCCACCAGCCTCGCAGATAACAAAGTAAGAACTCGTTTAAAATTACATCTCACGGTGCCTAATGAGATTGAACATTTCTCCATGTGCATTTTATCTTTTATGGGTTTTCCCTTGTATAAAACTGCCCATTTATCTCTTTCCCCATTTTATATTTCAGGGTTCAGTCCTGTTCTTGTTAACCTGAAGAAGTTCCTTGTATTTACTAGATACTAGTCCTTTAAGTGTTATGAGTACATCTGTTCCGAGTCTGTCACTTGTCTACAACTTTTTTCATGATGTCCTTCATCGAACAGAAGTCTTCGATTGCAATATAATCAAATTAAAATGTTTTTATTGACTCATCATTTGTGGTTTGGGGGTTTTGCTTAAGAAGTTGTTTCCCAACCCTATGTCCCAAAGTTACTGTCCTGTTTTATGTACTAACTTTATAATTTTCTTTTTAATTTATAGGTTTTCAGTTCATCCAGAGTGTGTCTTTTTACCATCACACACTGTGAAATGATGTTTCAGTCAATGGACCACATATAGAATGGTGGTCCCATAAGATTATAATGTGACTGAAAAATTCCTATGCGTAATGATGTCATAGCCATCATAACATCACAGTTCAAGGCATTGCATAAATTCTTACCATTGTGTTTCAGTTGCCTACAGTATTCGGTACAGGGACATGTTGTATAGGTTTGTAGCCTCGAGGCTGAATTCTGTTCAGCCTCGGAACAGAGTTGTCACCCTTAACTATGTCTCTTTGATGTAAGGATTATTTTAGGCTTGTTACTTTCGAGAAACGGCAGACAGGGAAGAAGTTCTGAAAACTAAGTATAAGTTACCATTTGTAAAAGACATTTACATGTGTAAGGGTTTCTCCCTTGCTGGAAGCTGGGCTCGATCTTCTCTCTAGACGCCCTGATCCGTGCAGAAGACAGTGCTGGCGAACCTGGGTAGCAGCCTTACCCTCGTTTACTGCTGTTTTCCTGGTGACGTCCTGTAACTGGCTTCCCACCCTCACATCTTTTCTACAGAATATGTTGAGGAGTTGCTGAGTGTTCATGAGTCTCTCCCAGGTATACAGAAGGCATATGTGTTATTAAGTGTTTGTTTTCTCCTGCTAACCTGTCTTTCAGAACAGGGATGTCTCAGTCAAGAACCCAGAAAGATAGAGGGCAGTGATTTTTCCTCCCTACAGAGCAGTAAGCTATGCCGTACAGCCTGAGTGTGTAGTAGGCTCTACAACCTGTTTGTGCAAGTGCACTCCATGATGTACGCACAATGATGGAACTGCCTAAGGACTCTCAACCCACCGTCACTGGCACCAATTAAATACCAACGGGAGTCCCCACTTTAGGGTGCAGCGAAAAAGGAAACTTTATTCAGCGACAACAGCTCCGTAGTGACACAGCAGGGCTGTGGAACAGTTCACTAGTCGTTCACAGCTCGACTGAGAAGCAGCAGGGCTGTGAGGCAGCCCCGCGGCAGGGCAGCTCTGCTCTGCTCAGGTCTGCTCCATCTGCTCCGCTGCACTCTGCCTGCTCTGCTCTGTGTTGCTTTGCTCCCATTCTGTTACGGTCCCGCAAGACTTTTTTGGTATCTCCACTCCAGTCTGGGAAACACAGTCTTCAGTCTTTAGTGCAAAAGAAAACTGCGGTCTCCAAGCCAGAAGGAAGTCCCTTCTCTCAATCTGACTTGTAGAGAGAA
This sequence comes from Anoura caudifer, assembly GCA_004027475.1. NCBI lineage: Eukaryota > Metazoa > Chordata > Mammalia > Chiroptera > Phyllostomidae > Anoura > Anoura caudifer. The sequence goes on along the minus strand of PVKU01000269.1, from coordinate 123,142 downwards.
ATCCTGGACCCTAGTCCCTGATGGTCTGCTCTCATGCAAATGAGGACTCCAAGTCTTGGCAGTTTGGTTGGTCCAAAAAGCACTTCCCTGATTGGTCAGAATGGAGCTGCTCTGATTGGTCAGTGAGGTTGCTAATGGAGACATAGCTGCACAGCTCTGATCAGACAGCCCTACTGGCTGAAAAACAATTCCAGGAATTCCTTCATAAGGACTAATGCAGATGGCAGGAGCACAGTGCAAGCAGGTGGTGCCTGCAGGCTTCTCCCTGAAGTGTGGTTTATATGAGATGCCTCTGTTTAGAAATGGCTGTTAGGTTCTGACTCTTCTTTTCTTTTTTTAATTTGAACTCAGCCACCAGGAACCCTTCTTGATATCTTCTTTCTTGGGGTCCACAGGATGCCTTTCTCAGAATATATCCCTGTTGTGAAGGGGCACCTGACAGTAAAGGGTGGGGCAAAAGTAGGTTTACAGTTGTAAGTACACAGCACACAGAGTTTATTCTTATATTATCATTTATTAGTTATTGTGTTAGTTTCCATACAAACTTTTGCCCCATCCTGTATATGTCACAAGGTACAGATCTAGTTTATTTTCCATATAATATGCCAGATTCCCCAGCGCCCTTCTCTCCTTTCCCCATAGACTAGCGATGCCACACTTATTGAATATTAAGTTCTCATATACACTCTGACTATGTCCTGTTCCTTTGGTTTATTTGCTTGCTCTTGCTCTAATACGATGCTGTTTTAATGCTATGGCTTTGAATTTATTTCCTACATGGATAGTTCTTCCTATTTATTTTGTTTAAGTTTTATTTTAAAATAAATATAGAGTCACAAGAAGTTCCAAAAATAGTTCAGAGGGGCCTGGTTTCCCTGCTAACCTGTCTTTTAGTATAAATGGTTACATTTTACATAACTTCACCCAATTTCCCTCAGTGATTACATTTTATACAACTATAGTATTCATACAGTAGCAAAATCAAGAAATTGACATTGATACAATGCCTGTATATAGTTCTATCCATTTTACCATCTGTGTAGATGATACCTGTAGTCACCACTGCATCAAAATATGAAGTTGTTCCTTCACCACGAAGATCTTCCTGCTGCCCACTCCTGGTCACCTCCATCTCCTGTGCCCCCACTCTCCTGGACCTCTGCTCACTAATCAATTTTCTGACTCTGTGATTTTATCAATACAAGAATGTTGTGTGACTGGAATGCTACAGCATGTGACTTTTTGAGATTGAGCTGCATTCAAATTGTTGGATAAGACAATTTTTGAGATTCTTTCACGTTGTTGCATAATGTGAGGAGTAGTCCATTCTCCACGTGCCTGTACCACAGTTTGTTTAACCATTCACCCGGACATGGGGCCATTTCCAGTGTTTGGCTATTACAAATAAAGCTGCTATGAACATTCTTGTGTATTTTCTTGTGTAGATATGAAGTCACATTTTTTTGGCATACATGCCTATGAATGTGATTAATGGGTTGGATGATAAAGGTATGTTTAGTTTTTGAAAATTGGTTTTTGCCAAACTGTTTTCTGGAGTGGCTGCACCATTTTACATTCCCACCAACAGTAAATGGGAGACTGAGTCTCTTTGCATCCTTATCAGCATTTAGTATTATCATTTAAAAAGATCTTTAGCTGTTCTATTACATATGTGGTCATTTTGGTCATAATTTGCATTTCCCAGTGGCTAGTTAAATATTGTTAATGATGTTAAATATTGGTAGGTCCAGTTCTCTATTCTTTGCTCATTTTCCAAGTTGGCCTGGCATTTTTAAGTTTTCTTATGCATATTTTGAGGTAGAGTTTTTGACAACACAACTAGAATTTTGATTGAGGATGCATTGAATCTATACATTTATCTTAAACAGAATTGACATCTTTATAACATTAGGTCATCCTATCCAAGAATGTGGGGTGGCCTTCCATTTATGACTGAACAGAAAGAAGTTTTTTTATAGTTTTAAAAAAATACTCTGGATTGATACCATGTTAAAGTAGGGTATTGTTGATAGAAGAAGATGTTGCTTATATATATAAATATGCATCATACTGTACATATACATACATCAGTATGTATATACTGATATATATACACATAAGTATACTGATATAAAATATATATACACATGTATTTGTGTGTGTATGCATCCTACTAGATAAAGATCAAAATTCATAGTACAAATGAAATCATTTTAGTGCTTGCAGAGTTAGGCCTGAAACTAGGTAGCGACTTTATTCCTGTGTTCATCTGCTGCATTTCTCTGTGACACTGGCTTTATTTGTTGGGACAGATAAACTTGATGATGGGAGTGCGGGGTCGGTGAGGTTTGTAAGCCGGTCCCATTTTGTTCATTTCACGGTGGCACTTTACGAAGAGTGGGTCATCTTACACGTGTGCATGTCATCGTTCGCAGGTGGAGCCGAGAGCGTGTGTGTGACTTAGTGAAACCCTGTTGTCGATAGCAGATGTTGTATGTTCCTCCTTACAGACCCTGTCGCAGGGATGTTCACTTAAAAATTGAGCTCCGTGCCTGTGGTTCATTTGTCTTGATCCGTATCTGATACTTACAGCAACTTGGCAGCTTCGAGCACAGAGATGCTGCACTCAGAAAGTCCTTGTCCGAGCGGAATTTTTTCTTTTCCATTGAAAAACATATATTCTATATTCATAAAATGTTACGTATTTTAAATAAAATTCGACATCTTTTGCAAAATGTTTTGGTGATGTTTAATGAAAATGTTGGTTTATTTTGGCTGAAAGTTGCTTGGGATGTGGGAGCCATAAATGATGGAACAGTGAAATGTTAGGGCGCTTGGTCACGTCAGGATGGAGAAAATTTCTGAAGCGCTAAGGCTTATGTCCTGTCCGCTCTTGGAGAATGGAAAATTACCGGAAATACATGACAGGTTAGCCACTGTCCCCGTTCAGCCTGGCAGTTGTGATTTGTGAACTTTCAAGCTTGTTGAAGCTACTTTACTAGTGTTTAGCACATACGTGTTGCTCTGCGTGTCGGTAGCTAATACATGTCGGCAACAACAGATCGATAGTGTGCCAGTTGCCTTCCGTTCTCACGTTCAAGCTACTTATTGGACTGTCTTCCTTATAGGCACTTCTTTTTCTCCTGAATACCTCAAACATTGTACAAAGAAGTGAAAATCACAGTTAGTGGGAGTGAAAAATTTACACAAATAAAATATCACTTTACTTAGTTTAAGAAACAGTTTGTGATTCATTAAGAGGCCTTAGTGCGTGTAGCAGTGATTAGTTAAAGTAAACCATGCCTGCCAATGTGCTTCATGAGATCCTAAGGTCTGTCTGGCAGTGTGTGTGTCCCAGATAGAAGGAAGGAGGCTGGGATATCAGCAACGCCTTCAGCTGGGGAAAAACAATTAGTGTGTGAGTAGATTTCATTGAGGAGACATTAAGTGTTATCATTACTATAGAAAAATTGATAAGCAACTCTTCCATGAAAAAACATGTAAAATCAAGATGTATTTTGCTAATGCGTACCACTTTTTTCAGGTAGGGCAAAGATACTTTATTTATTGCTTTGTCTGTTTAGTCAGCACATATTTGGGTGCCTCTTTTGTGGCAGGAGTCCTAGCCCCTGGAAATACAGTACAGAACAAAACAGATATCCATCATCATCTTCATGGAGCTTATGTTATAGCGGCAGAGACATACAAGAACTAAAGATGTGGTTAAATGATTGGGAGTGCTCTGGTCAATATAATAAAATGCTGTTGGGATGGTGGGGTTTGCAGTTTATCAGTCAGGAAAAGCCTCAGCAAGATGACATTTTAGAGACACCTGCAGGAGGTGAGGGAGCGTGCACTGAAGCAGTCTGAGGGACCGTTCTGACATGAGACCCTGCCTGGTGTCCTGGCAGAAAACCGAGACGCAGAGTGGATGGAGAGGAGCAGGGAAGGGAGAGCGGCACAACGGCCTTGTTCGTGGAGGGGAAGCAGCTGTGCAGGGTTTGCCTTCTGCTCCAACTGGGACAGGAAGCCACAGGGAAGTTCTGAGTTAATGTGTGACATGTGTGATTTTATTTTAATAGCATCGCTCTTCATGCCATGTTGAGACTGTAAGGGGACAAGGGTGCACATAGGGAGGCCAGTTAGAAGATTGTTGTGCGTTCCTTGTGGGAGATGAGGGGGATTTGGAATGGGCTGGCGGCAGTGGAGGGGTTGAGGAGTCACTGGCTCTGGGTGTGCTTTGAAGGTGTAGCCAGCAGAGTTTGCTGATGGGTCGGGATGTAGAATGTACGTGTGAGAGAAGAATCAAGGATGATTCTAGAATTTTGGCCCGTGGCGCTCTGGAGATGGAGTCGCCGGTGACTGAGATGGCGAAGGCTGTGGGGAGGAGCTGGTTTGGGAAGAAGACCGGGGACGCACTTTTGAACACGCCAAGTTTGAGGAATTTATTCGCTATCCAGATGGAGATGTTGAGTAGGAAGTTGGATACGTGAGTTTGGGGTTCAGAAGAGAGCCTCAAGCCATAAAGGGGGGATTGCCAATGTGTCCGCCGACATCTGTAGATGCTTGTAAAGCCCTGAGACTTGGTGAGGTCACTGAGGAGGCGGGGGGCCGTTGCCAAAGAAGAGAAGTCCAACATTTAAAGGTCAAAAAAACAAACCCCAAAGCAGAAAACTTCAGGCTAAATTAAAGCCAGAGAGACAGCAGGAAAGTGAGAGGACAGGAAGGCCAAGTGGGGAAGTGTTTTGGGGAAGATGCAGTATGAATCCGCCCAGCGCTTCTGGTGGCTCTGGAAAGATGTGGATTAGGATTGACCTTGGATTTACCAGTGGGGAGGTTATTGGTGACCTCGTCAGCAGCGGTTTTTGACAGGCAGAACATTTTCTGTAGTTTGTAAGGGCGAGGTGAATGCTACAAATGAGAGCATTCTGACCTGGAAAGGGGTTACATATTTCCCCAAGGTTTACGGCTACTAAGTGGGCAAGCTGGGGTTTTCCCCAGACAGTGCGGTTCTCAAATCTTCGTACCCAGCCAGCATGCCTTACTGATCCCTGGGACGTTATGACGGATTCAGCTTCCAGTATGGGAAAGCATGTTTATTTCTTCCGGGTAGTTTACTTTATGAACAACGAGAAACGTCAGTGCTCAACTTAGAATTTAGATGGCAGAGTGAAGGAAAGAAGTGGAAATGATTGGAAATGCAGGTAAGAATAGAGGTGGGTGGGGAGATGAAGTTGAAGCTGGTTCTGCCCATTAGGACCTGTCCTCCCTAAAGTGAAGGGGCTAAGTGGGCATAATTTGCCTTTAGCTTAATCACCTGCCTCTTGAAATCGAGGCAGGTGACAGAGCGTAAGAAGGGTTCACGTATCCTAATGGCAGCTGCAGACATTTTTAAACATGTTGCATTATGTCCCCAAATCTATGACTCATTGTAAAAACCGTGATTCTTTTTTGACCAGAGAGCTCTCCAACGCTTCCCAACCTGGCCTTCCTGTGCACCGGGCTGGCTTAGCAATAAGAAAGAAGTGTAGTCTCCTCCTGTCGTCTGCTCATTCCACATGCCCTTTTGAAACGGAATATCGGGACTTCCTTTTACAAAGCAGTCCTAAAATGTCAAGTTCATTGGGAGCAGATTTCTTAACCAAATAAATAAGAAAGTGTAATCTTGTCAAGGTAACCACAAGCTCCGTGCTCAGAAGGTTGCATCCCTCACAACTCTTTAATTCCAGAAACGCTTTGTTCTGAGGAAGCGGCTCAGTCATTTCTTCAGGGCATTCTAAGACCTAGCTCTCTCATTGCATTATAATAAAGTTTTTATTATCTGATTCAATTTTTTTCATGTCTCCAATAAAATGATAGCAAAAGCACAATCACAAAGAGAATTCATAATCATAATGATCACTTCCTTCATCACATTTTACTGTGAATTTGTCTTGAATATGCTCTTTTGGCAAATGATGTTGGAATGTTCTCTGACAGTTTGAATAAACCTTAATGTTTTTCTTCTTTTATTGCAACTATGGCAAGTATGTTTCACCCTGTAGTGTGTAGTCCCCGTTGGTAGATGGGTTCTGTAGGTCTCCTTTTGTTCATGTGTGGTCATTCTGAAGAGAGAGAATTTGAATTTGTTTCTGTCTGCAAGTCTCAGGAGGCTGGCTGCCTGGGGCACAGGAAATGCACAGACCAAGATGACATTGGCTCTCCTATGAAAATGCCTGTGTTTGGGGGCAGAAATACTTTGGCATTTGAGAGTCAGAAAATCAATGTATGTACAACAGGATGATACTAGTGGTCGGGGTGAGAGTAGGGGGTGGAGGGATTGAGCAAAAGAGAAAAAGGACTCATGGGCATGGACAACAGTGTGGTGATTGTTGGGGGAGGGGTGTATAAGGGGACTAAAAGGTAGTGGAAAAAGAACACAAGCTCAAAAAAAATAAAAACAGCGTAGAGAAATTAACATTGATCTGATGCCAGATTTTTCGTAGCATCATTTGCAGTCTTAACTGTTTTATAGCTTCTAGAAACCACAGGAGATTCCTGTATCATATGGGATATTGCAGAACAGGATGGGCTCATCAGGGTATCACTCCGTAGGTTACTGGTAGTTTTAAAGGGGAACAAACATGGTGGAGTCGCTGGTAGTCACTACCCTGATCAGGCACTGTGGGGCACCGGGACGTTCACTACCCTGATCACGCACTGTGGGGCACCGGGACGTTCACGTGTAGAGATGCGGCGTGAGGCGTATGTGCATCATCTCCTACGGAACAGTCTTGCCACAGTGTTTCCCTTGAACCTAATGGTGCCTTGAGATCTCACTTCCAGATACAGGAAAAACGAGAGAGAGGGGGACAAGGTTAATGACACCAGGAAAAAATAAGCCAAATTTAAAATATGGACCATGCTATGAACAATTGGTTTTGCCTTTTCTTTTAATATGAAGAAAAATGAGATGTGACTGTTCTAGTCACCAGTGACTAGAACCAGTGACCAAAGACAAAACCAAATGTGGTGCATAAAACTTGAATATTGTGTTTACTGGTTAAAAAAAGTTATGAAAGACATTTTTTAGACCATCAGTAATGTGAATATGGACTGGATTGTAGATGCTTTTAGAGAAGTATGGCATGGACAATGGTGATTGTGATGATGGTATTGTGTTCTTGAAGGAGAATATTCTTATTTTTGAGGTATTTAAAATATGTCATCATATGTGTAGGTTATTTTCAAATGGCCCAGGAAAATGTATACATATATGTATATATGTGTATATGTGTATGCACATAAATACAATTGACAAGGCAAATATGATAAGATATTATTTGTTGAGTGATTGTTATACTGCTTTTTAAACTTTTTGTATATTTGACATTTTCCATAATAAAAGGTTGGGGAGAATCACAAGGGGAAAGTAAATTTCATCTTAAGATTTTTATTAAAAGAGCAATCAAATGAAAAAAAAATTTCAAACATTGAGAATCTAATAAAAACTTACTGTTTTTTATTAGATTGTCCCTTCAGTTTTCCTTAGGGCTTTCTAGGCCTTCATGTACCTAGGTATGAGAAAGTTGAAAAAACGGGAAGAAGATAACTGGGAGACTGTGCTGTACTGGAAACCGAAGGAAGAGGGTCCTGGGCTTTGGGAGCAGGCACTCACGCAGACAGGGGCCAGCTTTGGCAAAGACTGTGGGTTAAAGATGGGTTCTTGTTAAAGTCCACCATTTTTTTTGAAAACTTTATGTTATGTGCATATGTGGATTTTTTTTTAAGATTTTATTTATTTATTTTTAGGGAGAGGGGAAAGGAGGGAGAAAGAGAGGGAGAGAAACACCAACGTGTGGTTGCCTCTTGAGCACCTCCCTTTGGGGACCTGGCCTGCAACCCAGGCATGTGCCCTGACCGGGAATCGAACTGGCGACACTTTCGTTTGCAGGCCAGCGCTCAATCCACTGAGCCACACCAGCCAAGGCTATATGTGCATCTTTAAAACAAAAGAATCTGGTGAATCAAGGCCATCGTACTTATTGCTTTATTTATTGAACTATCTTGTTGAATATAGTGTGATACCCAAAGGTTGGTGGGGGATACTTAAGACCAAAGGATTTACCTTGAGAAGTAGTATTCCCGCTTGGTTCAGTCTCATAGTTCTCTTACTCTCCCTTTCAGAAGTAGTCATCATTGCTGTTTTTTTTTTAAGGTATCATTACAGAATTATTTTAAATGTTGTGTGTGTGTATGTGTATGTATGTATACGTATGTGTAGATACATGTATACCTCCCCCTTTAAAATCCGGGGTGGGAGTGTGTTGTGCACACTGTGCTGTGCAGAACGCTGTGCTGTGCACCGTGTACGTTTTGGAGATCGTTTCTTCCTTGTAGTGCAGTGTTCCTTGTAAGGCTCTATCATCATGTTTCTTGCTAAGCCCTGGCTGATGGACATAAGAGTTCTTTTCAGGTACCCATGAACAATTAGAGAAACTTGCAAGCGTATAAAAATAAATAATGTGATGAATGCTCTTGTACTGAGGAGAGCATCAACACTCATTTCCACCGTTTGGGCCCCCCGGTGAGCAGACTCGGAGATGGAGGTGGTACTCGGGTTTACTGGGGTGTGCTCCCGGTGTCCGCACACAGGGAGAGGGGGCAAGGAGGCGGGTTTGGCTCGAAAGGGAAGGTGAGCTGTGATGTGTCACTGTGATTTCAGTTGGCTCTGAGGGAGCTCTGGAGATGGGGTGGATGATGCTGCCGGTGCCATCCTGGCTTGATATCCGGGGCCCCAGCTTTTGCATCCCCCAAATTGATTGGTTGTGGGGTGAGCGCTGTCCCATGATGCGAAGGCACCAAGCGCTTGGGCAAGGCACCTCCCTTTGGCTGGGACTGTCCTTCGTGGGGCTGACGGCCCAGTGTTCTCGACAGCCCGCGTAGTAAGTCCTTTATTCCTGAGGAGAATGTGGGCACACCATCCATCACGCTTATGGTCCCGTTTCATCTTCATCCCCTCCAATACTTCTTACCCCCTTTCCTCCTCTCCTCCCGCAAGTGCCTCTGAGCCCAGACAGCGTACCACTGTGTCCATCAACCCTTCACTCCTGCTTCCCTTTGAGGAATGTGGTCCAGTGAAAGCTTGATTAACCAGGTTGACTGGAGAATGAAGTTTTCTGGTAAATGAAGACAATATAGAAGCGTGAAGAGTGTGTATTCATTAGGAATGAGGAGGTCTGTATGTGCCCCAGAGTTCTGAGGTCAGTTTACAGTGTGATCTTGAGAGAGTTGCTAATGGATCTAAATAGCCCCCAAAATAAAAATCTGTAAGATGATAATAAGCTGTAATTCCTCTGCATGACCAGATTAGGGAGCCATAGTATTTTTTTTTATCAGTTACAAAACCCTTTCTTCTACAACTACTTAAATATAAAAAACAAAAGCAGACCAGCCGAAGGTAGACCCGCATTTCACCAACTTTTGCACTGACTTGGCTTACTGATAGACGTGAGGGATCACTGGGGTGGGACCCTTTTGGTTGAATTCTCTGGTGCTATTTTATGAAAATGTTTTCTGAGTTACAGTTTCTCCAAGACCAGATTATGCCTCTGTTCTTCTTTGCCTCACTTACCTTCTCACCTTCCCTCCTTCCCTCCCTGCTTCCTCTGTCTTTCCCTATTACTCTGTTTGGGTGGTAATTGTCAGATTTTATGCATAAAACACGACCTGTTTCCCATTGCTGTGAGGTTGAACTCTCAATTCCTTAAGAAGGCTGACCGAGCCCTTCACATGTTGGCCTGCGGTTTTCTCTCGTCATTCCCCCCTTTGCTCTGAAGCCCAGCCCTGCGAATTCACTGTCCAGAAAGGCTTGAGGTCTGTTACCTCTGAGACCTAGAACATGTGATTCTGTGTGCCACTTCCTCAGTCAGATCTTACTCATTCTCGCTCACCATTTCCGGGAATTCTTCCTGGACTCATTGAAGTTAATGTAGGACGTTCATCTTTCATGTCTTTACCTGTGATTTATGGCCTTGAGATTTCTAATGCAGCGCACTCTGTGGTGATTGTCTGTGTGTGTGTAACCTCTGTGGGATAGTTGGCTTATGTTTTTTAAATCCACCGTTGTAGTGCCGTGGTAGAGGCACCCAGTGGAAACTTGGGACGTGTGTTCTAATGATGGCTGTTAGGAGAGCAGAATTTAATTTGAAAGCTATTTTAGTATCAGGAAGGGAGTTTGTAGTGTTATTTTTGACAAACTTTTGAGTGCAGAACTCAATTGTCACATTTGCAGATAATAGAATCGTGTTTGAGAAACATATGCAGTAATGCTTTTATGTTGTGGCAGAAAGTCAATGAAAGGTATTAACCTCCTGAAAAATCCAACCTGATTAATTATTAAGTGGCAAAGCTGGAAGAAACCAGTAGATGTGGAAGCAGAATGAGAAATTGCAAGATCTGTGGTTTTCTTTAAATTAATGGTTACTGAGCATCTCCCAGGTGCTAGGGATTGCACTAGTTGTCTTACATGTCTGGTTTCTCTTAGTCTTTACGGCAGCTTGCTGAAAGGAGGGTGTTACTGTCTTTTACAGATGGGGAGGCTGAGACCCAGCGGGGCCACCTTCTCAGGATCTCAAAGACGAGCCAGGACTTGAGTGCAGTTCTTTCGACCGTGAGTTCACTGTTCTTTCAATGACCATTTTCATTGTTGTTGACTGAAGTTAAAAGGCCAAACCTGCTACCTTGGCCTTAAATCCCTTTAAGAAGTAACCCTGGATATAGAATGCACTTGGGCACCGGTGATGCTGCGTCAGAGCCAGAGAAGTCAGCATGCTCCAAATCGATGTGTGAGTTTGATGAGGCTGTAACCATGGCCACAGCAGGCTTTTCTGCAGAAGTTTGCAAGCTGGTTTTTGAATTTGTGTAGAGATTAAGAGGACCTAGAATATCAAAGGAATCTTGAAAGTAAGAACTAGCACATTTCTATGCTGGAAGGAAGAATCACTGTGTTCCTTTACGGTGTACATTTCCTGAATTCTCTTATAAACTAGGCAGAACTGGCTTTTATATACTGGACTTGTGTAAAATTGAAATATACACACATTGTACAGTGACCCACCTAAACCATCTAAGTCAAACGAGTCTTTCCCACGCTGGCCGACTAAGGGTGCATTTTAATCGCCCTCTGCCAGTGCGTGAAGGGGCCTGGGCCCGGGAGGACCCCGGGGTTTGTCTCCCTGTTCTCGTCTCACCCCAGCAAGGCTCCCCCTGCTACTTGTAGGGGCCGTAAACTTTTACTTGGCTGTAATTTCTTGTTATTCTTCTTACCACCTCACTTATGCTGTGCATGTTTTTCTTACATACTTTGGGGGTGTGGTGTATCTGCACATGCAGTTAGGAATAGTGTGCATTTATATGTAACAAAACTCCAAAACCATGGCCTTAAACAACTAGGAAGTTTATTTTTCCTGTGCAGCAAAGCGTTTAGTCTGAAGTTAGAGGAGTGTTTGTGAAGGCTGAGAGCCCTCCTATTTTTTGAACTGATGCAGCATCTTAGCAAGGATGTATCCCTGTCTGTGGAGAGACCGCAGAGCCAGGGCCCCAGTGTCCTGGACGGTTTTCTCTGCCTTCGACCTTCGAACATTCTCCCAAACCCCTTTCCCTGCAGTCTGCCCCCGATCCTGATTTAATAGCCTGTTAATAGCAAGCGTGTTCTGAGGCCACAAATCCATTGCTCCACACGAATCCTGTAAATAAGGCTCTCTGTTCCCCCTCTCTAGCCAAGATCTGAAACCTGACTCTCCTGGGTCTTTCAATACCATCTTCCAGTTGGTTGCTATGTCCTTCTGATAGATTATTATTTATGTAGAAGTTGTTTCTGTTTCTTCTGTGTTTCACTGGGACTACCCTAATCCCAGGGGTAAAGTATATGAATATCAGCTACTGGTTGTGATTCCCACCGGAACTTCATTTCTGATTGTTACCTTTTAAGCGTTTGACCTAACAGACACTTCCTGGGTAAGGCTTTTTTGTTCTCGTAGACCAGCCCCAAAATAGCGCAGGGGTGTGTGTGTGTGTGTGTGTGTGTGTGTGTGTGTGTGTGTGTGTGTATCTCAGAGTCAGGACAGGTTAGTTTTTACAGTCTAATTTCCTTGGAAATACCGCAGTGAACTTCGGATTCTGGCCCTCGTACCCAACGCACAAACACACACAACGTAAGGTGGTAACTCCTTACCTTGGTTAGACAGAACTTCTTACCTTATTTCTCAGGTAAGCAGTTAACTGTGATCCCCTGGAAAAGATGGAGTGAATTTCTTTACCATTAGTTCCTAAGGGAAATTGCTTTTTGGATAATTAATGAATTTTAGGTAATGTTCTTTTAAAAGGGTATATTTCTTTTAAAGGTTATATGGGTTGAATTGTTTTTCCCTAAAATCCGTACGCTGAAGTCCATACCTCAGAATGTAACCTTGTTTAGGTCTTTAGAAAAGTAGTCAAGTTACAGTGTGGTCATCAGGTGGGTCCTAATCCAACATGGCTGATGTCCTTATAAAAAGGGGACGGTGGGAGACAGACATGCACACGGGGAGAACACCAGGTGAGCAGGAGGGTGGCCTTCTGCAAGCCACGGAGAGCGGCCTGGAACAGGCCCTTCCTTCCACAGCCCTCAGGTGGAACTGCCCCTACCCACCCATTCACACCTTATTTCGGACTTCCAGCCTCAAGAACTGTGAGACAGGAATTCTGTTGTTTAAGCCACTCAGTTTGTAGTCACAGCATCCCTAGGAAACTGATCCAATCCCTAATGAAGACCCTTAATTGCCCTTACTGAGAACTCTGATTCTGGTTGACTGTCAGTTCTTGATTTTTTGTGAGGATGTGCAGATTAGTTTTTTCTGAAATCTTTGTGATTATTTTAGCTTCTGGAGAAGCTGAGTTAGAGACCGGTGTGTTTTCTAATGACATAAGCTATACCTTTATCATGTTATAGGTGATTATTTTCACTTGTTATAAGGGCTATGCACTGCACTGTTCTCCCAGGTTTTCTTGAGTCGCCCTGTCACTTGAATACCAGAATATTCCTGTGTGTTGCAGCAGGTAGACCCATCTGTCTAGAGCACACACATTCCTTAGTTCCGAGTCTTCATGTGTGCATTCTCTGTACGCCGGGCAGTAGGTACTGAATGTGAGTCCTCGAGTATCTAGAGAAATGGTGTTCTCTCTGGATCTCACCGTATTGGGTTTGGTGCTGTGAGCTTGCTTAATTGAGAGGCATCTCCTTTGGGTGCTGTCACCATGGAAACAGGAGCTCCTTCCAGATTCTCATTTTGAGAACATCATTGTTAGATGTGTTACTCAGCCAGGAACATGCTGTACCAAGTTTGTTAGAGTTGGTTCAGTGCTTTGTTCCATTTTGTGATTCAAACAGAGACATGGAAGTAGAGGTGAATGGCAGGGTCGTTTACGAAATGGTGGACACGATACAAATAGGGTTTTATTAATAGGAACTAAACTTGGGTTTTATAAAAAATATATACTTTTTACTTAGAGCAAAAAGGTAGTTTTGTGAGAAGAAGATGAATGAAAGCCGTGTATCTAACAAAAATAAAAGATGCAATATACATTGTTTTTAGTAAACATTCCAATGTCAATCATAATTTTTTTACTTGCCTAACTTTTTAGTGACTATTCTTTTTTAAAAGAGATTTTAGTTTTTATTTTTTTGTTTAAGAAGTACAGGTAATACCTTAAAGAAAAGACGTTTGCTAAAAGCATCTAGCATTTAGACCATGGCTATCAAACTAGTTGCTTTTACAGAAAGTGTCTGTCCTTTGAGTGTTACTGAAAATATCTTAGGACAATCTCAGCATTCTAGAGAGTCCATCGTTATGCACATGTTGCTGTTGTCACTTAAAAATCTTGGGCAGAAAAAGATCACTACTGTGACATTTCTTTGGACCGGCCATCGTCAGGCCTGTAGGCAGCCCCCACCCCGTGCCGCTGCGGCGTCTCACAAGACCTGTCCGTGTTCTGTTTCCTGTGGAGCCCTTGTCGGTGGTTCCGGTCTTTGTCTCTCTCAAACATCTCTGAACTGGTATTTAGGTATTTATACTAAAACTACATTTTTATTGTGCAGAAAGGGGTTGAAAGAAATTCTTTTTCTCTCAAGGTTCATAGAAGGCCCTCATGACCTTGAGACATAATAGGTTTGCAGTAAATATGGTTGAATGAGTTTCTCATTGAACACACGCTTTTTAACGTGTAGAACTGTGAAACAGCATGGAGTGTTTCTTGGCCTTGAGGTTTGTTACTGGTTTGGAAACTTAGAAAGATTTGGAGACCTCACTTGTCGTGGGCAGCACAGCAGAGTGAGCCCATAGGTTCTGAAGTCAGGCTGCCCGGGTTCTGGTTGAAGCCCCGTTACTGTTCACTCTGTGACTCCTTACGACTCCTAAGTATCTTTATTTGAGAAAGAGGAGTGACGGTAGTGCTTCCTGCATGATCTGCTGGGAGGGTTAGTTGAGATTTTAATTAGATTTTACATATATAAAAATGAGATTTTACATACTTTTGTATATAATATTATATAGAATGTTTAGAAGAATTCTTAGGCTTTGGGAGTTTAAGTTGGCTTCATAATAAAAATGTATCATACGCATTTGTAACATTTGGCCTTATTCTGATAATGTTTCCAGGTTTGAGAGCACAATGGCAGGAAACAGCCTCGTTCTGCCCATCGTTCTGTGGGGTCGCAGAGCACCAACACACTGCATCTCGGCGGTGCTTTTAACAGATGATGGGGCCACGGTCGTAACTGGATGCCACGATGGCCAGATATGTCTCTGGGATCTTTCAGTAGAATTGGAAGTGAGTATTTGAAGTGTCTCCTGTGCTTTTTATTTTTTAAAGATTTTATTTATTTAGTTTTAGAGAGAGGGGAGGGGAAGGACAAAGAGGGGGAGAGAAACATCAATGTGTGGGAGATAAATAGATCAGTTGCCTCTCACACGTCCCCCAGTCGGGGGACCTGACCCTCAACCCAGGCATGTACCCTGACTGGGAGTCGAACCAGCCATCCTTTGGTTTGAGGGCCAGTGCTCAATCCACTGATCCACACCAGCGAGGGCTAATCTGTTTTTTATCCTTATAGGTTTGCCTATTCTGGGCATTTCATATAGATGGAATTATGTAGTATGTGGTTTTTTTAATATGTGTGTGTGTGTGCGAGTAGCTTTTTTCATTTAGCATAGTATTTTCTAGGTTTATTCCTCTTGTAGCGTGTATCAATATTTCATTTCTTTTAAATGCCAAATATATTCCATTTGTGTGGGTATACTGCGTTTATCTGTCTCTTCATCAGTTGGTAGATATTTGGGTGGTTTTTCCTTTGGCCGTACTGAATAATGCTGCTGTGAACATTTGTGTATGAGCTTTTGTGTGGACATGTTTCCATTGCTCCTAGGTATACACCTAGTGTGAGATTGCCAACTGGGAAAATGATCCGTGCATTTGGATAACATGTAAAGGCTAGCTAGGTCAATAAGTTGCAAAGTAGCTAGAGATGAGTGTTGTAGAATGTGATATGCCTTCAGAACTGATAGCAAACTGAATATGAATCAACAACACAGTGAAGAAAAAAAATAACACCTTAAAAAAAAGATTTTATTTATTTAATTTTAGAGAGAGGAGAAGGGAGGTAGAGAAAGTGAGGGAGAGAAACAGCAGCGTGCTAGAGATACATTCATCAGTTGCCTCTCGCACACCCTCAACTAGGGACCTTGCCCACAACCCAGGCATGTACCTTAACTGGGAACCAAACTGGTGGCCCTTTGATTTGCAGGCTGGCATTCAATCCACTGAGGCACACCAGCCAGGAAAAAAAAAAAAGCACCATGTTTTACTGAAATGATTATAAGCAATTAAGATTTAACTTGTAAGATTTTAGAAACAATTCTTTTACTGCATGGATTTCACTAGAATGTTATGTTTATTTAAGTTCAATTAAGAGGGGTAAAAGTGACTGAGGGGGGTGTGAGAAGTGGTTGGGGCAGGGGGAGGCAGCTAGGAGAGAAATGTATCACTTGACAGATATTAAAGGAATTGGGCTATTATCCAGGGGGAAGGAAGGCTAAATAAAAGGTGGCTTGGTTATTGTCTTTTGATATGTATGGAGGGTCTTATATGGATGGTAAGAGTAAAGGAGGAAACCTGCAATAGATATTGTCTTTTATATGCAAAATTTGTAAAGCTTCACTGCCCATGAAGTTGCTGAACATTTATGAGACTGGTTCCTATCTGCATGGAGCTTCCCTTCTAGTAGCGAAGCAGATCTGTGCAGAGAACCATGTCATCCACGGCGTTGATGAAAGAAGTAAATGTTACAGTGGGTTCTTAGCCTTTGAAAGCAGGCACATGGCTTGAGTCTTGGCAACTCTGGTATGTAGTTGTGTGACTTTGGGCAATAAACCGATTTTGTGCCTAAGCCTCACCTTGTTTTTGTTTGTTTGTTTCTGCCATGTTTAAAATATGGCCTGCCGCAAAAGGTCGTGTCAAGGATTCTATGGAGGAATGCGTATTAAGCAGCTATAACAGTGCTTGTGCATAATAAAGGTTCATTTAATAAATGCTAAGTGTAGCACCTCAGTAGTAGAAAGGGAGAAAGAAACAGCTAAAGGGGATTAAAAAGAGGAATGCTGAATGATGGCCGACTGTAGAACTAGCTGGCCTCAAGGCCCCAGACTGGCACACTGGTGCTACTCTTTACTCTTGCTTGAGAACTGACACATCACATCTTTTTATTCTAATCACCTTGTATTGCCTGCTGATAACTTGATATCTGTCACTTGGAGCTGTGTGGTCTTTGAAGATGGACAGTTTTTGTGCATCGACTGGGTAGATTACTTTGTGATGCTTCTGTGTACTGATTGTATGTGAAAATGTTTAGTTAATGACTATGACATAAATTTTTATGGAATATGGTGAAATATAAATAAGAGGTATAAATGTAATAACATGCTATGTATTTATTTTTTTCTTCTGATTAATAATATTAATGCTTATTTCCTCTATAAGTCTTGATTTTTAACTGTGATTATAATTGTGATTTAGCATTGATACTAGGCATTGATGTATTTGTGGATGGTTATCATCTCTGTACCACAATCAATCTTTTCATTGGTCAATGTGTCTCTTTTTATGCCAGCACCATACTCTTTTGATTACCAGAACTTTATAATAGAATTTGAAATCAGGAAGTGTGAGGTCTCCAACATTGTTCTTCTTTCTTATTGCTTTGGCTCTTCGGAGTCTTTTGAATTGACTCCAAATGAATTTTTGGAGGTTCCATATGAATTGTAGGAATTTTTTTTTCTGTGAAAAATACCATTGGAATTTTGATAGGATTGAATTGAATGTATAGATGGCTTTGGGTAGTATGGATATTTTAACAATATTAATTCTTCCAACCCAAGAATGTAGGATATCCTTCCACTTACTTGTCTTCTTCCATTTCTTTCATGATTGTCTTACAATTTTTTCTATTCAGGTCTTTCACCTCCTTGGTTAAATTTTTTTCATAAGTATTTTATTTTATTTTTTGATGCCATTGCAAATGGGATTGCCTTCTTAATTTCTCTTTCAGATATTTTGTTGTTAGCATGGAGGAACACAACTGATTTTTGTATGTTTATTTTGTGTCCTTCAACTTATCTGAATTTGTTGATTGGTTTTTAACAGTCTTTTGGTGAAGTTTTTAGGATTTTCTTTATATAAGATCATGCCATGTTCAAACAGAGACAGTTTTACTTCTTTCTTTCCAATTCAGATGCCTTTTATTTCTTTTTCTTGACTAATCGCTTGGTCTAGGTCTTACAATAATATATTGAGTAGAAGTGGCAAAAATAACCATCCTTGTCGTGTTCCTAATCTTACAGGAAAGGCTTTTAGCTCTTTCATTGTTGAGTATAATGGTGGCTGTGGCCTTGTCATGTGTGGCCTCTATTATGTTGAGCTATAGTCCTTCTGTACCTAGTAGGAGTGTCCCACCTTTTGGCATCTCCGGTCCACACTGGAAGAAGAGTTATCTTGGGCCATACTCTAAATGCATTGTGATGTGTAATCACACACCAAAAAAACTCATGTTTTAAGTAAATTTACAACTTTGTGTTGGGCCGCATTTATAGCCATCCTGAGCCACGTGTGGCCTGTGGGCTGCAGGTTGCACACCCCTGGTGGAGTTTTTAATCATGAAAGGATATTGAATTTTGTCAAATGCTTTTATTGCCTCTGTTGAGATGACCATGTGATTTTTTTTAATCCTTTATTTACCCAAATATTTTTGTCCATTTTCTAGATTCTGGTGGGAGTAAAGTCCAGTTCTAGTTACCCTATTATGGCTGAAAACAGTAGTTTCCAGCAGAGCCATATACATAAGATACAAAATTAACTATTGATAAATTAGATTTTTCTTCAGAGAAATTAAAGAATTGATGAAGAGCTTTTCTTGCAGTGAAAGAACACCGAGTCTTTATAGAGAAGCAGGGTTGGATATGAGAAAACTGTAGGCCTGTTCTAACCATAAATAATGATTACATTTTTCTCTTAATTATAACTGCAAAGGATGGCTGAGATGAATTTGGTTTGGAAAATTTCTTCAGCTGTCACATGCAATCTCAGTACTCTTCCCGTGCAATATTTAATTCTGAATAGTTTAGTTCTCCTTTTAAGGAGAATAAATTGTTTGCCAGATGGACATCTTTGGTGGTAAAGCCTTTAAAGAGGCTTTATAGGTATTTGTCATAATCTTTTTCACTAGATCTTGCGTATGTGGCTATTCAATACACTCTTTATATTTTACATGTTATATTATTCGTGTGTATTAAATACTTAATTTAAAAAATACACCCCAAAATAGCTTAAGGCCCTGAAGTAATAACGTGCAACTTGGTACAAAGTGGACAAATTCGGGAGCATATTGCCAGACGGCTTGAGAATAGTGGATATTCTGTGTAGTTGCGTGACTTTGGGGAATTCTTTCCGTAAGGGACTGTGTCACTAAATCGTTAGCCTGTGAAGGTCATTCTTAGTTCCTGACAGTTAATGTTGATATCAGCATTTGGGAGGATTTCTGTCCTCTGTTTTGTGGTTTTTTTGTTTTGTTTTGTTTTTTTGTTTTTGTATTTGGGGATGTCAATCTAGATACTTCAAATGTGCTTTTAGATCAGTGAATCTATTATTTAAAAAATAAGTGAGGTTAAATTATTTTCTATGCTAATTCTCACTCTTAACCTGATTTCTCAGTATACTCTGGCTTACAGCTTAAGACCCACTGCCCCAGTGTGAGTGCCGTCTCCACCGCTCTGTTCGATACTGCACAAGTAATGTCCCCTCTTGGTGCTCCAGCTGCTCTGTCGGAGCCACTTGGCAGGGTGACTGGGAGCATGAAATAGGTGGGAGTCAGTGTTTTGTTCTTCTTAGTGTTTTGGTATTCTGAGCAGCTCTTCTCAAATCTGTATCTTTATATTTACATGCATATTTAACTGCATTCCTAAAAAATTAATTTTTAAAAATTTGGTTTTCATGTCAGCATATTGGTGTGTTTCTAGGTTAATCCTCGAGCACTGCTATTTGGTCACACGGCTTCAATCACCTGCTTGTCTAGAGCGTGTGCTTCCAGCGATAAACAGTATATTGTGAGCGCGTCTGCGAGCGGGTGAGTGTTTTCTCATTCCCTGTGTCGTCGCGAGTCTTCATCGCAGGTAGAGCCAGTGTAGGGGTGAGCAGGGAAGGGCTTTTTCTTTTGTGTCTTAACTAAATTCTTGAGTTGTTTAAACTTCAAGATATTTGAAAATGTGGTTTTAAAAATGTGCATTTCATCTTTATTAATGATTTTTATAATATTTTTATTGTAATTTATTATGTCGTTACCTTGCTTTTGAGAAACTCAGAATGCCATAAAAGTTGAAGCTGAGCATTAATTCTGGCATTGTTGTTGAGTTGGCAGACAACTTTGAGAGTTTTTAAAAACCTGATGATGCTGCGCTAGCATCAGTTTGGGAGATGAAGCCGTATAAAAGGTCATACAGCTCTGTTGATGTATACTGATACACTAGTGTAGCCACATACATTCCTAAACCTCAGAATGTAACTTGCTTTTGGAAAGAGAGATCGTTGGATAGTAGACGTAGGGTACAGAGTGTACGGAAGTTTAAAAACTCTTTCGGTGCTTAGAAAATTGTACATTTTCACAATATGTTATTGAAGAGAGTTAGGGACTGGAAGATAATTATTTAAGTTATGTCCTCCACTCTCCCAGTAATTTTATGAATTTGAAAAGAACCTTTTGTAACTATTTGGAACAAGAAGAGGCAGCATCAGGTAATAGTACTTTTTGGTCAATTCAAGGATGACTCATGTTAGAATACATAGTCTAAATAGATTGAGCTTTTCTTGAAAAAATTGTTTCATACCGTGTGAGATACAGGAAAGGGCATTTAAGGTGTCTTTTTTTTTTTTTTTAAGAGAAGGAAGACATTGGCATTTCTGGTTTTGAATATTGTGTCCTTAGTTTAACATGTAAGCTTGGCTGCTGTATGCATTTAATAAAACTTCTGCAGTAAACACAGAATTAAAACTGGAATGTTATATTTAATTTGAAAAGGTTTAGAATTTTAACTTTATTTTTATTTGGTTTTTGCAGTGCTGAGTTTTATAGTTCTGTTGATGACCATTTCAGTGCTATAAATTAGAAGTTTACTTCTTGTTTTTGTCACTTGCCTTCCCACTCCGACATATCACTTGGGGCTCTGCTCTGCTTTGTTATTATTCTAACTTTGAGATTGAGGTTGAGGGAGCATCTACTATCTGAATCAGCCAGTATCTGGGATGAAGGCAGAGGACAGAGAAAGTTCTAGAGGGCCTTGCATCCGTGCTAGCCAGAACCATGCAGAGTACCCCACCAGCCAAAGGGGAACCAGAAGTGCGACCCTGCCAAGTGCTCGGAAACAGTGTGGGTCAAGGTGGGGTGGGCGTGTTGGAAAGGAGGCTGGGACAGTGAGTGGGAGGACCAGAATTTTTGGTGAATAGCAATAATGAGTATGCACTACTTTTTCTGAAATACACCAGTTTTAGTGGAAGATTACTCTTACACCACTGTGACAGAGTTGAGCAGTGCTTTTAAAAATCCAATTTAAAATGTTGCTATTGTTTTGCTTTATAGAGAGATGTGTCTCTGGGATGTGAATGATGGCAGATGCATTGAATTTACAAAATTAGCCTGCACGCACACTGGCATACAGGTGAGTATCTGTTTCTGTAACTGCCCAAGTCAGCACAGTTATTACAGCTATTCAAGTAAAAAATGTTTTTTAAACATTGCGCTATATTTTTCTGTGAAAAATGGGTGGAGCTGACGAGAAGACAGAATTGGAGTAGCAGAAGTATTCCTCATACGTGGGTACAGCGGGTGTAGTGGGGGAGGGGCAGTAGAGGAGCCGAAGGGGGAGGATGTGACTGAGCCGGTCGCCTCTGCTGCTCTGCCCCTTCTCGCTCTGCTGTTGGCCACGGGAGCGCCCTGTGGGTGAGTCACCTGGATCCCAAATAGGGGGACTCTTTCCTGCTGAAGCCCTTATGGTTCCGTTCATCTTGGCACAAACGGACCCACTTTGTGGATCATATCCTTTTGGATGTTGGTGTAGTTGGTGCTGAGGTGCGTTGTTTGACTTCCCAGCTCTGTACAAGAAACGACCGTTTCATGTGGCTGCCTTGCATGGGAATTTACATGGGAATTTATGGTTCTGACTTACATTCCTGGTACTCTTTCTTACTCTTTCGTGACTGTCAGGTTCTTTGTGCTTCTATTCACTCATCATTTACTGTGTTGAGTGTAGGGAAAATTACAAGTATATAGAAAATATGACTTACGTTCTTAATGGGGAAGGAGAGGGAGGAGGAGAGAACTCATTTTTGAGCAAATATTGCATAAGCATTTCTTGTGTGGTGTTTCATTGAGCCCTTCCCACATCCTTTCTCACCGAATAGGAGCGTGTCATTTTACATAGAAGGAAACAGACCCAGGCTGAGTAAGTGACGTGCCCCCGTGCCACAGTGCGTCATTGCTGGTGCCAGGATCCCAAATCAGGTTGCTCTGAGTCAGGGGACTTGTCCGTTCTGTCGTACTGCCTCCCTTAAACCTGAACAGCCGTTTGTCACAGGAAAACCTTCTGTGCTGGCCCAGATTGACCAGCAGTGGAAATGATTGTGGGGAGGTGGCGATGAGCATGATGAAGGCAAAGGCCTGTGAAAATCTTCCTTTTCAATGCTGTTAGGGTGTATGCTTTTTGTAAAAGGCGTTCATTGTTTATTTTCTGTCATATGAAGAACCATCAAGGTTCATAGGGAGAAAAGGGGTAATAAAATGATGGAGAGTCTGACTTTATATAGCCACTTCCATTGAAAAATTATATATAAATGTCTTGAATTCACTGGATATGAGTATTTTGATGGTTGCTTAATTTTATGATTTAAAAACTTTTGGTTGTATTTTAGGGAGAATTATCTGTATTCATTCAGCGTTTTTCCAGTGCCTACTCCTTATCAGATCCTATGGTAGGCCTTCTGGAATGAAGTTGGCAGCCATCTCTAAGGAGAAGATGCTTTTTGCAGGTTCACTGGTCCATGACCGTTGTTTCCTGGGCGATCTTCACCCTCCCAGGTGCAGAAGTGAGATGTTTTTATACACAGAGAAACGATAAACCTTGGTGCCTGGCCCCTTCTGAAGTCCAGAGAAATGCCAGCGTAGGAGTCCATCGTGTGGGGGCATCCGTTTTTAATATTTGGGAACCTTGTTCCTCTACTCGGGGCACTTTCTTTGCCAGTATCAAAGTGCCTAAGAAGCCAAATTAGCGTTCAAGAGATTATCTGGGAGTTGCACTTCAAAGCCCAAGGTGGGAAGACATTTGGGCAGGCAGGTCTGGTAAAATAGCCCCGCCCTCAGGGGAGGTCTCTTCTCTGGTGACCACAGTGCTTGTGTCTCTCCCGGCTGGTGTGGGATGGTCAGTGACCAAGTTTGCCGCTCTGCTCCCAGCCTTTGCTCCTTGGCATGCCCTCCCTTTATATGGGTCAAGGCTACCTGCGGTCACATCGTCACATGCCCGGCAGCCCCTGGGCCCTCCAGGTTGTGTGTTGTGGTTTTTGAATCAGCCTCCTGAGGTCTAGAGGTGCCCCCTTTGTGGTCTGCGTTTTAGTGCATCTTCTCTCAGCGTTTCAGTCGAGCTGCCTTGCCCTTTCTAGATGTGCTCCATGGTCTGATCAGTGTTTATGTGTGAGCAGTCGTCCCCTTCATACAAGGTTCTCCATGTTGGGGAAAAGATTGTATTCTCCACATACATTTTGAGCTCTGAGAGCAGGTCTGACAGCCGCGGGAGCAGATCGGCCCCGGTTTCTTAGTAATGTCCCGGTTGTGGGGAGGTTACAGCATTGCCTTCCGTGCTGTCTGGCCTGCCCTCTTGTGGTTCGTGTGAGGTCTCATCCTCAGGAACTGGTAGTCTGGGTGTTAGAGGCCTTTACCGTCTAAACATCCTGTAGGGGCATCATTTTAAAGAGAGTCATGATTTTTTGAAGCTAAGGTCCTCTGATAAGATGTTGGCCTTGTTTTGATAGTTGTTTTTCCATCGGTGGATGCACACTGATCTTATCCTTTGGAGTTAGTTGCGTGTGGCGGGAGTGACACGTCGATCAGGATTGTGTTGGTGGTTCTTCTATTTTTCTTCCACAAAGTGTAAACGTGTTCTGTGAGAACACTTAACAAAGTTGTCTCATACTCCAGTCTAAAACAACACACTTAGATTCATCAGAATTTGCTTCTGATTATCATACGTTAGATCATCTTTACTTCTAAAGTTTGGTCATAACTAGTAATTATAATCCTATAACCACCTATTCCCATTCATCTAAAATTCATATTATTTTTGTGACCCATCTGAGCTTCCCCTTTGCTTTAATTTGTAAATCTGATTTTATTTAGATATTTTATTAATTCATTCAACCATCCTATTTTTGATGCTTCAGGAGGATAAAAAGGAGAATTATGAATTTTCCAAAGTAGTTCAAAAGGGAGAATTGGTGTGAGGGAAAGAATAATATTTGTTAGATATTTTGAAATATTAATGTAACTCAATGTGTGTATGTGTATACATAGACCTGTAATATATACCACATATTACATGTCTTGAAGTAGTACTGAAAAAAAATGAGCCTCATAACAAGCATGATGAATGAATGCATGTGAATCAAGTATCTTTGCGAAGAACATTTGAAATATTTTTCCTTCCAGTTCTATCAGTTCTCTGTTGGAAATCAGAGAGAAGGAAGGCTGTTATGCCATGGCCATTATCCTGAAATACTTGTCGTGGATGCCACCAGCCTGGAGGTGCTGTACTCCTTAGTATCAAAGATATCTCCGGACTGGATTAGCTCCATGAGCATCATTCGATCCCACCGGACACAAGGTCAGCGCGTGGTGCCCGTGCGGAACTTCAGCAGCATGACTTCGGCTTAATTACTGTGGAATTCTGTCATGTATCACTTATTGATGTATTTGGTTATATTCTTCTATTTAAGAAATAACTAATAATTTATGATCTGTCTCTACCTTCATAAAGGATTCTTTGGTTGAATTAAGATTTAAAGTGTTCAATTATTTCCATTCCATGTAAGAGCCACTAGCTTTTGGCAGTCTCGGCATGGGGGTGATTTTCTGACGGGGCGGACGGAGATCTTAACCTCTTGCCGGAATGGTGGGAGGAGCCGTCGTTCCACCTGTGCATTTCTTGGGCCTGGTTTTGTCACTTGCGTAAGAGGCGTAGGAAGTGCTTCCATTTTATGTGAAGAGCATGAAAAGGAAGGGGATTGTGCACAGTTAAATTTAGTGAGATTTCCTGGTTTGTTTGACTGCACTCTTACCCAAAGCTTGTGAATTTAGGTTTTCATCATGTCTTTCTCTTGATCACAATCTGTGGAGGGTGTATTATGCAACGAAATATCTAGAAGGCAGGCAAGAGAGGTGGGAAAGCGGGTGAATGAGTGCCTTGAAGGAATAAAGTGAGTTTGCTCATCCATGATAGGTAATTAAAAATTATGAATTTTGAAGATAGAAGTTCTTTGTTAACATAGTAATCAGGAATTTTTAAAATTATTAAAAATGTAATTACAAATAAAAAATAATTTCAAGTAGCTAGAACAGCTTTTTCCTGAATTCCAAATTTTTGGTCATCTCTATTTTGCATCAGAATCTAGTTCCTATTATTTTATGAAATACAGAATTGTGTTTTTATGCCAATTGTAAAACGTACTGTTTGCAACTTAATTAAAGCAAACCAGGTTCCATGTTACTATTGTAACCGTGTTTCTATTTAGAAACATGGTCCTGTATTTCTAACCTTGGCTTTTTGTTCCTTCCCGGCGTAGAGGACACCGTGGTAGCCCTCTCAGTGACGGGCATCTTGAAGGTGTGGATTGTTACCTCTGACATGAGTGGCATGCAGGTGAGACAAATAAGACTGGAATTAATTTCTCTGTTTTCCTTGTGAAGTCTTCAATTTCAGTAATGATATCTGTGTGCCTTCTTTTCTTAAAGGGGCAGGGAAAAGCTGTTTTTTTAAATAGTCTTATTGATATAGGATAGAAAGTGTTCTAGAACATTGTCTCTGTAAGTGGATTAATTTTTTCACTTTTGATGGTTGACATTGGCTGTATCAAGGATAGAAATAGAGAGACATGTTGCACAGAATAGGAAGTAGAAAAACATATAGAAGAGATAGGATCTTCCTCAGTTGCTTCTGTTTAAATTAAAAGTTAAAAAAAGTAGTTTGCTGTAGGGAAAAAAAATAAAGCCAACCATCACAAAAAAGTATGTAAAATCAGTTTTAGTCCTGTATCTCTGTTCTTTGGCCTTGCATTCCTTGTTACTTTTTAGTAAGAAAGCTAGATCAGTTTTCTGACAATATTGGTGTTAATCTCTGTAGGTAGGGAAGTTTTAGACATTAAGTCTGGGAGAAGCTGGATGAATCGATCAGCTGTTTTGAAACATGAAGGCATGTATAGCTACAAAAATTAGGGTTGACTCAAAACTTTTATCATCTGTTATTGCCAGTGATGACACTCTGATTCTCATCAGTATTTTAATCTTGAGTGGCGTAGCAAAGATGCCATTCCCAGATGTTTTTATAATGTATTTTTATTGGTTTTTACTGCCTTGGTTCTCACATGATGGACAAAAATGACCATTTCAAGTGATGTCTTTATTTCATTTTTTTATTATTGTGCAATAATTTTAATTGGCAATCAAGCCATTCCTAAAATTTTGCAAATCTTTCTCTTTCAGGATACTGAGCCAATATTTGAGGAGGAATCCAAACCAATTTATTGTCAGAATTGCCAAAGCATCTCTTTTTGTGCGTTCACACAAAGGTCACTTTTGGTTGTGTGCTCCAAATATTGGAGGGTAAGATGATGACGTAAGAAGCTGTATTTTTACCCTTCAAGATGTTTGCCCTGGTCTGTGTGGCTCAGCTGGTTGGAGCATCGTCCTGTAACCAGAAGGCACTTGCCTAGGCTGTAGGTTCAATCTCTGGTCCAGGCACGTATGGGAGGCAACCAATTGATGCTTCTCTCTTGCATTGATGTTTCTCCCTCTCCCTGCCTCTCTTAAGTAGCAATGCAAAAAATGTTTTCAGGTGAGGATAAAAAAAAAAAGATGTTGGTTTATCAGACTTTCAAAGATAATTGTAAGGAAAAACTCGGTGCAAAAATATTTAAACCATTTGCTATTCATATGTGATTTTAATGTCATATTTTCAGGTGTTGGGGTTTGGCCATATGTTATTCTCTTTTTTGTTTGTTTATAGAATGATTCAGTTAATGGTGTTGATCTAATTTCTGCTTTTGCTACTGCTGCTTTAGTCTTTATCTTGTGAGTGGAGCACAGCAGTGGTAGCGTGTTTTCTGCAGGTCGCCATGTCCCTGTGGGCGGTCCTTGTTCCCAGTCGCCATTCTGTTCTGAAGTCAGGAAGGTCTCCCTTCAGCACTTCAGAGCTAAGGAGGGAGTAGATTATTTCCACATTACCAGACTTGAACCTTTTTATAGTAGAAAAAGCATCAGCATACTTTGACCTCTTGTACCAAAGCTTTCCGTGTATTATTTATTTTAATTCCTACAACTGAGAGGGGAGGTGTGTTAGTTATCTGATGCCACGTAACAAAAAGCACTCCAAAACAGCCCAGACATGTATCATCACGCACCTAGTACACGTTTCACCAGCCCATCTGTGGGTCAGGCTCTGGGCACAGCTTAGCTGGGTGCTGGGTCAGGGTTTCTCACAGGCTGCAGCCAGGGTGTGGGCAGAGACTGCTCATCGAAAGGCTCCCCCAGGGAGGCTCTGCTGCAAAGCTTACTCACGTGGCTCTTGGCAGGCCTTGGGGCCTCCTGACTGTTGGCCAGAGACAGTTCCTTGCCATGCGGGCTTCTCCCTAGGACAGGTCACAACAGGGGAGCTGTCTTCCCTCAGAGTGAGCGCAGAAGAGATTGTGCAGCCAAGACCAACCCCACCTTGGAACTGAGATCTCGCCACATGTAGTTGTCTAGAAGCAGTCACAGAACCCAGCCTCCACTTGGTGGGGAGGGTCTCACGAGGGTGTGACTGCCGGCAGGGGATCAGTAGGGCAGTCCTAGAGGCTGCCCAGCATGGTAGGAATTGTCGCTTTCCCTGTTTTGCAGATGAGGCACCTGACTCATCATCATCATCATCATCATCGGGGAGGATAGGTAGCTTGACTAAGTTCTCAGGTGCAAGTGCAGTTGCCGGATTGCAGTTCAGGTGGCCCCACCGCAGCAGCTCTCCTTGCTGCCAAGCCGTCCTGCCTTAGAGGGGAAGGCTGTGTAGCAGAGGGACGGACTAGGGCAGCAGTATCTTTTGCTGTTTCGGAGCAAGGTTAGAGAGGAAAGGCTGGCAGCTGCTTAGTTTACGGTGAGCTCTATGCAGTCAGTCCTTCCTGTCTTCAAATTCAAAATTTATGCAAAGAGTAATAAGAAACAGTGCAAGAGGATATAGTGAAAAGTCCACACTTTTCTCCTGGTACTTCCCTTCCTCTCCCAGACATATTGTCTGATACCAGTTTGTGTGTGTGTGTATTCATTGTATGCATTTTATAATCATGTGAGAACAGCCCTTTCTTAAAGGCATGCGTAAGAGTGAAAAGCCAACCCACAGAGCAAGAGAAAATACATACGGTGTACACCTATGATGAAGGACTGGACTATTCTTAATAAAAAATCAGCTCCTGCAAATCAAGATGAAAAATGCAATTAAGCAGGAGAATGGACAAAAACATTTCCTCAGGGAATGCCGAGGGGCCAGTGAGTACAGAGAGGTGTTCGGCTTCACCAATCCTCAGAGAAATGCACACAAAACAGCACTAAAGTGAACCTACCACCCCCCAGAAAGACTTGTTTTTGGTATATTTATTGCCGTAAAGAAGTTTTCAATTTTAATATGGTTATTATTTTCTATCATATGGCCTCTAAAACAGTTTGCAACATGTTCTAAAGGGCTTGCCACAGCTGAGATTTCTTTTTTTAAAATCTTTATTTTTTTCTAATGTTTGTGTGATTTTACCTTATATATCTTTGCATCTTTAATCTGGAATTAATTTTGTATAAATTGTAAGGTGCAAATACTATTTTACTTTTGTTACAAATGGAACACCCCCAAGTTCCTGATGTCATTTGTTGAATAATTCATATTTCCATTCTTGTGCCTCTGTAATACACGTTTTTCCTATATTGCTTGAATGTGTTCCCTGACTTGATTTGTCTGTCTGTTCATGTACTAACTGTATGAACTTCATGACAGCTCTGGCAGTAGCTGTAATGTTTTATTCTCTCTAGCTTTACCATTTGTTTTAATAGCTAATAGGGCAGAAGGGTGGTCTTCCTTTATTATCCATTCTTGGACTTTTTCTTGGCTCTTCTTGTAGTGCTAATGTTATATACTGATGAATATTGATATTATAGCAAGTCTTGGTGAATTCAGCTAGGATTTGCTCTAATTTCAAGGCTCTTGCACAAGCAACGTCATTGTTTTTTTCTTTTTCTTTAGAGAAAAAGAAAGTAAAAACTCTGGGCTATCGAATTACTCATTCCTCCTGGGAAATTTTCTAGCAGTGTAGAACGTACTTTTTTCAAATATTGAAAGTGCTAGAAAGGAACATTCTGCTAGGAACACTAAGACCAGGGCTGTTGTCCTCTTTCTGTCACTTCCAGTGCAAGAGGGTATAGTGAAAAGTCCTAGCAGCAGGTGATGGGACATATCACCTGACCTAGAGGACACATGACCTCAAGCAGGTCATGGAACCCTCGTTTGCGTCCGGGTCCTGCCTGTAAAATGGGGTTCAGCCCCTGTCCACTTGCCTCCTGAGGTGACTCTTGGGGTCATCTGAGAATGGTGGCCCCGGAAGGTCCATAGCCTGTGTTGCTAATGACGTTATGGGGACTTTCATGTGTGAGAATTATTAGATAATTAACCGAGTCTGTTAACTTTATTTCAGTGTTTTGGAACATTGATGTAAAGAGGTAAAGTGAGGTAATTCCCCCATTATTTAGGAGGTATTCTGATGTCAAAGTTACTTGTTAGAAATGTCGCTGGGCAGAAATAAAACAGGAGTCATCACCGTGCGTTCCAGGGCTTGGTTCCCTGGTACAGTCGTTCTCTCGATGAGACAGGCCGAGGATTCCGGCCTGTAGCCCTGCTCCTCCCGGCCTGGGTTGCTGGATTCCTGCGGGTGTCTCCCTCTTGACGGTCACTGTGCCCCCAGCTCACTGACAAAACGTCTTTAACTGACTAGCAAACTCAAAAGGCCTGAGGTGGTTAAATAGAGTCTAGAAGTTTTTTTCTTGTTTTTAAGGTTGGAGCGTGGCGGCATCTTACTTAGATGAGTCCAGCGCAGACTAGACTGTGAGTTTCTTATCCCTTGCAGGTATTCGATGCCGGAGACTACTCCCTGCTGTGCTCCGGCCCCAGTGAGAACGGGCAGACGTGGACTGGAGGCGACTTTGTGTCAGCAGATAAAGTGATCATTTGGACTGAAAATGGGCAAAGTTATATTTACAGACTTCCTGCCAGGTATTCAATAAATAATAAGTTAGAACTTTAATCAAAAGTAAGATTCTGAATTTAGGGTATAACCTGGAAATATGAAAACATGTATAGTGTAAATATTTAATTAATGTAGATAAAAAAATCTCAGAGCTTCTTGAGTTAGATGGGTAATTGCAGTTTAACCTCTAAGTACAAAAATTAGGTGGTTTTTTTTTTTTGAAACAGTATTTTAATGATATTCATTATTTAATTTAATGCTAAATTAACTATAATTTAAAAAAAATTTTGTTCATGTCAAAAACCTCATCGTTTGGACTGACACAATACGCAATGTCAGTATTTTAATTGAATGTTGAATTTTTCTCACTCTCAGTTGCCTTCCAGCCAGCGATTCTTTCCGCAGTGATGTGGGGAAAGCGGTTGAAAATTTAATTCCTCCTGTACAACATAGCCTCTTGGCTCGGACAGATAAAGAGGTAAGATTATTCAGGTATCATTTATAGTTGATAATTGTATTGAAAATTTTCATAACTATATTTTTGGTGCCTTTTGGTAGCTAATCATTTGAAAGGTTCAGTACAATTCAAAGCACTGCGTTAGATACTGTAAAACACTTAGACATGGTTGGTTATAAGCACAATTTTAATATTTGCATACCTTGAACGTATATTATGCCTACAATATAGCATTCACCATTCTCTGGGAATACAAATGATTTAATGCTGAACATGGTGAAATGACTTTTTGATAAAGTTTGTGTTGGTGGTGTGCATTTATTTTATGCTTTCATGCGATGGTAAATGCGGTGACAGAAGGAACATCCCTGTAGAAGGGCAGACATCATCATGGAATAATGCTCACTGATAGCAGCTCGTTACTTCAACAGGGCATTGCAGTGTCTCCCCCAAAACAAGTGGTTTAAATGATTGGTCTTTAGAAC
This sequence comes from Anoura caudifer, assembly GCA_004027475.1. NCBI lineage: Eukaryota > Metazoa > Chordata > Mammalia > Chiroptera > Phyllostomidae > Anoura > Anoura caudifer. The sequence continues at coordinate 92,071 of PVKU01000269.1, read as the reverse complement.
GGAAGAATAAAAGAAATTTTTCTCTATTAAAATCAAAGTTTATTATGATTTCTCAAAACTTGGTTAATATCAATTTGAAGTTGAAATGTAGGAGCTTCGTACTGAGTTTTCAACTCTTAGTACTGGGTCTTTACTAGTAAGAAAGAAGCTTCGGTTTTGGAAATAAAGTTTCCTTTATACCTGGGCTTCCACAGCTTTATCATCCTGAAAATTTTGTTCCATCTTTATGTGGAAAGACGATCGGGGAAGGGAATTGTTATTTACCATGACTATTTTGAATACACAGAATTTACACATGTATGCACAATTAAGGTCTTCTGTAACCTATCCTTCATTCTTTTAACCTCAGCTTCTACTCACTGTTCTCAATCTAGACAGTCTCTCCCAGTGGAAGTACGGGGTAAGGGTTTTACAAAATGCATACACAAACAAAAAATAAATACATTTCCCGTTTCTTTAAATAGCAGCTCCCCAGTACATTTTAAATTAAAATATATCATTATGTGCTGTGAGACACTCCTTTATTGAAATACAGAATATTGGCTATTACAGCTGCCATGGCAACTTCTCCTTGTTCAGCATGTTATCGATGAAAACGTCCAGTGATTTTCAGGATTCAAGAAAGGTCAAATAATTGATTATGCTTTATATATCGATTTCCAAAGGCTAGTGCTTTTTAAGATAACAATGCCAAACATGGTAATTAGGTTATTTGTTAACTATAATTGTCAAAACCAAAGTCTGTTTATTGTTGCTTTTCAGGATAGGATTTTGTGTTTTAATATTCAAGGATCTATGAATTGGTATATCTAAACTTTAATTTTAGGATTCTACCACTAGAGTTTTCAAATAAATGATCTCACTGAAGGCACAAGATCTTAAGCAGAAAACTAATTTGTTTTAAATTGAAAGTACACATAAGACCCTAATGCATGTCTTTTTTCTCCTAGTAGTTTATAGCTAACATGTTGGGCTAGGTTCAAATTAATTATGTGAATGTGGCCAAGTGAAATGTTATATGATTAGCTGAAGAATATCCTCACTTTTAAACATGGAGCCCTCCAGTTGCACAAACTTGGTATTTTAATTTTGCTGCTATTTAGTGACTAATCAGGAATGGGCAAAAGGCTAGGATTAGCCAGTTCTCCCCTTTTGACCTTTTGAGTGGATACTGCTTTTCAGTAAAGAGTGCTATATCTTTGTATTAATTATTCAATAATGGACAGTTAAGTAAATTTTATTGTTGTGGTGACTAATCAGATTTGGTTTTTGTTAATCCTCACCCGAGGACATGCTCACCGATTTGAGAGAGAGGGAAAGGCAGGGAGACAGAGAAACATCCATGTGAGAGAGGTTACACTTCATAATATGCACCTGACAGGGATTGAACCTGCGACCTTTCGGTTTACAGGATGGTGCTCCAACCATCTGAGCCACACTGGCCAGGGAGACTAACCAGTTTTTATAAAGTAGCAAAAAAGAATATAAATAACTAATTCTATAGAAAGACTATAAATATAATTTTTACTTCTTTGTGTTATACTGGATTTGAATATTAATTGACATGCATATCAGTGCTACAAAATTACATTAAAATATTATTGAATACTCATGCTGTAAATGTTTACTCTGGTACTGAGGCAAAGTACTTATCATCCTTGTGTGAAAAAATTTTAACGTGTGAAATACTTTGTTTAAAACATTAGCTAAAGATATTTAAACATTTTTTTTTCAGTTGCTAATTTGTCCTCCTGTTACTCGGTTCTTCTATGGAGCCAGGGAACATACCCATAGACTGTTAATTCAGGGAGATTCTTCTGGAAGATTGAATATTTGGAATGTATCACGCACTCCTGATAAACAGAAAGGTGAAGAAGGTAATAGTGAGTCAGGTACAGCAATTTCTTAATTCCGAGTTCTTTAACAACCTAAATACTAACCACTGAATAACAGGTGTCATGTCATGCCATTTTCTTCTTAGAATTATGGTTGTTGACAATTATTCTTTGGTATATTACTAAATCAACTCTAAGCGTGTTTATTTTAATATTTTTTGGTTTTTTCTAACATGCACAATGTTTTCTTTCTTTCTTTTTTTTTATAAATAACGAAACCTCCACAGGATTGGAAATAACAACTTCCGTTAGTTTGCAAGAAGCATTTGATAAGCTCATTCCTTGTCCTGCTGGAATTATAGATCAGCTGAGTGTGATTCCCAATAGTAACGAACCTCTTAAAGTGACTGCGAGCGTGTACATACCAGCACACGGGCGACTCGTGTGTGGCCGCGAAGACGGAAGCATCGTCATCGTGCCCGCCACCCAGACAGCCATTGTGCAGCTGCTGCAGGGAGAACACATGCTCCGAAGAGGTAGACCGAAGCCCCGCCAGCGTCTGAGTGCCTGGAGGAGAGCTCTGGCGCGCTCGGCACTGGGCACATGCCGTGCCTCAGTGCCGTCGTTGGTGCGCTGTGTGGTTGCCAGAGTTTAGTGTGCAGACGAGAAAATGCTCAGGGCCTGTTCTTGGAATAAGTAGCATTTGATTGTGAATAAAGAAGGATCCAGTTTTATCTCTTTGAGTACATTAATAGATCCATTTACTAATAGTTACCTCTATGGTTTACTAAATAATTACCAATGTCGTCCTTAATACCAGCAATCTTTTAGAGCAGTGCTCTCCAGTGGAAATATATATATATATGTAATAATGAGTGTAATTTTCTAGTAGCCACGTTAAAAAGTAAAAATGAAGCACATAAAATTAGTTTTAATAATATATTTTATTTAACCCATATAGCAAAACTATTTTCATTTCAATGAGGTAGTTATCATCACTGTGCTCTAAGGCTTTGAAGTCTCACGTACGTTTTACATGTACAGCACATGGGAGCCTGGACTGGCCGTATTTTAAGGGCTCACTGGTCCCACTTGGCTGGTAGCTCCTGCAGTGGACAGAGCAGTTTTAGAAGATAAAGTCAGAAGCCCTTTCTTTGTTGAAATTTGTAGCTGTTTTGACAGTTCTTGTTCACTTTCATTTGTTGAAACTCTGTAAGACTTTTGTTTTCCCATTTTAAATCCCAAACCTCATCCGCAGGTTGGCCACCTCACAGAACGCTCCGGGGTCATCGGAACAAAGTCACATGTTTGCTATATCCTCATCAGGTCTCCGCTCGCTACGACCAAAGACACCTGGTCTCTGGAGGTGTGGACTTTTCGGTCATAATTTGGGACATATTTTCTGGAGAAATGAAACATATCTTCTGTGTACATGGTGGCGAGATTACTCAACTCCTAGTTCCACCTGAAAACTGTAGTGTAAGTTGACCACAAAAGATGATCTTCCTGCGGTAGAGTGGAGTTACGTTGCTATCCGGCTTAACATAAGTGGAGCCTAGGGTCACTTAAAAGAAATGTGACAAGAGAATTCACAAAACTCTTTTAATTTGGAAACCAAATAATGGTACCATGTAAAGATTAGGCAATGTCATGATTATTTACTGTTGGGCACATAGGAATACAAGATGTCTGTCGTGCTATTTCCTTGTTAATAGCGTGGCTTGTCCTTCACACATAGTAGCGGTTTAGGATATCTTTATTGGGTGAAGTTTCAGTTTTCTGTCTAAAACAATTTTAATATCCCTAAAGAAATACTAGAGTCTCATTATTTTCAGGTCTATCTGAGCAAAAAGACAGGTAAGGTATACTTTGGTAGAGGTAAAAATAGTTATCAATACTTGTAAATAGGGCTTGTTTGTATAAACAATTACTGTGTCAAGGGAAAGTGTATCAGGCACTGGGAATGATTTTGGAAACTTGTGTGCATCCCTTCGTGCAAGTGCATTGCTTTCTCGGTGATGTTTGTGTCGGGCCGTGATTATCAGGTATGAAACTGATGATTTTAGACATGAGGCTTGAGGAGAGCTTAGGATTGATCAGTAACAGACCTGTAATCAGTTAATCAAGAGCTTTTTCGTGTGATTAGCCACCTTTGTGTGCGTATTCACCATCTCCTCACACTCACACACACGTGCACACACCATCTTGCACACACATTTCAAACTTACCTTAATCCATTCACTGTCACAGTTATGGTCTTCCTGAATTGAAAAATATTTTACTTGTTTATCTGCAGTTTCACGGTGACTTATTTCAAAATCCAAGACATTTTTCTTGGCCTTCCTGCCCATTTAATTTTTCTGATAATGCATTTTATCTGTCTTGTTCTGTCAGGGCTAGATTTTGATTTGATATTGGTGGCATTGTAAGAAGTGCTAGTATCAGCATCTCTCTCTCGTTTTTTCTGCCAGATTTGACAATTCAGAGTCTTAATCATTCTCTTTCCTCTTTTTTGTTCCTGTCTTTTCATTTTCTTTTCTTCCACATTGGTGGTTAGTTTCTTTATCACTGTGAAAAATTCTCATGTGTTTACTTGAATAACCAATTTTATGTCATACTTCAGTGAAGTAGGTACAACTTCGGCACTCATAAGTGATAGCACTGTTACAATCCTGCCCTAAGCTTTATTTTACAGTAGTTACACACCGTAAATAAACAGGAGCATTTTTATCCCTGACTGTACTTTTGGTGGCCTAATATTTTCATGCTGAAATTTATTATTTAGATTATTTTTTATCAGTTTAGAACAACCATTTTTGATGTGGGTGATTTTTAAAATGTGAATAAAACATTTGAAACATGCTGTTCATATATAATTATGTGTACAGTTTAAAGGAAAATTTGCTTGGAGGGGTTTACATGAGGTCATGGTTCCTATTTGAAATACATTAATATATTACATGTTTTATCTTACATGTTAGTATGAGCACATTTTCCAGTTAAGTTTTTGAAAACTTTAAGTGGTATTTAATAAAATGTTTTTGACCAATTGCATTTAAAAATAGTTCTTGGTGAGGACACTACTTAGTAGACACACGTGTAACGAAGGAGAGGATGGGCTCCCTGCTGGACCAGGAGAGAGCCAGCGCGCTGGGGGAATGTGGAGAAGGAGGCGCAGGCCAGGTACTTGGGAAAGGGCGTCTGACCTGCGATTTACTTAACAGTGGAGACTTCCGTGTTTATAATGGACCTTCTAAAGTGCTGGCGAAGACAAAGTTGATTATTTAACCAGTGAATAAGGACGCCTAGTTAATAACCTTTTCATTTAACTGGTGGTTTTAGGTACACCAAGCTAATGTGCTTAAAGATTTAAGAACCTAACTGATTGAAGAAAGGCTAGGAAAGAATTTGGTATTTGCGAAATGTTTAGTAAGTGACTCTTGCTGAAATTAGAGTTAACCATATTATATGTTGGCTCAAATGCTTGAATTTGAAATGCCCCTCCATAAATTGATCCAGTGTCTCTTTTTTAGTGGAAAATATTTTTATTTTTAGTTTGTAATTTCTGGTATTTGGAAAATTATGAAATTGACTAAAGATAATGATTAAAGATAAATACTGAAAAGTTTGCCATCTGCCTTCTTGATTAGAATAGAATTTGGTATTTATCTTAGGAATATTCAGAAGGAAGTAAGATTTTGACTTCTTGCAATTTTTTTTCAGGAAAAGATGTTTTAAAACAAATGTTAGTTGTGGTTTTAAAATTACTTAAATCATCATTAAGGATGTACAAGGTTGATGATTTTTGTTCTCTTATTTTATAAGAAAGAAACTAGGAGGTTGTTAAGAAGAGGTACGAAGCAGAACCATGGCTTGTCTCCTAGGGGGGTATCGTCTTCACTGTCCGGTGAAGACCAATGAAGTGCTCCCTGCCCCGTGGGGAGGGTGGTGCTGCTGGAGGCAGGAACTTCTCTAAGAGACCTGTGAGATTTGACTTTGGGACAGGCGCTGGAGCTTGTAGTTTTGAGATCTCTAAAACCAGGTTATTTGCCTTTTCTGTTTCTTTTTAAGCATGCGGAACATGGAGAAGGAAATTTAGTGTAAGGTTGTTGCTTTTTTCTTTTTGGTGGCTTAGGCTCTGGATAAAACAGAATGAACCGTGTGAAAGATACATGTGCATGTGCAAGAAAAGTCACGTGAAACTGTCTACTTAAACAGTACTTGAACAAAATATAGTAAAATAAAATATATAAAGTCCTATACCGTTTTTGTTTGTCATTCCAAGTTTATTGTTTATAAATGAATGGTTTTGACCTTGTAACTATTCAGTTATGATAGTTCTTAGGCAGTTTTAATAAGATTTACATATATTTTTATTTTTATTATTAAATTGGATTTCCACTTCAAATATTCACATAGAAGACTTTTTAGAAAAATCTTTTTAAAAGTAAGCTTGCCAAATTTTAACTGATTTACCAAATTTTAATCTGCACTTGGAGTAGTACTTACTATGGTTTCTTAAAAATATTTTATAAATAGGTAACGATGCACATAGTACCAAGGGGAAAAGGTATTAAAGGTTATGAATGAAAAACAAGTCTCCCTTTCCCTCCAGTTCTCCAGCCATGTGGTTCTCTTAACCCTGAGTGCAGCATCTTGTACTCCCTCAGAGACATTCTGTGCTGTTTTAATACTTCAGAACTATATCATTTTAGTTTAATCTTACTCAAATAACTAATACATTTAAGCAATTCAGTGGTTAGAGATAGAATGCTTTTTAGATTACAGGAGCAGTCAGTAGGCTTGGGTGAATTTTCAAAATCTGAACTCTAGGCGGTTGGAAGCCAACCGAGCGCCGCAGATGCTGGGGCAGTGCCAGGAAGCAGCCCCCGAGAGGCAGGCAGGTGCTGCCCTTGGCAGGAGCCTTCCGAACCTCCAGCATTAGCGTTCTGTAGTCGCAGACGGGAGCGACTGGAACTCCTCCCTCCCACCCTCCAGCCAGGCTATTTCTCTTTCCTGCTTATTCATCATTTTCCTTTTACCGTAGCTTCTCATATGAAGGAGTCCACTCTCCAAAACCCAAGAACATTTTATTTTCACGTCGTTTATTTTCAGAGAAAGAAACTAGGCTTTGGAAAAAAAAATTAGGAAAAGAAAATTTTAAAAATCAACAGTGCTTTAAAAAACTTTTTCCTTAATAAGCCAAGTATATAGGATTGACCAGGATAAAAATTCAGAAAGTTACAAAATAACCCCAGTGATCCCATGGTATAGTTCTTAACAGTCGGACTGTACCGATGCCTTTCCGCAGAGCTCCCCACGGTTCCCTAGTTGGGTTGTGCTGCAGGGGCTGTGTTTAGGAGTGTGGCCTCTGACACGGAGCCTTGTGTGTGTGATGTGGTGTGATGCCATTTGTTTCCATTTTAAATGCAGGCAGATCTGTACTACGTATTCCTGGGCACATGCATAGGTAGGGAAAGCATTAAAATTAAACCGGAGAGAGGTTAGTACTGAAATAGATTAGGCTTTGCTTTGGGGAGTGAGAAGAGTGAGTATGGACGGGAACAAAAAAATACAACTTTGTTAAGTATCATGTTTTATTAACTTTTAGTAAGTGTATTTAGTATTTATTCTCTCATTGGCATGGATGATTGACTTATCAGGGTTTTTTGCTACTGCTAGAACTTAATTCAGAACAGAATTTTTGAAAAATGTTTCAAAATTATTTGTTTAGTACCAATAATATATATGTTTCTCTGTGTGAGTATATAGGGTAAGTTCTTTAATAGATTGGTTTTTTAAAATTATTTTATTGTTCAAGTACAGTTGTCTGCATTTACACCCCACACTCCCCCTCATGCCCACCATCCCCACCTTAATAAATAGTTTTAAAAAATAATTATTTTTCATTTATACCACCTTACTAAACATTTAAGTTCATATAATTTCCCAAAGTATCCAGAAGGGGGCAGCATAGGTGTGTGAAATGAGAGTGCCAGTTCCCTAACCTGAACGTTAGAGTTTGTGCCTTCATTTGACAGTCTCAGATCGTTAGCTCCTACAGACAGAGATGTGAATGGTGTATGTGAGTGTATGTATACAGTGTGGCGATTGTTCACAGCTGGTAAAAGCAGTGAACAAATGAGGTCTTCTTTTTAGTATAATGTACTTTTCATTCTGAAAAATTACCTAAAACTTTTGCCTGAATTAACTCTTATCTTCTTGAATTTGGACTTTTGCTATTGTTTTAACTTGAATATTACATTTAAAAAACAATGTATATAACTATAAAAACAATGTCTTGGCTTCATAGTCTCCGAAGCCAAGCGAGTAAATTTTGTAAATGAAAGTTGAGCAAAAGCCAGAAGCAGACGTATCATTAATTTTCTACAGTATGTACAGTAGACACAATGTGGTGTGATGCTCTTTTTTCTCCTTAAACTTACTCGTAATTCTCTTAGATTTTGAGGTCAGGTGTTTTTATATACTCAGTACTGTCCTTTTGAAATCAATTTTTATTTTTTAATTAAGTAATGCATTGTGGTATAAAATACAGATGTTTTCTAAATATGGTCTGGTCATCTTTCTGTGTCACTAAGTACATTCCAATATAATTTTTAATATTCTGTAGTTTATTTAATTTTATCAAAATTTTAGAATGTGGTGGGTGAAAATTAGTACAGCTAAGTGTTTTTGCATATCTGGAATAATTTTTTATTATAAATTCTTAAATATGTAATTGCTGTATAAAAGGGCATGTTAGCTTTTGAAGGCTTTTAGATAGGTATTGCCAAATTGCCCTTCAAATGCGTAAGAAAAGGTTTACACAACCCCCATTTACTCCCTTAATTTCTCCATTACCCCGTCTACAGCCGTTTCGATCTCGCTCGTTTTCTAGGCTGGTAAGTGGCTGTGTGCAGAGCGTGCGTAAGTGCACGGCGCTCGTTCCCCTCTGGGAGCACGGATGTGTTCACTGATGCCGGTGCTGTGCTGGTTGTTCATGCTGATCAGTCTGTATTTTATTCTTTAAAACTTTATGTTTTCCAGGCTTTTGCCACTATTACTGTTGTACTCAAGGTAAAAAGAATAACATTTCCCTCTATGGATGTTTTCTAGGTGTTTAAACACCACAGTAGACCCTGTGCGGGAGGCTGAAGGTGCCCGCGACGCCCCAGGAGAGTGTCGGTGAGGGGCCGCTCCTCGGTGGCGAGGGAGGCCGCGTTCCTGGCCCGATGATGGTGCCGCGCGGCGCCCGGCCCTTTGAAATGTGGGGACCCCTCTATTTAGGGAAGGTTCCTTCAGACCTTCCATCGCATCCTTGTTAGTAGGGAAGATGACATTCGTGTGAAATTCATTTGAGTAGTAGTCTGAGGTAACTAGGTGCTGAACTTTGTGAATGAAATGGTTGATTATTGTAACTTTTTATTTTGGGCTGAGAATATAGTATGACACAAGGTAAGGACTAATTTTTCTGGAGTAACTTATAAAATGATTTCAAAATGAGTTAAAATTTCTTTTAAAGTGGCAGAAATTATTAGAAAGAATAAATGACCTTTAAGGTACCTATGGGATTAGGTACAGCATATTTTTGGGTAATCATGTGATTATCTGAGTGCCTGCCCTATTCCAGGGGTTCGAGGACCAGGCATGTAATAGTGCACACAGTCTCGTCCCTGTCTGAGGGAATTTCATCTAACATGGGAGTCAGACTGGAAAACAAGCCATTATGACGTGGCATCATACACATTCCGACGGACCTGTTCTGTGGCTTCCCGATTACAAGGCCCTCTGGGGGCTCCTAGGAGTGGTACTTAGTAGGCCAGCTTTGGGGGTTTGGGAATACGTTTAAGACGGGAGATATCTATTTGAATTCATTCATTTTTAAATGTACTTGAATGTATTCAGATGTATTTGAATGTCAGTTTTGTAAATGTGCATAAAATCACACATATGTGAACAGCCTCTGTTTGCAGAGGTACTTAGTATGACGCATGCCATGGGAAGTATCAGGAGCCCTTGAGACGCTATTTTGACTAGCACCCGATGGTTCTAATATGGCAAACACTGATGGGAATCTGACCTATGTGTACATTCCTTTGAAAATAATGACCAAGAGATCAGGATATTGGTTCTATATGTATGTGCTGCAAACCAGTTGTATGTGATACCATGATGGCACTTGATTGACCTTTGCAAAACCTTTGACACCATGACCTCTGAGGATCAAGGGGGAGGCTTGGCCACATTTATTGCTTTGCTTAGAGTATCAGCTGTGGGCTAGACACACCTTTCTTGCCCAGTTGTGGACCCTGAAGATGAGGTTTCTCTGTGTTCTTTGATGTAGACTTAGAAGCAAGCCAGCATCCTTTCTAAACAAAGAGGCATTTTTGGCATGTATGTTCTATTAATTTACCGCTAGGAAAGTGACACAGTTTCTTTTAGCATCTTCATTTATAAAAACGGGGGTAGTATTTATTAGCCCACTTGTTTCCATAAGAAAGGAAGAAGAGGTAGTTCATGGTTCTCTCAGAGGTAGGTAAATTCGGTGTTCAATTCTTGTAAGGATACAGGTATGAGCGGGGTATATAGGTGGGGGCCAAGCAGCGGATTCAAAGTTACCAGGTCAGGTGGATGGTGCCATTCGGTTCTAAGTGAGGAGTCCATACATAGAAAGGGCAGGACCACCAGCCACAGGATGTCCTAATTCAGCGCACTCTGGTGAGCGAGGCCCTGAGCTACAGAACACGTGTGTCCCTGAGTGTCTGCAGCTTCAGCTTTGGGTGTGGGGTTGGGCAGGAACTTTAGACAGTTGACTGGCATGCAGAAAAGGGGGAAGGGTAACACTTTTAAGTTTCTTAAAACCTTAGAATATTTTCAGAGTCTGCAGATTTGGCTATCTCAGTCTGAACTAACAGATTATCCATTTATTTAAAAAAGTCTTTTTTTCTCTGATATCAATCTTATATTAAATTCTTCATTTATTTTATTTTATTTTTTTAAAGATTTCATTTATTTATTTTCAGAGAGAAGAGAAGGGAGGGAGAAAGAGAGGGAGAGAAACATTGATTGGTTGCCTCTCACTAACCCTGAACTGGATACCCAGCCTGCAACCCAGGCATGTGCCTTCACTGGGAATTGAACCAGCGACCCTTTGGTTTGCAGTGTGGCACTCAATCCACTGAGCCACAGCAGCCAGGGCGAATTCATTTTTTAATTTGTTGTTTTACTAATAAGGGAGCAAAGAAAGGTGAAGTTCTAATTAGCCCACTATTTCTTCATTTCTTCATGGTTATGTTGTATATAGTGAATGAATGAAGGTATTAAAAATAGCCCCTAACAAGATGGAGGTGTAGGTGAACACACTGTGCCTCCTCGCACAACGAAAATTAAAGACAACAAAGATATAGAAACAAGAAAACAACCAGAACCGAAAGAAAAATTGAACTGTATAGAAGTCCAACAACCATTCATCCAGACCAGTAAGAGGGGTGGAATTGCGGCAGGAAAAAGTGGACGTTGGAAGATCCGAGTGCACAGGCAGCAGTGGCTAGCAGACCTCAGACATGCAGATGGTGGCTAGCAGACCCCAGGTGCACAGGCAACAGCTAACGGACCCCAGGCATAGGGTGGCAACGGTGCAGACCCAGTGAGGCTGCACAAGGCGGCTGGCAGACTAGGTGGTCCCACATTCGTGCGCAGATAATCCAGGAGAAAGGGAAGTATCAGAAGGAACTGGAATCCGAGAGAGAGAGAGAGAGAGAGAGAGCAGAACAAGCGCCATTGTTCCCTCTCAGACCCCGCCCCCACATACAGTGTCATTAACCAGTGATTGGGCTGCCTTGCCCTGGGGAACATCTAAGGCTCCGCCCCTTACTATGTAAGAGCTGCAACCAGACCAAAAAAAAAAAGAAAAAGAAACCCCAAAATGGCTCAAATCGGAGAACAAATCAAAGCCCCAGAGCCAATTTATCTAAGCGACCAAGAGATAGCCAACCTATCAGACACACAGTTTAAAGCCCTGGTGATCAGGATGCTCACAAAATTGGTTGATTTTGCTCACAAATTAAATGAACAAATGCAGGCTACAATAAGTGAAATGAAGGAAAATGCACAGGGAACCAATAGAGATGGGAGGAAAACTGGGACTCAAATCAATGAAGTGGACCAAAAGGAAGAAAGAAACAACCAAACAGAAAAGAAGGAAGAAACAAGAATCCAAAAAAATGAGGAGAGGCTTAGGAACCTCCAGGACATCTTTAAACATCCCAACATCCGAATTATAGGGGTACCAGAAGGGGAAGAAGAGCAAAAAGTGGAAAACTTATTTGAACAAATAATAAAGGAGAACTTCCCCAATCTGGCAAAGGAAATAGATTTCCAGGAAGTCCAGGAAGCTCAGAGAGTCCCAAAGAAGTTGGACCCAAGGAGGAACACACCAAGGCACATCAGAATTACATTAGCCAAGATTCAAATGAAGGAGAGAATTCTAGAAGCAGCAAGGGATAAGGGGATAGTCACCTACAAAGGAGTTCCCATCAGACTGTCAGCTGATTTCTCAAAAGAGACCTTCCAGGCAAGAAGGGGCTGGAAAGAAGTATTCCAAGTCATGAAAGGCAAGGCCCTACATCCAAGATTGCTCTATCCAGCAAAGCTGTCATTTAGAATAGAAGGAAAGATAAAGTGCTTCTCAGATAAGGTCAAGTTAAAGGAGTTCATCATCACCAAGCCCTTATTATATGAAATGTTAAAGGGACTTACCTAAGAAAAAGAAGATAAAAAATATGACAGTAAAAAGACAGCAAACTCACAGATATTAATAACCAGACTAAGACAAAAGCAAACTAAGCAAACATCTAGAACAGGAAAAGAAACACAGAAATGGAGATCACATGGAGGGTTAGCACCAGGGGAGTGGGAGGAGAGAGAGGGGAAAAGGTACAGAGAATAAGTAGCATAGACGGGGGAGGGCAAGAATAGTGTGAGAAATGTAGAAGCTAAAGAACTTATGACACATGGACATGAAATAAAGGGGGGGAATGTGGGTGGGGGTGGAGGGGAATGATGGGTGAGAAATGGGACAACTGTAATAGCATAATAAATATATTAAAAAAATAAAAATAGCCCCTAAAAGTCTTAATTTTCATGATTACCCAATTAGAAACAACAATCAGTGTTTTTGTTAGACCACATGGTCTTATCTCTAGAATAGCTGTTAAACCCCTCTCTCTCTCCCCCTCTCCCCTCCCCACCCTCTCTTTTTAAAGAGGGATGGGCTATGGATTGCTGATAAAAATTTTGATCTATAATAGTTTTGTGAAAGTGTGGAAATGAAATGAACATTTGTAGGCTCTTGCCTTCCCTTTATGTAGGATATTTGCAAGTGATGAATGATACATCTTAAACGCACATTCACGTTCTGGGAAGCACAAATAACGACTGAGGGAGGAGTGGGGCTGACTGATGAGTGGAAGGAGTTGGTCGTGCATAGCTCGTTCCACAATGGGCACACTGCAAAGGAGAGACGGGAGTTAGTGTTCAGATACTTAAAGAATATGCAGACAGAGAGAAAAATGGTTTGGGCAGCTAAGAGATTGCTTCTGAAATGGTATGAAGGAAAAAAATAATTTAAGGTTAGCAAACAAATTAGCAAAACCAGAAAAAAATACAATGTACGTTGGGAACCATTGGAAAGCAAACCATCTCCCCAGAGAGCTAGCGGATGGGATAAACTAGCTGTCTCTAGTTTCTGTAATTCATGGCAGATGCTTAGGAGCAGGTTGCATAAGGGTTTCTGGGAATGGCTGAAAATGAAGTCTTGTCAAACGCTGAGGTCAGGCTGCATGACCTAGGTGGCGTACTCCGGCTCTGTCAGCTTCTCTGATAGCTTGTGGCATTCTGCTGCTCAGCACTGAGGTTCGGTGAGGATTGTTTACTGGCAACTTCAATGAGACTTTGTTTAGTTTAGAATCAGAATCCTTTGAAAAATAAGCAGTTAACCTTGGAATAATGGTTTTGGTCCAGTATCTTCCTCCCTTTCATTTTACTATTTCCATCTAAATGAAAAAGTAGTTTTTACTTGGTTAAATATTCTGTTGCTTATTGTCAGCCTTTGCTTTTAATTAGCTTTTGAATTGATGCATATTGCTTCTAGGGCACAATGAATAGTGTTCGGGACATGAATTTGGTTAATTTTCACCTATAAAGTGTCAGCCAAGTTGATAGCATGCTTAGTCCATGCTGTGCAAGTTCTGTTCCATGACAGTAAAAAAATTTAAGTGGCATTTATGTGTCAGTTGGTGCCAGTGGTTGCTGAAGTGGAATATGTGAGACAGTTGATGGGGGTATGGGAATAAATTATTAGAACTTTTATTTACATCATTTTTTTAACATTAAAAAATTTAGCTTCTGGACTACTGCTAGACAGAAGGACATCGGTGCCTCACTTGTGTCATACATCAGATGGGCACGTGTCACCTTGGGGGAAGGGCAGGCCTGCCACCGCAGAACAGTGACAGCTTGCTCTCACGGGGTGGGTGCTCCGGGAAACTGCAGATTGTGTCGCGTGATTCTCAGCCCAGGGCAGAGAACATAAAAGGTGAAAGGTATTTCCTGTGAAAATGAAATCTTTTCGTTAGCCACATTATGAGGTTCAAATGATGGTCATTTGGTCAATCTGGCAGGAAGGCATCTAAAAATCATAATTGTGTAAAATATGTGTACTACAGCAATATAACCTTTTTAAAGATACATTATTGTACTTGCAGGTATTGAGTAATGGTAATATGAAGTTGTTAAAGTTGTTAGCAAGACATTTATGAAAATGCTTCTTTTCATCTTAAATTTGTTCATTTAAACTTTGAGGCCTCCTTTTAAAATATATATAATATTTTTGTTCATGTTTGCAGTATACATGATTTATTGGCACAGGACATACATAATTTACAAATATACATATAGTGGGAATATATTGCAAAGCTTTTTAATGAATGGGTGTGTGATCAAAAAAGTTTGGAGCATAAATGCTTTACAAATAATTTAAAGATAGGAGATTTACATTATTTAGTTGTTTTATTATTTTAAGTATACAATTTAAATGTCTTACACATTATTTTGTTACAATGCTCTGATGTTAAAAATGTTTTCCAGTTAAAATGAAAAGAAATGAAATACAATGGAATTAATCAAATTATAGAATCATTCATTGTCGGTGAAGAAAATGTTCAGTAGCCAAGATCTAATAATAATTCCACTCATTTGTGGGGAAGCTGGGTCTAAATCCAAGAGAGATAGGAGTTATAAAATATTCTTTAAGAAGTGCTTCTTTAGTAATTTTGAGTACAGATAAGAAGAAACCAAGTTAATTGTGTTTTAGCAAATCTTTTAAGCACCTTCATTTAACAGATAGCTGAGAATTATTTATCATTATTCTGTCCATTGTTGAATTAAAATTAATACCAAAGTGGTGCTTGAGAATGGTCTTTTTCCGTCTTACATTTAAATAGGTTAGACATTTGCTTTGTTTATACCATTAATTTGTTTTCACACAGCCTGCAAAGGTAACCATCAACTAAGAATTAATTAGTGGAATCAAAATTAATGAGGTTTTACTGTACTGGGCCATTTCCACTGTAGCCAGTTCTCTTCACACGATCTGGACTAGCATTTTCTTGAAAGAAGAAAAATTAGATTTACTTTAATCCATATTTAAAAAGCAAAGAACCATCTTTTCTTGTGAGTTAAGTACCTCTAATAACTATGCTTTCTTGGGCTTAGTAATATTGATTTTTTTTTGTTTTCAGTTTTGATTATTTGGGCTATTTCCAGACTGTTGCTTATTACAGTAGAGCCAGAGTTAACTCTTCAGATGCTTATTTTCATTTCCAGGGGCAATATATCATTTTTATTTTGGATCTTTTTTTTTTTTTTTTGTGGGTAAATTGCGTCATTTGCCAATTTTCATCATTATTGCACTATATGAAAGAAGAGCAGGACTTTTCTTTAAAACATATTTATGTAAATGTATGTGTTACAGAGAATCCATCATGCGGAAGCAAAGAGCTAGAATTTTTGGAATTGTAGTTCTTTGTTTCCCTTCAGAAAATTACATCTACTGATTAAAGCAGATTGTATGACACTATTTAATATTTGGTGTGTATGTCCTTTATTTTTACTAATAAGAGTGATAATGTAAAGGTTTGAAGTCTTTTTATGAGGAGGGATTGTGTTTTCTTGAATTTTTGAAATTGTCCATCTGCACGTACATGGGGAGGGTATAAGTTTTGACCGTGAACTTACAGGATTTGGTGCAGAAGGTCAGGTTTCTCGTAGGCATGGGGAAGCCTTCCTTACTTGTTTGTTCAATGTCTGCAGTTATAAACTACAGTGAGAGGTACTTGTCAGTTTTCTGCGATCTCAGATGTTTCAATCTACAATAGATTAAATTTGAGGAACGCTGAATGCAGTAAAGAATATTGGTAAAATTCACCTTTTTTTGTTTGTTTGTTTTTTTTAAGAAAAAGAAACAAATCTCACCCTGACTTATGCCTCATTTTCTCTACTCTTTGAAAAGGGAGGACAGGAGAGTATACGAACATTAATGAAATGACAGTGGACTTGGGGTGAGCAAGTAGGCTAGTTTAGGAGTATGGCTTGACCTAAGAATTAGCTCATTTTAAAGGAGATTTTGGAGAGTTTGAGTCTAAGCAGCAGAACAAAAACTAGTGACGGGTGCTGTGGATGCTGGGGCAGATCAGTGTTTGAAGTGTGTGAACAGATGGAAAAGTAATGCTGTTTAGGAATTATTCTCTTTTTAATTTTACAACTTCAGTCGACACACAGTATTATGTTGGTTTCTGGTGCACAACACAGTGATTGGACATTTGGGTAACTTATGTAGTGATCAGTCTGGTAAGTTTAGAACCAGGGCTATCGGAAATATTCTTTTAGTTAATCACACACAAAGAAAAAGGTCGTTGTTAGATTTCTATTTCCTCTGATGAAAGAAATACATTAAATGACCACTTTTTGGCAGATCAGTGTTGCAGAATTGGAAATAGCAGTTAACCATTAATGTAGCATATCATTCCTTTTTGTAAGTTGAATGATGAATATTTGATAAATACAAAGCCAGCACTAATGGTAATCTGTAGAAGTGCAAAGCATCCATTGTGTTATCTTGGGTGAGCAATGCATGTCTGGTGAAACTCTCAAATGTTTTATGAAGTGTGAGATAACTGAAAATAAAGGCGTATATTATTATGGTATATATTTTACCCTGTTTTATTCTAGCATTGTCTATATTTAAATGAATGTGTTGTAGCTTGTCACTTCATTTTGACTCACTGCTTAATTATAAAGCTAATTTTTGTGTGCCGTGAGTCACCTACCTTCCCGTTCCTTAATATATCCTTTTAAAGAAAGAAATCATGTTATGTGTTTTAATGGAATGCTTATTGGGAAACATGACTAAGTAAGCTTAACAAATGCTTGTTTAAGAAAGGTCTAGATGATGTTTTAATAAAGGTTTATCACATGATCTTTCTGAACTTAATTTTAACTTTTAAAATTAGTAAACACTTGCTATATTTATTATGGCATTTAAAACATTCATAAAACAAAAAGTACAAATAAAGCAAACACAAAACAAAAAACTAAAACACCTAAATATAAGGAAAAATTTAATAGGTAAATCTTAATATCTTGGTTTTATTAATGTTTTGCTTCATTCAAAAATTGATTTTAGGTTGTTTAAAAAAAGAAACATTCTTCAGTAGAATTAAAAATAAAGCTAACCATGGTGGAAAAAAATGAGAGGAGAAAGGAGATGAGGCCAATGAGACTTAACATGCAGAAATATGTGTCCAAGATCTAGTGCTGTTAGGGATAGAAAATTGAGACCTGAGTTTCTTAGTAGCCAAAACACAAAAGGAACTAATTATAGCAGTTTTCCGAAAAGTGTGTTCTTCAAAAACTAGGTCTTGCCCTGGCTGGTGTGGCTCAGTTGGTTGGGCATTGTCCTGCACACCAAAAGGTCACTGGTTCAATTCCTGGTCAGGGCACATGCCTGGGTTGTGGCTTGTCCCTAGTTGGGGTGTGTATAACAGGCAACTGATCAATGTTTCTCTCTCTCTTCTTTCCCCTCTCTCTGGAATCAATAAAAAGAAAATAAAAAAATTAAAAAGAAAATCTAGCTCTTATAAGATTACTGTAGTCACATAAACTTGGAGATGAGTGATAGTGTGTCCTTCTTGTACAAATAATTATATGCACATGCATGTGTTAAAGGCTCTTGGAAGTTCTGTGCATAAAAACAGTTGTACCCTGTGTTTCCCGTTGTATATTTGGCCACGTCCTCCCTTTAAAAAAAAGTCTGCTATCCGTCATCATTTCTTGTTCAGTGAGATATACCAGTGAGCTATTCTTCAGCTGAGAGAGAACAGGCCGCTTTGCTGAAGGGAAGCCCAGCAGGGTGAGGTTCGAGAGGCTTCCCCTGTGGGTGCCACGGAAGGGGTGGTGTATATGTAGAGGAGTGGGCCTCTTCCTCAGTGAATAGCCACAATATGGACAATTGCGAGTTTTCAGGCAACTGTTTTCGCATAGTTTCACCTTGGTGTGAACTAAAAGCATAATCTCATAAGTCACTAAAAAGTTAAGTTTTAAATTGCCTACCAATGATCTCAAAAAGTGAAAGACTTTAATTTTTAATTTTCCAGGTCGTGGGTTGTGTTTTCTATTGCTAGTGGAAAATCTTTACCATCTTTGTTCCATTATTTATATTTCATCTTGTTCTAAAAAGGAATTGAAGGACCCAAACTAGGGATGAGCAGAAAAGACACAGCAGACTTTTTTAATTGGCTGTGGTGTGTTGGGGGGTGGTGCACCTGCTGACATTACAGACAGAAGCCGTGAAGCCTGTCTACTGATAACACAGAATATCTGTGCTGCTTCAGAAACGGTTGTGGCAGAGGGACCGTGAGGGTATTGTTTCTGAGCACAGGAGCAGGGGAGGGCCTGGGTCTAAATGACAGTCACAAACAGAAAGAAGCGCCAGGGAAAGCGCCCCAGCAGCTAACAAAGGCAGGCTCATACTGTGGAAAGAGAACACATAATAACAGATCAATTTTTTTCCCCAGCTTTGCCTGCTCATATGTAGCAATCATTTTTAGTAAGGTCATCTTCACACTTAACAGCAGATTTTCCAAAGCATCTTTCCCAGCCTTAATCTAGGATTAATTTAGTTGTTGTTTTCTTTAGGGTTGTGGTGATTGAACTGGGTATTTCATGTATAATAGAAAGGAACCTATTTTCAGCACAACCAAATATCGTAGTCGGTTTTCAGAAGGAGTGACTGTGTACTTAATTTTGATTTAAGTTGTGGAGGATAGGATCCATTTTATTCTGAATGGAATCTGAATATAATTAAGGTTCATTCTTCTTTTCAGGCAAGAGTGCAGCACTGCGTCTGCTCTGTGGCCAGTGACCACTCAGTAGGACTCCTAAGTCTGCGAGAGAAAAAATGCATTATGCTGGCATCTCGTCATCTCTTCCCCATTCAAGTGATTAAGTGGCGGCCTTCTGACGATTACCTGGTAGTGGGCTGCTCAGACGGCTCCGTGTACGTCTGGCAAATGGACACTGGTAAGAACAAGGGTTGAGAGAGAGACTCGAACATGGCATGTGTGCATTCAATTTCCTAGAAATGAAAAATCTTTTATATGAGGAAGAAAAGCCCTGAAATGTAACAAGATTGCCACTTTTATTTTTGATCACTGCTTTTTCTAAGTGTTGTACTATGCTAAATACTGGGGTTGGCCAATCTTTAAAGGGACGTAATTGAAGACAATATACACATTAGGACAGACATACAGATAATAGACAAAAAAAAAATCAGTGATTCTATATAATTGATGAGGTAAAATGTGAGCAAGATGAAGAAACCATTTTTGTCTCAGATTCAGAAACAGTGGAAAAAGAGAAAACCCTCTTTTATTTGAATAGCAGAAAATCAATACTGGGCAGTTAATAGTAGGAGGTGATTGAAATGAAAGTTTTAAGTTCTAGAGAGAACATTTAAAATTTCAGTTTCAAAGATTTTATGTATAGGGCATAATATAGAACAAGTAATGCTTAGCTTGAAAGTATAGGCAGTGATATATCACATAAAACATAGTATCTCCTTGTCCCTGGGAAGTCTTTAAGTAGGTGCCTAAATGTGTTTATTAGTTTAAGCTTTTAAAAACACATTTTAGTCTACTTAAGTAATCACGTGCCAGTGATTACAACCTTTCTTTCCCAGTTGTGCTGTATAATATTTCTACTAAATGCTTTTCCTTCACTTCATCTTGTGTGTGTATGTGTGTGTTTGTTTGTTCGTTTGTTTGAAACAGTCCTTGTTGGGATCGCAGCATGTGCACATTTCTGCATTGTGGTGCGGTCAGAGATCTCGTAACTTCTGTTGGAACAGAGCTTTGCTTTCAGAGTTCTCACTTCAACTGCCAGAGCAAAGGCAGCCTTGGCAAGACGGAGCCTTCCTGGAGGGTGTCAGACGGCTTTCGCATCTCTTTTCTTTTTGTTGTCTAATCATGTAGGAGATTCATACCTTTTGTCAAATTTTAGAGACAAAAAAGTATTAGAAAAGATGAACGCAAATCGCATTGCTGAGTGGTAAATGTTAACATTTTGGCATATGTCTTCCTCGTCTTATTTCTGTGTGTTTTTAAAGCCAGAATTGCTGTCATGTGACAATGCGAATTTGCACGCACGAAAAGCGTGCTTTGGTGTCCTTTGGCTGCATCCTGTCTGTCACGCAGCGCAGATTTGGGTTTGCCGACTACACCAGGTTTGCCTTTGCCCGTGGAGTCAGGCCACTTGGTGTGAGTTTGGAACTGACCACTCGCTGGCACCGTGACCTACAAGTCCTGAGGCTTTTGTCCCTCAACTTTATCTGTGAAGTGAAGACAAGAGCAGTTCCTGTTTTCTAATGGTGCTGGGAGAATAAAATGTCACAATGTCCACTTGTGGTGTGGTACATGTAACGTGTGCGTGTGCGCTTCTGTACATGCAAGTTTCTCTGTACATGTGTGTATGTTACAGAAACACACTGCTTGACTTATTACTTTGTTGAACTTGGGAATATATGACCTTTAGAAATATATTCTTTGGAAATTAATATTAAATAAAGTTCTTACAGCAATAATGACATGCAAAAAATGCTCTTTTGAAATACTAAAACTATTAACAATTGTTATATCTTAAATACAAAAGTATGGTAAACTTGTCTAGGACTTTTAACAATGAAATAAATATGATAAAGGAAAGTAGGATTTATAATTTTCCTGAATTTTTCAGACATATGCTTAAGTAATGACACTTGAATATTTCAATACTTCAAATTTTATAGTCCTTACTAAAGACAAAGTTACTTTTCCAGGAATTTCCCTAGAAGGAAATGACAAATGGCCCCTGTAGGCATGCTGGAGGGTGTTATTCCCATAACTAGCTTAGTATAATTAAGCCCATTTTAGATTACCCAATATATAATATTGAAAACTCAGCATTCCGACCTTCAGGAGGATTTTTGGTAAGCTGTTAGTCAATAGGACTGCTAGTCAGTTGAGATAACGATGCAGAAGGAGAATAGTTTGGATCTCAACCACGACAGGGAGTGTATACACTCTTTTCCTCCTTGCTGTTTAGGCTTTAACTGGTGATATGAAAGTCTCCAGGGAGTCAGCTAGGCACATCCGGGAGGTATTGATATTATTTATTTATTAAATTTATTTATTTATTAAATAAATAAAAAATGAAGCTAAATAAATCAGTTTCAGCCAAAGTTTGATGTATGAAATGTATTAAAACTCTGAGCAGGTACTTTATTCCTCTTCTTAGCGTTCTGGGAATGCATTTTTACAAGTGAAGCCGCCCTACACTGAAACTGCTCACGCACAGTGTGTAATTTTCTGTTTGCTGTTGAATTGTACTGATATCTCTACCTCGTAAACACTTAAAAATGTATTTTCTGCCCTGGCTGGTGTGGCTCAGTGGATTGAGCTCTGGCCTGCGAACCAAAGGGTCACTGGTTTGATTCCCAGTTGGGGCACATGCCTGGGTTGCAGGCCAGGTCCCCAGTAGGGGGCGCACAACAGGCAACCACACATTGATGTTTCTCTTCCCCTCTTCCTCCCTTCCATCTCTCTAAAAATAAATAAAATCTTTAAAGAATGTATTTTCTTTATACTTTTATGTAGCACTTTCTTTTAATTGTTTTCCCCTTCAGGTGGGTAGTTTTATCTCCAGTATTTACTTCCTAATGAAATGAGTTTGGAGCTAGTCATATAAAACTTAAGCAGAGAGATAGAAGTCCAGAATCTTTTGTTCTTTTATTGTGTCATCTTTATTAAATGCAAGAGTGATGTGGATGCCGTGGCAGTTGTTCTTCTATCAAATGTGAGGGTAGTTAGAAGATGAGTCAAATAACAAGCCGCAGGGTATGTCCAGATGAAACTCCACTCCCACTCAGGAACTCACTGAAGGTGGGCCACTGACCCAGACGGTGTCTGCCTCCACCCAGAGCTGTTCTGTGCTTCAGCCACATCTTCACCTGTCATGTTCCCTGTAAACATACCTTGTCCTTCCCACAGGGGAAGTTCTTTGCCAAGGTCAAAATCCTATCTATTCAGGACACCGTGGCATGCTTTAAGTAATGACTGATTTTACAAGATGTTCTTTTTATCTGAACAGTACGAAGCCTCAACAGCATTCTCATCTGCCCATTTTTATCATCTTTACTGGGCGGCGAAAGGGATTTTCACATCATAAGCCTGTTTCTGTAAGGACAGTTATTAGGTGTTTCTGTACAAATGCAAACACCAAGAGTGCTTGTCAAACATTACTACAAGTTGGTATATGAAGTCTTGTCAGTTTACTTTCTTCTGTTATCATTTTTTAACATGTATTCTCTGTCCCTCCAGGTTTTTGAAGATATTTCTTTTTTGGTATTTATTTCATAAATATGCATTTGTTCGTCTTTTTAAACTTTATTATCTAATAACATGTAGCACAGAGTTATGAATTAATATATGTTTATGTCTATTTAAAAGGGCATGTAAGGCATGGATAACCAGAAGCTTTAAAAAATGACACTTTTTGAAAATCTTAGTAAAACTAAGTATAATCAAAGAGATGTTTTCTCCCCTCTGGATGACTCACTCTGGAGTTTTGAAGGAAGAAGTTGTTAGAGTAGAAACACAACTGTCTCTACTACCTGCACCCTCCCTTTAGACCCTTTTGTGCAATTAATTGCTGAGCCCTTCCCATTAGGTGCCCTGCCCTCCTCCTTTCTTTCCGGTGTATCATTAACTTTGCACAGGTGTGAAAAAATAGAGCCCTGTTGTTATTGGTTTCTTCGTCTTCTATCTCTTCTTTTTCTTTTTAAAGAATATTTTCTTTTCTTAAATATTTTTTAATTTATTTTTAGAGAGGGAAAGGGAGAGAAAAGAGGGGGAGAGAATCATCATGTGTGGTTGTCTCTCATGCAACCCCACTAGGGGCCTGGTCCACAACCCAGGCATGTGCCCTGACTGGGAATCAAACCAGTGACCCTTTGCTTTGAAGTCTGGTGCTCAATCCACTGAGCTACGCCAGCCAGGGCTATTTTACCCATCCTTACACTGCTGGCAAATCAATTTTAGGAAGTAAAAAAACAACACTTGGTTTATGCCACTGTCTTAGTGGGTAAAAAAACAAACAAACCACAATTTTAGGTCACATAGCCTGTGTGGTACCCACCCCCGACTTTGTCTTTATCTCCTGCTGTTCACGTGCACAGACCACATGATCTGTGTGAAAAACAGTTCTAGCCCAGAATGATTGGGTCACTCTCTTATACCATCAGTATTGTTGCTCATGGGTTTTACTCATTTGGAACATTGTTCATTCTATTTGCATATTTCTTTATTATATTTTAAGGAAATTTGAATAATAAAAACAAAATCTTACATATTTACCCTTATAGTTTTCATTCCTGTTGCCTAATATTAAATATTTCTTGTAGTGTAGGTCTATGAGTGATGAATTCTTTAAGCTTCTGGATGTTTGAAAAACTATTTCACCTTAATTTTTAAGATTTTTTTTCTGGGTATAGAATTCTAGGTTGACTTTTCTTTTATTCTCTTTCTTCTTGTATTATTTCCAATGAGAAATCTTTCTTATTTTTTTTCCCTTTTTATATGTTGTGTCTGCTTTTCTTCTAGTTGCTTTAGAATTTTTCTCCTTATTTTGGTCTTGAGCATTTCAATTGTAGTTTTATTTGTATTTCTTGTATATAGGGTCATTGAACCTGTATACTAATGATATTTACTTTTTAAAAATTTTTTTAAAATTTACAAATAAGGCAATCAGTAAATATGTCTGGATGTATATATGTATACAAAATAGGTGTATGTATATAAAATGCACACATGTACATATGAATATATGTATAGTTACTTGTATATACTTGCTGATAGCATATATGTACATTTATATTATTATATGGTATGTTTATTTAGTATAAATCTTAGCATGAGAATGGCTGTGTTAAAGGAAATGTGAACTTTAAATTTAATAGAATTTTTCAAGAAAGAGTTGCTAATTTTCAGTTATACTAAAAGTATTTTACTAGTTTCTGCATACCCTTAAGGATGCTGAATGTCTATCATGGAAAGACATAAGTGATATTTCATTATTGCTTCAATTTGGACTTCTTTATTAGCGAGGATGATATCTTTTCATATGACTACTATGCATTTCTATTCTTAATTGTTCATATCCTTTGAACATTGTTGAAATCCCATTAGTGAATACATACTCTCCTTTTCATACATACACAAAAAAGTTCAGGTAACAATTTCTTCTTTTGCTTTGCCTTCCACAATATATTGGTCAACACTCAATAAACTGATTTATGTTGATGCTGAGTCCACCAAGAATTATTCTAGGAGTGCTGTAGAGAGAGGACAGTGAGTCAGGATTCAGCAGCTTTAAGGAACGGGGGGCAAACCTGACTGGCATGTATGTAACCACTCACCATCGGGAAGACTCCGTTTGGATGTTTGGGCACTAGCTCAAAAACAGTAAAATGTTTGTATTTTGTTGATATTTAAGTTTCTTGTGTTCTCCATGGTTATTTTTCAAAACTGACTTGTCTTCTTTTAGAATGACTCTGGAGCAATGCTCAGTGAAACAAGATAAACTCCATTATTATTTTATCCTCATTATTATAATCTTCAAAAAAATATATGCAGATCCTTACGAGGAGAACCTCCTCTACCTAATGCAATGCTGCGTACCGTGCGTAACTGAGCACACAGAAAGGCTGTCTGCTTCAGAGGAGGGCTTCGTACCCTCACTTGCACACGAAATGCATAGGTGGGGATAAATGGAAAGTGTCGCCAAATAAAGCAGCTTTGAGGTGGCTACAAGCTGATGTCGTAGTTAGTTTCACAAACACATCAAAGAACATATGATTGGGTGTGAAGAATAACAGTCAAGAAGTTTTCAGATAGAATGAGAAGCTATATATTTTTTCCAGTGGTGTGGAGATATGCTAGAGAAAGAAAAGCTTCGGGAATTGCAGCAAAATTTACTTTTTTCGGTTTAAGATTGATATACAACTTAGAAGAAGGTAAAGTGATAGAATTTCATGTTTGTAGTAAAAGTAATGGTGTGGATTGATCAAGGTGGCCATCTTGGAAGTAGAAAGAAAGTAGAAAAGCCTGGGGGAAGTCGTTAAAATCTTGGCTCTGAACTTGACTTTGTTGGGGAGCTGTGGTTGGGGCCTTACATGAGAGGAAATGATACAGGTAATGCTCCATGGGAGATCATTAGAGGAAGGAAGTGCAAGAAAATGTTTCTGGGAGACACTGTTAAAACATATTCCCACATAAAAAATGTCCTTGCATTTATTGTCTTAAGCCAGTTAACGTTTTACAGCGTGTAATGTTTGCAAACACACATACGTCTTGCAGGCGCCTTGGATCGCTGCGTGATGGGCATTACAGCCGTGGAAATACTGAATGCGTGTGACGAAGCAGTGCCTGCTGCGGTGGACTCGCTCAGCCACCCAGCCGTCAACCTCAAACAAGCCATGACGAGGCGCAGTCTTGCCGCTCTGAAGACCATGGCCCATCATAAGCTGCAGACCCTGGCAACGAACCTCCTGGCTTCTGAGGCATCCGACAAAGTGAGTTTTATCCCTGGGCTCGTGTGTGCATTCCCCATTTAACTTTGGTGACATAGCTTCACTGTGTCTTAGGGAATAATTTTGGCAGATGACACCAGTGGAAAATCAGCTTCTCATTGTTATTTGGGTTTGGCCAAGGTAAGTGTTACAAGTATTCAGCATTTTGAAAAAGGAAAGTGTATTCTTACCATTAAATATGTCTTAACAGCATTGCTGCTGAATTAAGTGACTTCAGTTCCTGAAGTGAGGGCAGATATTTTATACATAATCTGTCTTTTTGACTTTCTGACAGCTTTCCTTCTGAAAGCTCATGTCTCCAGGAGAAAAACATAGCAATTTAGGTCCACAATGAAGATGCCTGCAATTGTGGTCCATCAGCTGGTTTTAAAAGCAGGTTCTGATTTTAGTAACATTGGGCCGTTACAAGGATTGAGGAACATGTGGGAGACTCGGTCCGGTGGGGCTATACCCAGGCTGGCATTTGTACCGATACCCGGGCCCGGTCATACCTTCCTTGCTGGCACTTAAAACCAACGCATCTGTTTCTTTCTCCATTAAAAGAGCATTAGCCTACTAAAAGAACCAGCCATCCCAATTCATTAATTGGTTACACATTTTTAGTTTTGTAGGGGCTAGCCGCTGTTTGGTTCATGGTGTTTGTACTCTGTGGTATAACTAGAACTAGCCTGTCTCTGGTGACGGATAGAGGAAGCCTAGAGCCGATCCCTGTATTTCACCACTCACTGCTGAGAACTCCTGTTTCCATCCAAGTGTTCATGAGGGTTACCCAAGGGTAACAAGTACTTTTATTTTCATTCCCTCATATTCCTAATTCCTATTTTTTAATGAATAAATAGTGGAGCAGTTGAAATGCTCATCTGCAAGCTTGGGAATGTGTCCGTGAATTAGTGAGTGCTGATGGCGTCTGACGTGCGATCGGCAGCCCCGCTGACGCCCGTCCCCCAGTGACTGGCAGTGGTATTTGATCGTTCTGTCCTTTCCACAGATGTGAACGTTTGATTGGCTGTGTTATACTGCATGTCTCATAGATTGGAGCGATGAAATTCTTCTGTGCTTTTCTTCATGCCTTCAGTCCCACGCTGTAAAGTTTGAACAGAAATCACAGCTTAAATTCTCCTTGCCTCTAGTTTTTGTCAAGAGATCATGTAAATGTCCCTAGGAATTCAGTGTTCATAGCACATTTTATGTCTATATAATTTTAATTTCGAGAAAATTTATGAAACAGTATATTTAAGGGCAAGCATATATGATATGTAATATCCAAATATATCCTTTTCCTGGTTGGCATCCCTTAGAAGTAGGCTGTTTGAAAAATAACTCTGTAACTAGAAAATTAAAGACAGGGAAGTGGTACGGCAACATTTATGAATGACTTTTGTAAGTGGTCACGGTCCATTATGTGATTTTTACAATCTTGTTTGTCCCTGTTTTAATAGCGTATTTTATAGTGCAATTAGTGATAAAAGCACCAGATATCAGAGGCACTACACTTATGTATTGTAAAATATATTGCTTGCGAACCTCCTCAGCCTTGTAGTGGTGGTAATTGTTGCCTGGCCTACAAGGAAAACAATTATAGGAGGGGGAAAGGCTTAGGAAGCTGAGGCTGCAGGAGGATAATCACTTTATGAAAAATGTATGTCGGCTGGACCATTAGGGATTTCTCTACCTATTTTCTCATGTTGAATTTGAGGCTCCTTCGGAGGGGAATATATAAAGAGCTGTCCTCTGGATGGTTTTCTAACCTCAGGAGGAATAAAACGCACCCAAAGTTACAAACAAACAAACAAAACACTAAGCGCTTCTCAGTGCAGGACTTACTCTAGGATACTGGAACTAATTTTCTCACGGGTCTCTCGATGGAAAGCCAGATCTCTATAGGAAGACGCTATAGAAGTATTCTGCTTTGTTCTTGTTAGGACGTTGTTAGCAGTTGGGCTGTACAGAAGTAACGTATATTTTATATTGCTAGTTATGTTTATTATAGTTTTGCAAACAAAGGTAGAGAAATTACTGTCCTATGGCTTTTTTCTTTCACTAGAAGGTCCAAAAGATAGTAAGTAGAATGGTCCTTTCTTACTGCATCGAATCCTCGAAAGATCTGTATATTCGAACCCCTGTGTTTTTCTCTTAGAATGTGTATCTTATCTTCCCTTTTATTTTAATAACTGCGTCTTTACCGGACCTGCCCACTGGAACCCAGTGCTCTCGCAGGCAGGGGTTCTGATTTATTCATCTCTGTGTTTCCCCCGTGACATCTGGCAGCAGACGAGCTGGGAGCACGCATCGAGTTGGATGATGTGGACCAGGAAGTGTTGCTAGCCTCTGCTCCGGCCTCTCTGCCCCTCTCTTCTCCCTTCCCTCGCAGCTGGTTGTCTTGACGATCAGATTCACCCTTTCGTGAGCGTGGGACCTGGAGCGTTTATTAATGACTTTTGCCCTCTCTTCAGTTTTGCCTTCTCCTCTTTGGCTTGTTGAGCATCGTTGTGCGGGCACGACTCATTCCCCTCCTTGCCATCGCTGCATGGTCAGTGTGCCAGCACACCCTGGGGTCACCTTGACTGCACCCTCTCCTTCGGTCCTGCTCCTTGTGGCTCCGGACCAGGGTTGCTCAGCCTCAGAGCTGTGCTGGCATCGCGGACTGCATGGTTCTTTGTTGTGGGGGCCGTCCTGTGTCGTGTAGGATGTCCTCTACCCACTTCACACCAGTAGCATCTTTTCTCCCGAGCTGTGACAATCAGAAACGTTTTCTTACATTGCTGAGTGCTCCCTGAGGGGCAAAATTACCTGTGGTTTAAAACCACTGCTTTGGGGGGAAAAGGTTGAGAAACGGTGGGAGCCTTTGTCTTACACCCTTTCTTTTCCCTCCCCACTCCCTGTTCTAGCTTTAATCCTGCTCCTGTTTGAGGATCGCAGAGCCGACTAGCTGGCATCGCCTCTGTCCCCTGGGGCAGAGCTCGCTGTCGTGCGTGCTCTCCCTGCTCTCACCTGACTGTTCAGACCTTTCCTGACACACCTCACTTTGCGTGGGATATTTCTTTTTCTCCTTAGCTTCCCCTTCCCTATTAGATTCTGAACTTCTTGAGGACAGGAGGTGAGTTTCTCATCTCTTTCTTGTCAGTGCTTAATGTGGGATGCGAAGCATAGTAAGTACCCAAGAAAGTTAGTGTGAAGTTAGCTTGGAGGTGTGTTGACATTGGAATCATGGTGTATGATCAGCTTGAATGCAAAGCTGAGGGCTTAACACAGTGAGTTGTGACACAGTATTGAGTAGTGTTTTTTAAAAAATCTCACGAAAGTTAAAAACTTTTAGTCATCAAAGAATCCATTACTAAAATGAAAAAGTGAGCCACAGACTGGTAAAGAAAATTAGCAACACATGCATCTGATGATTTTGTATTGTGAGTATGTAAAAAACTTCAATAAACCAATAATTAAAAGATGAACAACCCAACACTTCAAGTTTTCAAAGAGTGTAAATTTACATTTCAGAAAAGAAAATATACAAGAGGCCAATAAGCACATGAAAACACATTCAATATCATTAGACATCAGGAAATGCACATTAAAACCACAATGAAATGTTATTTCCAATCCACTAGAATAACTGTTGTGTAATTTTTAAAGGATATTTTTGTTAAAGAAATATGTTGCCATGCCGGACACTTGCATGCAGGGCACAGAGTGGGGTGGGAAATGCGTCGGGAGGCTACCGGGATGACCGAGTGCAAGGTAGTGGGGCCGGGCTGGGATTCGCGGTGGGGGTGTGCAGTGGGGGGCGTGGAAGCTGCTGTGTGGGCTGAATCAATAGCACTTCACAAGTGAGCAAGACAAGTGGAGACGCACAGGGTGGCTCCGGGGATCCCAGTCTGGTTGGAGGGAGAAGGGCGAGCTGTTAACAGAAACGAATGGCCCCTGGAACGGGCAGCAAGGTCGATGGTAACAGAAGACCTTCACCTCTTCCCTGGGTATGTGCAGGGGGAGCAAAGACCTCCAAGGACAAAGCGACCTGACACTGAGATAGAGAAGGGATGGCACTTTTTCCCCTCTAAATAAATGCTGGAATGCAGAACCTGAATTAGACTTCAGTTCATATTTTGGGGTGCCCACTCTCATTAGACTATTCCAGATTTGATGTCTTCCTTAATTCTCACTGACAATATGTGAGTTAGTTACTGTTGTCCTCAAATTTGCAAACAATGAACCTGAAAGACAGTTGGTTAGAATGAGGATCGGCAGCCATTTTCGGGAACGGGCCGTGTAGTAAAAACTGGGGGCTTTGCAGACCGCACAGTCCAGGCCTCCGTGATTTGTCTCTGCCACTGGAGCGCGCGAGCAGCCCTGCGCCACATGTGAGTGAGCGTGTGTGACCAGCCCCCGGGAAAACGTGGTTTGCAGAAGTAGGTGACATGCTGGATTTGGCCGCCGGGTCGTCGCCTGCTCACCCTGCATCAGAAGGTGGCATTGTGAGTGTGAAGGGTGTGGGCACAGTTCTCCCCCGGAACGGCCTGTGGTTCACCTTTGAAAAGCAGTTCAGAGGAGTGGTGAAGAGCCTGGGTGCTGGTGACAGGCATGTCTGGGTGCACCTCTGTGACTTGCTGCCTGCCGGTGGCCTCGGGCAGGTGACCTCCAATGACCTAGGTCACACAGATGTAGTTGAAAATAAATCTTCGTAAAGGAAACGAAAGTTGAGAGTTGACTAGAGAAATGAAGTAACAGTAAGACTTGGGGAAGAAAAAGAGTTTGGACTTAGTAATTTGGGAAGTCATTGGTGACCGCTAAGAGGGCTGCGTTGGCAGCCGGGTCAGAGCTCAGGGTGCCAGAGCTGGGAGTGTGTCGGAGGTGAGCTGGAGGTCGAGAGTGTGGAAGCAGTTTGCTTTGGGGGAAAAAATGGAGTCGGAGCTCCAGTGGCTGTCGGGTCAAGAACAGCCTTTATACTCTGTTTAGGAGCTCATTGATGTTTTTAGTGATGGAGGGGTCACTGGCAGAGTCGTGTGAGAGGGTGTGTGTTGAAAACAGAGCTGGAGAATTCAGTCTCACCAGCCACTGTTTCTTGTAATTGGTAATGCTGACAGGGAGGGAGGTGAACCTAACCAATTTGTTTGCCAGCAGAGAGGAGAAAAGCAGGCTATGATATCTGTTCACAGGAAGGAAGTGTTCTTTTAATCCCTTGAAGGTAGAGTCACCTTTTTTTTTTAATCCTCCATCACACCCAGCATAAGCAGTGTGCTGGATTCAGAGTTAGAAAGTTTGTAAAATGTAAATAACTAGCACATCGTAGATAGTGTGTGCCGGTGTTTGATGAATGCATGAATGAATGTGTGAAGAAGACAGGCTGAGCGTATCCGGTGATCTTTGAGACCAGTTGTTTCACAAGGCACTTGCTGTAGACACTGGTTCTTGGTGAGCAGATCTTGGGGAGCACCAGTGGGCTTTTACTAGTGAGGCAAGAAAGCCGTTGCTGTGGCCCGGTGCGTGTCCTTTTCCGGTCAGCACCTTTGCATCTTGGGCATTGTCGTAGTGATCAGAGTCACCCATTTATGTGGAAAAGCCACTAGGTTAAAGAAATTGAAAAATGACCAGGATGGTTTATCTTTTACCTTACCTCTCTGTTCTCTAATTAGTCAAAAGCCGGAAAACATGAACAAGCTTTATTTGCAAAGGTCAGTAGCTTTGTATTCAGTGTAACTAGATAAGAGAATGGAATTTAGAAGTCAAAGCTAACCTAATCTGTGTTTTTTGCTTGCAAAATTCACTGTGTAAAAAAAAAAATGTGCACTGATGAAATTGACTTTATGATTCACCATAAAAAGGGCACAAGCTAAGCGACACACACAGGCTGCTGGGCCTGGTGCACTGAGCTCCTTTCTGGCCGTCGAAAACTCCCTGTGACGTGTGTGACCTTTGAAGAATCAATTAAACTTGCTCAACATTCCACCCCAAAACTTGAATGAATTTTAATACAAAATAGATAATGATTCTGTATTTATTATATTTATAAGTACATATAAATTCAGTTTTTGCTTGTTCTACATGTTTATCAGGATAATAGTTTCATAGTATATTACATATTATCTAACATTAATTAATAAAGTTAGGAAGTCTGAGTTAAGCTGTCCAGCCTTAAGAAAAAAATGGAATATATGTCTGTGACTACAGTCGGGCAATGAAGTTAGTTTGCTTTTGCAGCCAAGGCGTGTCAGTTAAGGGAGTGACTCCAAGGAGAAGGACCTTCCACTGAGTGTCTGTGTGACAGGTGACTCCCTTCAATGGGGGGAATAATTAGGAGCCACGTCTGGACGCTGTGTTTGTCCAGGCCCGTTGCATCCAGGCCCTCCCAGCAGACGGAGCTTCTGGATCGCATGTGTCTGTCTGCACACACGCACACATGCACACGCACACACACACACATCTCTGTTCCTCGAGGCGTAGTTCCAACTATGTTAAATACCACAAGCGGGCCCCATTACTGCCGACTCTAACCAAACACCGCGGCGCGTGCGCTGGCCCCCCTCTGGGCGTGGCATACTCTGCAGCTTTCAATATTTCCAATGTATTTGCTTATTTGCTCAGTTCTCCCCTTTATGGAAATAATTTTCTGACCACACCCATTTTTTTCTTAGATGTGCCAACCACAGGCTTGCCTTCTACAAATGGAAGAAAGCTTCATTTCCTTTTGATTTAAGTTTCTTCCTCCTTCCCAACTTCTGCTTCTGCGAAGGCATTCTTGGTTGTGTGTTGTCACTGTTGCATTTCTCTTAGTTTAGGCTTCATCGCAAAAGTGGTGTTTTATTTCCAGTCCTCTCTTGTGTTCAGTCATTGCACTTCGGATTTTTCTAATTCTCGTTTATGTTGTTCTTTGATGTTATTACTTTAAAATGTCCTTTAGCTTGTTTTCAAACAGTACATTTGTTTTTATCTGCTTTTTGAGCATTTTTTTCTGCTTTTTCTTCTCTTTTTACTTAAAATAATTCGACCTCCGTACTTTTTGTTGCTCATTCTTTTGTGAAATGACTTTCTCTGGATTTTTTTGCATGATGAATGCAGATGGCTTTTTGACTTTGTATGGCCTCCTCCTCTGTTGTTTTCTGTGGTGCAAAAACATGGTGGCTTGCTCTCTCAGGTTTCTTGGTACTGTTCCTCTCCCCCTCCCCATCTTTAATTACCTGTCAGTTTTATTACATTCTTAGCCATTTCCCTCTGTCAGGGGCCCCTTCTCAGGAGGGACCCTGAGGACACAGTGTGGCAGGTGTCCCGGGGCTGCAATGGGCCAGCCCCTCAAACCGGTCTACCGGGGCCTCGCTTTGACTGGCCTTTGAGGTGGGTCGAACCCCTTCCCGGTTCAGCGGCTATTTTCATATTGACCCCCTGTTGCTTCCTGATGAGGATCAGCTTGCTACTTTAGGGTTTTCCTGTTAGATACTCGGATATCTCATCACTCCCTTTTTCTTCCTTCAGAGATACCTGATACCAGGTGTTTGCATCTGCTTGACTGTTGGGATTTGTGGACATGCTTTGTCACCTAGTTTTGTTAAAAATGTTTTCGACGGGTTCTGATTATGCTGTCTAGTTGCCCTCTATTATTTGTTTGTTTGTTTGTTTGTTTGTTTAGAAAGGAAGTGCTGGTTTATTTTTGCGCACAGTGTGGTGCAGTTGTGCCCTTCCCGAGATGAACACGGGACTCAGGAAGGCTGCTAGTTGTGACCGACTCGGTCTGGTCTCAGAACAGGGCACAAGCCGAAGCCCCAAAGTAGAAGGCGTCTTTCAATCCCTCCGGCATTTCTCAGTGATTCTTTGTAAAACCTTGTTTGAAGAACATGTCGACAAATTTAAACTCAAGGATTTTTCTGGGTGTGCGGCCCAGGGTCTGATGGACCCCCATCCCCACCCACCTGCAGGCCTGCCTGGCCCTCCGTGAGCCCCTCCCCTAAGCTCGCTTCCTCTAAGAACCTTGTTCTCAGCCCAAATCTCTGAACGCGTAAGGTTCCAACCCCAGATTTGCCCACGTCACTCCTTTCCCCCTACATTTTCATGCCCTCCACTGAGTCCCGGTCTCCTCGAACCCACCACTGCTGCCGGCCTGGCCTGCTCCAGCCGCATGGGCAGGGCAGCCTCCTCGCCGAGCCTTGGTGTGAGCACACCTGGTTGGCCCGCAGGCAGGTGCACAGTCAGAAAACCAGCAGAGCAGCTGACATGGACCCCCAGCTGCTCTGGAAACATCTTCTGCTGGGAGGGCCAAGGGCAGAGCAGGGGTGAGCCAAGACTAAGCAGCTTTGTAGAAGGGGGAAGGGGTTCTTCCCAGGCAGACGGGCTGGCACCCCAGCCACCCTGCCCAGGCTGCAGAGAGGGCGGAGAGGGTGGAGGTGGCAGAGAAAGTGCCCCCAGGCTCCGACCTTGTGTCCCCACGCCCTGTCCTGCAGCAGTTGCAGCAGGGAGCTCAAATGGTGGTGTGGTGGGTGCCCGTCTGTAAAGGGGACCGTGGGCCCGGCTCCCAGTCTAACCCTGGATGGGCTCCGCTTCCTGCCTCCCCCTTGTGGTTTGTAAACCAAGGAGAGAGAGGCTGCAAGCAGATGGGTGAAAACCTAACTCCTGGAGCCACTGACCAATCACTGGCAGTCCATGTGTCCTGGCAGTGGCCACTTGGATGTGGGCAGATGCTGTCCCCACCTCTGTAGGGCACGTCTTGTGGCCTCTGGGGCTGGGCTTTTCTTAAAGCCCTGCGGAGGAGACAACCTGTGGCGACAAGTGGCAGTTTTCACTGTTTCCCAAGTTCTTACACTGCAAAGGCTGGGCTGGTTTTGCCACACACTGTGGTTTCGAGCGTAGGCTGGCGGGAAAGCCACCAAGAGTGGGGCGGTGCTGCAAAGGGCGGCTTGTCCGGGTGGACCAGAGAATGGAGCGGAAGGTGCTCAGTGCCCTTCAGAGCCGTCTCCGGGACTTGGGGGCTCTTGGGTGCAGCATGAAAAGCTGGCCTCGCTGCTGAACCCATAGCCAAACCCAGGCTGCTCAGGTCTTAGAGTCTCCAGAGAACTAACTGCCTTTAAGGTGTCTGCTGCACACTCCAGAGCGTAAGGTGGGCTCGAGTGGAAACAGTCCCAGGCCCGGGCCCGGCCAGGGCCCCTCTGGGGCTCTGCAGGTTCCATTCTGTGTCTGTGTAGACTAAGTATTCTTAATGAGGTTTGGGTTTTCTTTGGGCGCAAGAGGGGACTGAGGGTTTAATGAATCCTGTAAGTGCTGGCCGTTTGAATTTCTAATTCTTCGCCACTGAAAGTCATTCAGGCTAGTTAAGATATGCCTTTGCAACAGGCTGTCAACGTTTCCATGAGACAAGACAGTAGAAACGGAAGTTCAGGGTATGATGCCTCCGAGTGAGTCTTTGTCACTGTGCTCCAGAAGCCAGTCCCTTCTTGTCCTTGAGCCGTTCGGAGACATCGCTTCCTCTGAGGAGCCCGCAGCCCCTCCACAGGCACACTCAGGCGCTGTCACCACCGGGACCCTGCGCTCTGCTGTCTCCCCAGTCCAAGCGGTGGCTTGCGCCTCCTCCTCCGCAGAGAAGCCACCGGCTGCTCAGGAACTAGGGACCCTCACCCCTCATCAGGATTTCGGAGTCCTGGAAAGCAAGCAAACATGCACATGGTCTCTTTTTCTTCCTTGTAGCAATTTAGAGACTTTATTTTCTTAGAGCACAAGTTTTTTAAAGTATTTATTTGAAGTAATATGTTCATAATAGAAAAATGGGAAGTATAAAAATAAAAGTCACTTATAACCCTTGTCTAACATTATGATGACTGATTTAGAAACTGCTTTTTTTTCTTCTTAACTATGTATTGTAAGCTTTTTTTCCTGTGTGATCAGATGGTCTGAGAAGGCGTGATTTTTATTGGCTGCCTAGTATTCATGGTATGGATATACCCTAATTTATTTGATCAAGCGCCTATTGTTGCACACTAATGAACTTTTAAGCAATTTAGAGTTGCTTTGGTGGTGGAATTGACCACGACGAAGGAACGGGAAGGACTCTGTAATTTACATCAAAGGCAGAGGAGAAGCATAACTCTCACACCGAGGGCCCACCGTGGGGCCTGCGGTGACCGTGGGCAAAGCTCTGGTGAGGTTTCCACCCCCGAGAAGGTCCTGCGGCGCCCGACCCTGCTGTGGCTGGTGGCAGCTCGCACCCTGTCCTCGCTGCTTGTTTTCTCCTCCCCAGTCACGTGTGCTGCTGGTTCGGGCTAGAAGTCATCGCAGCCGATGGTCGGCTCAGTTCAGCAAATACCTATTCTGTTGCAACCGGGCCCCCAGCTCTGTGCTGGGTGGTGGGAAACAAAAGAACTACAGGCCTTGCAGGAATCACCCTACCAAAAAGTTACACTGTGTGTACGTTTGGGGAGTTGAAACTCTCCCCCTTTCTCATGTTGCTTAGTGAGAAGCGATCGTGTGCATTCCATGACCATGAGCATGGAAAACATGTTCTTGCATGGAGGGGGGTGGGAGTAAATAGAAAAACATACCAAAATATTAACATGGATGCCTTTGGGTGTTAAAAATGAATATTGCCTCTTTCTGTGGGGGTTTGGAAAAATCCAGTAACTATGCTGCCATGATCTTCCCAGAATTCCTTTAAGTTTCTATCCTTGATGGTAAGTGTAAGATTCAGCAAAATGAAGTAGTTGAGGAGAAATAGTATTAAGCATTTATTTTCTTTGCATTAATTGTGTACTATTTGAACGAGATGAAGCACATCTGTGAATATATGAGTTTTTCACTTTTCTGGATCATACTGGTAAAATGCCAGTGTGGGTTTGAATTTAGGGGACACACCCTCTCTCTTCACGTGAGAAGACGCCTAACCTTCTGGCGGGTGACAGATTGCCCTGAGTGCGTCGGCCTGGGTTGGGAGTTCCGACCTGCACTGACCCACCTGTGGCCCCAAGCCCACCGTCTGGCAGCCAGGTGGTTAGAGAGAGCTACCTTTAGACTCTCCAGCAAACCTTCAGGGACTTTTATTTCTTAGTACTGCTTCTTCTTCTGTTGTTTATCAATTGGTAGAAACTTAAAATTACTGTGAAAGCTTCTAGAATGAAAACTTTAGAATGTAATGTGAGCCTTCTGGTTAAGAGATTGCTTAAGGAACGAATGATCTTTAACAAGCTTTTTTTGGAACGATAAATGTAGATTAAAAGAGTTAAAGTAGTTGATGAGGCACAGCTATAGCGGTAAGGCAATATTCAATTCCTGAATGTACATCGTTACATTAGTTGCTGTTATCACAAACACAAATAAATACAGGGCAATTCGTGGAGTCCAGCTGGCCTGGCCCCCTCCGCCCTCCCTGTGTTCTCTCTTTCCCCCTCTTACCCTCTCCCACAATCCACCCGTCTGGTTGAATTAGTCATTCTGTAAAGCAGCTCACGTCCTTCAACATATTTCTGTCCTAATTCTGTTCTCCCTTATCCTCCATATTTGCCTCACTGTCAGAGTGCACAGGAAAGTGCACTGTGGGGGGGTTGTGAGTGCGTGTGCTTCTGTGTGTGTGTGTGTGTGTGTGTGTGTGTGTGTGTGTGTTTCACAGGGCGCGATGGATGCTTTGAACATTTCCAGCTCAGGTTAACTTTGCACCAACTCCTCCAGTTTGAGGGAAATGAGCTTCAGGTTACTATGAATATGATACCCATTACTCTATTAAGGAATAAAATTTAACTTAAAACTAGCTACATATTTAATTAATATTTGCTAAATTTTTTGCTGATTGCAGGGGGTTTGGTTTCCTTCCCTTCTTCACAGTTCTTGAATTAGACACCATGGATTTTTTGTGGTCTGTGCATGACACGTTCACGTAATGACATGGACGCGGGAAGCCCTCCTCCTGGTGCTTCACCCACCCTGTGGGTTGGCACCCAGTGCCTTATTGGCCCTGTGCTGTGCACACAGTAGGTGTTCAATGGATTTATGAGTGGAATTCGTCAGTCACAGTAAATGCGATTCTGAACCGGGAAAAAGTGGTCTTGTTCTAAGACGGTTTTAAATTCAGAACCGTGTTGTTTTATCCTTGGAAATAGATGAACACACCATGCTACCTGATGAGAAATTTAGATGCTTGCGCAATTTAAGTGCCATAGCAAAGGAGGAATTTCTTTCACTGTCTCAACATAACGAGTCAAGTGGCCGACTGCCGAGAGGACAGGAACACTAAGTAGACTGAGCCCCAGGACCTTCTCGGCGGCCTGGTCTTCCTCGCCCCGTGTGTGGTGCTTTCTGTTCGACTCTGACCGGGGAATTTGAAGGCGCTGTGGAGTATGTTTGGTAGAAGCATAAAGGTTTATGGCTACATAGGAATATGTTAGTACCCTGGGTAAAAAAGTAATTTATTTTCTCCTAATGTGCTTGAAA
Organism: Anoura caudifer; assembly: GCA_004027475.1. Taxonomy (NCBI): domain Eukaryota; kingdom Metazoa; phylum Chordata; class Mammalia; order Chiroptera; family Phyllostomidae; genus Anoura; species Anoura caudifer. Next base: position 53,608 of record PVKU01000269.1, on the reverse strand, counting down.
AATCTGCTCTTTATTAGACTGTGTGGAATATTCTCAAACTTCTCGACTTTTGTAGCTTCTGTTACAAACGACTGAATCAGCCTAGTTCACGAAGCTTGCACCGGCTGCTAGGTGCTGGGTTAGGCCCCGCAGAGCCACGGCGGGTAAGACGTGCTCCTCGCCCGCAGGGAGCAGAGCAGACGAGCACACGGCAGCAGGTGCAGTCCGGAGGCATGCAGCGGGTGTTGCAGAACTCGGGCCCTGGCTCACGGGGCCAGGACTGGCTGGCTTCTTGGAGGAGGGGACGTTGGAGAATGAGTAGGATACGGTCAGGTGATGGGTGGAGATGGGCTGCAGTGAAACTCTGGAAAACTGTAGTCAGATGCTCCCTTCAAATGGTAAAGATCGAAATATAGAAGTAGCGCCTGCAGCGTGATCGGCACAGGGGACCTTACTAGCTCCCTCTGCTACCAACTGACCACGGTCGAACGTGGCCGTTTGCTCTCCGACTTCGGCTTCACATCCTGCAGGAGGCCCCTCGAGCACCCAGGGCTGCAGACCACACGTGGGAAACCACTGACCTATCTGGATGGCCACATCTGCTGGGATGACGGGTGGGCGGCACACCAGGCTGGGGGCCAGCGACAACGATTTCGAGGTTTTAAAGTTTTTCAGATGTGAAACCCATAAGATGATGTACATGACGTGGCAGCGCAGGCTCTGGAATTAACTTGGGATGGAAGTGTATTCATCAGTCCGCCATCTCAGGGAGGCGGTTTGCGGCAGTGCCCGGGCGGTGTGTTCGGTGTGTAGTGGTTGTGGTTGGACTTCTGTGCTCTGCGCGCAATAGGCGGGAACAGGCAAAATGCCGGGTCCAGCAGAGGTGACGCCTGCGTGAGTGTGGTTGGTGCGGTAATGAATATGAGTGTGATAATTTACAGTTTTAATTTGAACATTTCATCTAAAACATCCTATGTAGTTCTCAAGTGTGGTATTGTTATGTCACAGAATTACATGCCTATGATTTTATAACAAAAGATTTTGTAATAAAACAGGGGTGTTCTTTGTGCCGGACCCTGTACATCCAAAGATCCTTCTGGTAATGTCCACGCACGTCTGTCTTCTGAGTTTGGATGAGGATGTCTGTTTTTCTTAATCGCAGTCTCACCTGGCAGCGGTCAGCCTTGGTGCAAGTGCTGTTTTCTGGGGCAGTGGGCGGGCACGGAGGAGGGGGTGGGTGGAAGGAAGGCCCGGACAACAGCGGGGTGCAGAACAGCGGGGTGCAGAGCAGCGTCGGTCAGGATTTGAGGGTTCCCCGGTGCCATGTAACTTGGCTTCCCAGTCTCCTTCACCCGTGTTCCAGTGAACGGAGCGCCAGCTGTGTGCTCTGCCTAGGGGGCCCTTGTCCCCCCCTTTGCCTGGCTAACCCCCACTCGCCGCGTGAGCCTCAGATCGGTGACCGCTGTCTCTGCAAAGGCTCCGGGATTTTTCGGTGATGCTGCGAAGTCTCGTAGAGTCAGCCTGTCTTCTCCGATCCTCTCGCGTTTGGTTTCTGTTTCCATCCCAGGGCTTGTTCTCGGTGTGGAGGCGAGGAGCTGCCTTCGCGTACCTGTCTGTTTCTCTGTGCCAGGGCTGTGTCACGGCGGTGCTGTGGACATTTGGGGCTGGATAGTTCTTTGCTCCAGGGGCTGTCCTGTGCCTGGTCACACGTGTAGCGGATCCCTGGTCTCTGCCACGAGTTGTCATTAGCACCCTCTCTGTTGAAACTAACAAAGACGTCTTCAGACGTTGCCAGAGGTCCCTTCGGGCTGCGGGGAGCCTCACCCCTGGCAGAGAACCGCTGCCCAGCCTACAAGCTCCCCAAGGGACCATTTGCTGTCCTTGGTGTTTGCGGTGCCCAGAACCAAGTGCTCCTTCAGCACACCACTGCGAATGGCCCAGTGTTTAAAGGTTGATTCGGGTGGGGTGGGTTCACTGTTTCCCTCCCCTCCCCTCCCCTCCCCGCAGGTCTAGAATCTCTGCAGCACTAACGCTGAGAACCTCTTGAATTACAGCACCAGGCAGAGGCAGCAGGGTCCCGACTTCCTCTTTTACCCTGAGCATTGACCCTAAGTATTGACTAATGCTGTGTGACATGTGTGACTGAGTCACCTCTTAGCTTCCGTTTGGTTTTCACTTCAAAGTGGAGGTGATAAGGTTATAATGAAGTTAGATGGGTAATGTGTTCGGAAATATTTATCACAATAGGTAGTCAACACACACTAGCTTAGCAGTCTTACCGGTCGATTGATTCATTCATTCATTCCGCACACACTGAGTGCACACTGTAAGCCAGGCCCCAAGCCGGAGCAGCCGGGGGGCGTGTCAGGGACATCCGCACCTGCCCACCTGGCATCGAGGAGCCCCGCTCTGGTGTGGGTATGGACTGAGAGGGAGAGAGCCTAAGGAGATGAACTGGCCTGATGACTTGTTGGGGAGGCTTCCCTAAAAAGACACATTTGTGCCGAGACCTGACATCGATCGGAAAGGGAAGTGGGAAGACTCCCAGGCAAGGTAACAGCGTGGGCAGACATGGGAGGGAGTGTGACCGGGTGCAGTGACAGTGTGGGACGTGGGCTGAGGCCGGCGGGGCCAGCACAGGTCAGACCCCCCCGAGTGTAAATGTTGCTGAAATCGGAGGTTGCTGGCCACGGCGACGCACGGTGGATGAGAGCACCTTTCCTTCCTCCTCCTCATTCCGTTCCCAAGTAGGCGCCAGAGACGCTCCTCCTGGTTCCGTTGGTCATTCGCGGTGTGTTAAGGGTGTGGGCATACCCAGGAGCACACGTAGGCTATAATAGCGCTTTCTTTTTATTTTACTTTTTAATTTTTTACAGCATCTTTCTTGCAGTTGGATTGAACTACATTCCAATGTGTTTTGAATGCATTCATTTTTATTATCTGTTTTGCCAGCGAGAGGAATGCTGCTTGTGTTGTCTGTTAGCTGTTTCCAACATCTCCCTGAAGTCCCTTCTTCATGCGGAGGAGAGATGAGCCGGGGCTGGGGAGTGGGCTGGCTCCCAGGGAGGCCTCCGGCGGGTGCCTGTGGGTGCCTGTGGGTGCCGGGTCTGCAGGGCCCTCGGCCTTGGGCCCTCGAGAGCCTGGCTCTTTGGGGAGAGTTGAAGTCAATCTCTTTTGTGTTTTTGTGTGGAAACCTAATATGTTAATCTCATAATCTTTTAATATAGTAAAGCCATTTGGATATTTTCATTCGAACATTATTACCGAGTAAGACATGGCCTGTAGAAATATCTTTAGAAGATATTTTCTTTTAAAAAAGGCATGGTCTAAGCATTCACATTTAACACTCATCATTTACTTTTGAATTATTTACATTTTATTTATGTTATACCAAATAAATTAGAGTACAGTATCAAAGGTCAAAATGTAAAATCTCTTAGTAGGTTAACTATGGTTTTTTTAAGCTTATTAATATACCAGTTAATGATAACACATGAAAGGAGGTGAAATAACACTAACTCTGAGTCTGCTTTCATTAATACCTAATCAAAAAATTTTGTCCTTTTCACAATCAAATATTGAAGGTAAATAAATCGTCTATTCCAGCTTAAATGGAATCTCTCAAAGAACTCGCTGCCCTAACCGTTTGTATGAAGTAACAGCAGTGGGACAGCAGAGGGCGCCAAATATCCACTTCAGGCACTCGTTTTCTGGGTCTGGTAGTTTGTGTTCCCCTACACCCTCCCCTCTTTTTCTTCTTCTTTCCTGGTCCTTAAAATCATTAATATTGAAACCATATTTTAAAAATGGTAAATGGTGGGATTTTCCCTTAGCTAATTTTTTTTTAAGAAAAATTTAAAAGTACATTAAGGCATCAGTGTGGTTTATTTGTTGAACCTTTTGCATTTAACATTGTGCATCAAAACTTCACTTCTTTTAAAGATCTTTATTCAATAAAATATCCTATCCCTAATCAAGAGTAAAATTGTTTTTTTATTTATTTTTCTCTCAAAATATTCTTAGGTAGTAAACCATTTTTTATACCATATTTGGCAAACTAAAAATTACTTAAACCACTCATTATAAATGTGACACTTACATAATTATTGTGTAAAGAACATTAATATTTTTAAGTACATATTTTTCTTGTACCCTATTTCAGGACTCAGTATGGGTGTTTTTAGAAGCTTGTGTGTGTGATTGTGTGTGTCAGGTGTATACTGTCTCCTAGTCTTATTCTCAGTAGCCTTGACCTCTGGTTTCAAAGCAAATTCAGATTTTTTTAAAAAAATTATCCACTCTTTTGCTTCGCACTTTAGCGTCAACATCTGCCGATGTTCAATGCTCACTGGCATGAATCAGCGCTTGTGTTTAGGTAGAAATCTGAACCATTTGATGTTCTATTTGTAGATTGGACTTAGTGCTCCTTCAGGGAGAACAAAACATCATTTTACTAGCTAACTTTGAAAGAGTCTCAAAAACTGCGGTGTTAAAAAGTGATTCAGGAATAAGCAAGCTTCTAAACCAGGGCCGCTGATGTGAGTGAGGCAAGAGCAAACTACTGCCAGTGTTGTAAACGAAGTCGCTGGACGGAGTGAAATGAATGCGCTTACGGTCTCATTGTGGGTCGGGGTTTTAGGGCCGGAGCTGCTGGCGTTTCAGCGGATGCTGTTTAGCTGCACACACACTCGGTTCCCCGCGAACAACGGGGGTTGCAGCGGGAGCGCGTTAAGGTTGCCCCCTCTGTAGACTGTAAGTTTTTGCTGTTGCCGTTCCTGACGGGGGCTGCTGTCGATGCCGTGTCTGGCTGTGTGTGTGCTGGCAAAGTGCCCTCGCCCGAGCCAGGGGGCATCTCACCGCGGCATTCGTTCGTGCTCCTCAGTTTTCACCGAGACGGTTTTGTCTCCTCCTCTCAATGTGATTGCCGCAGGTCGACTTTCAGTGATGAGCAGGCAGTGCAATGATGTCTTTTCCTATTGTTGCAATTCTGTTATATTTTAGGTCAAGTTTTTTTTGGAGAATTTGAAATGTTAAATGTCTATTTCCCCCTACACAGAAAATATGAAGTGATAGTAGGTTTAGTATTTACAATGGAAATGTCAGATGTGTGTCTTACTAGCTTTCTAAGTACATGTATGTATATGTACGTGTGTATGTGTGTGCATGTACATGCATGTACATGTACATGTTGGTGGCGAGCTGGCAGCACCAGCTGTCAGACCAGTGGGGTCAGACTGGACCTCGGTCCGGCAACCTCAGGGCTTGAGTCCTGGCTGAGAAAGGACTCAGGGCCAAGACTCACCCTGTAAGAGCAAGCTGCCTTCCAGAGCCACAGAGGGACAAGAGTCCCCAGGACCCGAGTTGCAGAGGCAGACGGGGTCCCTCGAGCATCGGAGGCAGAGACAGATGAAGGACGGGGCAAAGCTTTTGGCTGCTTCTGTGCCCTGAGGGTGTTGTCTGGCAGTCTGGGGCAGGTCCCAGTGGAATTCTCATCAGCTTCCAGGTGAGTCCTTTCAGGGTCCTGGTCCTGATATCAGCTGTGGTGTCACTTGTCCGGTTTGGCTGCCTTTGCGAGCCTGCAGCTGAAACACACCTGAGGCCTGCATGTGTGTCATGCAAGTTAGACTCTTGTCCTGGGGGCTTGATGCTGCAGGGCTCCTCTCCGGACCCCTCATTCGTTCCTCCTGCGAGGGGGTCTGACCCGCCTGACTAGCGACGTGCCAGGGAGGAAAGGGCAGGGCAGGGTTCGACCCTCAGGACCAGCCATGTGCTAGGGGAGGAAGGGCTACCCCAGGGCAAAGTCCCTGTTTTCCTAGTTGTGCCCATTGCTGGGCACCCGGAGCTTTCCGTCCTGGTGACCTCCTGTACCTGGCCCATTGTCCTTACTCTACACACCTGTCTGATTGCCGACCACGTGGGTATTTGGCATTTACCATTGAGTCTTGCTCATAAATTTGAGGCCATTTCATTTATATGTACCTTATGATTTAGCTTTTCTTGTTGACCGTTTTTCAGTAAGTTTTAAAATTACTGTCTGAAGTACAGAGGTTTCATTTTTTACCAAGCACCTTGCACGTAATGGGCACTCCACAAATATTTGTCGAATTGAATTGCATCTTCCTCCGTGATCATGAAAAAGTGAGTTTGTGAGCACACATTTCAGATGTCCTTAATAGAGGTGGGCGAGCAAGCCCACTAACATTCCTGTTAAAGAATTTCCAGGGTCAGGCAGCCAGGGTCTGACGTCATGAGGAATAGATGGTGACCTGAGTGAGTCAGTTTGCTGTCTACGGGATATCTCCCGATTAAGCCAAGGGCTCCTTGGCATTTAAGAGACGTTTTTATTCATTTTCCTTTAGGTGATGTCAGTGTGAGGCAGGATGCCAGATATGTTGCTGGCCAGCTCGCCCTCCCCATGCATTTAGCTGAGGCCTTGCCCTCACCACCTACTGGGTATCTGTATTTTGCTGTGTAAGACTTTACTTGGTAAGTCCTTTGCCTGGCGTTACAAGTCACACGCAGAACTTGGTGATGTCAGAGGCCGTCGTTCATGTACAGGACTTGAGGGTGAGCCATTTTCTCCAGTTCTTCCAGTCTCCCCCTGTTCTCTTCTCATCTGCTTTTATCGTCGCGTTCTTCTCCTTCTGGTCTTACCCTCTGTTTTTCTGACTGTGGATTGCCGTTAGCTCAGTTTTTGCTGCAGTGACACAGTCCGTAGCCGGTGTGAGTGGCTGTGCTGAGAGGAGTCACGCACAATCGCATCCAGATACCATGGCACTAGACACGAGACAACGCCTCCGTTGCCCGAGCACACAGGCTGGCTGCTGGCGCACCTGCGACAGAGCCAGGGAGCGGGGCGATCTGGGGCGCGGAGGGGGCGCAGGCGCGGCTGACACCCCAGCAGGACTGCGAAGGCGACCTTGTGTCCTCGCTCCGCCTCCTCTTGTTCCTCCCGCCACTCTGGCTGCTTCCACAGTTCCTTCGCCAAACGTGTGATTTTATGTCCTTTCGCAGAAATGGTCTCCCTTTCTCCCAAAAAAGAAACTTCGTAGATCTTTATTGGAAGATTTCCCTAACAGCGTTTACCAAAGTCCCCTGGGCTATTTTCTTTTAATCTAATATTATTGCTTATTCCCCCTACTTAGTAGTATGTGGTGGCATTGTTAATTACAGTTTTCATGCCAATATTACATTAGATGTAACATTGTTATTATAAATGTATACCTTTACATATCATTCCATCAAACTGGTGTCAGTAGCTACAAAGCGTTAGCGTGTGTCTGACATCACACGCTCGGTGTTTGAAAAAGCAC
>PVKU01000269.1:0-46216 GCA_004027475.1 Anoura caudifer | reverse complement strand
TCTGAGTTGCAGGATGACGTTCTGATGCGCAGTGTGGACCTTCGTGGCCTCAGTGAACTGTCTGTGGCCTCTTCACCACGGTCACTGTGTGGTCACCAGTGTCCGTCCTGGGATGTCCCCTGCCTTGCCTTTTCCACTCCCCACAGTCCTTCAGCCGGGGGGGCCCTTCCGTGGCTCCAGCTCCCCCTCTGTGGGGATCGCCCTCCCCCCGGGTGGAGCTGGCCTTTCCACTTCGCGTGTCCCGTACGTTGTCTTGCGATCTTCCTTTATTTACAGCACCGTGTGTACCACATTGTAATGACTTCTTTACACGTCACTGTTTAACTGTCAGTTTTGAGCTCCATGACTAGAAAAACCATCTTAATTATTTTTGCATCTCTAGTGTCTGTCACAAACAGGTGAATGTGGATGAGTGAATTAAATACACGGAGTCTCAGCGTGTTTTATGTGTGTAGTGTAAATGTATCTATTGCTGTGCATCTAAGCTTCTTTAGCTGTTCTATAGAAATAGTGTTTATTTTCTACCTTCCTTTAAACCTCGTTCATTCCATTCGGAGCAGAGATTTATACAGCGGAGGCAGAATCAGTGACAATTCTGGAAATAATGTGTGGAAGAGCAGCCCCTCGAGCCACCCCCTGCGGGGGGGGGGGGAGTGGAAGCAGGGCTTCAGTGTCAGGGGGGCTGAGAAAGGAGCGTCCCGTCGGCACAAGTGATGCCGAGGTGCAGGTGCCGGGGGCGGCGTGGTTCTGGAACGTGCTGGAGTTTGGTTGCAGTGGAAGATGGAGGGGCTGTGTGGAGAGACGGGTTTGGAGGAGCAGGCAGAGATGCACTTTGCAGGGCGTTTTGTGCTTTATAAAGAGGTCTCTGCTTTGCAAAGATTTTACCCTTGGGTTATAAAACGCAATGGCAACCTCTTAAACTAGAAAGAAACACAGATGGGAGGAGAACTGATACAGAAAGAGATCAGTTAAGGGGATTTTGTTGCAATTGTGTAACAGAAGAATTGATTATAATTTAAAATAATTTTATAAAGATTTGTTTGTAATGTTCTTTGTTCATTCTGCCAAGGACTCTGATCGGCTTAGAGTTAAACGATGTGAATATGACATAGTTAGTATCGATACAGTACATGAATATGTAGATGACACAAAGTAGCTAATTATGTAAATTAGGACATTAGTCAAGACCTACGAATTCGTGGTGCATAAACAGATACAAACTCTTATGGGGGCTGGATTCATTGTGGGCTGACTTTCTTTGGGAAAATGAGGATCCTGATGGAAGAGAAGGCAGCGGAGTAGAGCAAAGAGGAATGTTTTAGGCAAAGGAATAAATCAAGGGGCTCGCGGGTGAGGGTCACGGTGCCAGAGCCTGTTTGCCGAAGCTGGAAAAGCATTTGGTGTCACACTGCAGTGGCCTTGAAAGTGGTGCTAAAGGGTTTTGCATTTTATCCTAGAGCTTTACTTTCTAGTTATGAAAATAATATACACTGGTTGTATATAATGAATATAAAGAAGATGAAAGTCTTTTATGATCTCATGACAAGGTGTAGCTAACTTTAACATCCCATCTACGTCTTTCCCATGTGCACACTGAAGCACCAAAGAGACGGAAGCAGAACCTTGTTGTGTGTGCGTGTGTGTGTATGTGTGTGCATGCACACTGCACAAGTGCAATTTTCATCTCTCTTACCACGGGAGTGTGGGCGCTTTGGCCTGTGGTTCAGCGTGCCCAGGAAGCCTGACTTGTAGCGGCTGCGATGTTTTTTCTGCTATATGGTCATGCTGAAATTATTTACCTATTTTCTATCATTAGACAATGGAAGTTGTTTTTAATTTAAAATAATAGCTCCTGTTTCACTGAACATCTCTGTACATGAATCCTTGTTGTATTTCTGACTATTTAGGATAGTGTTCTAGAAATAAATGTACTGGATCAAACAGTCGTAAGGGCTGATGGTATATTTTGCCAATTCACTCTGCCAAAGGCTGCTATTTAAAGTCACACCTATGGCATGTGGCTTTGCCTCTCATCCGACTCCGGCTGAGTGTTTTCAGTCTGTCCTGTTTGCCGATTTTGTAAATGGTGTCTTGTGGTTATTTTAACTGTTATTCCTTGATAAGTAGTTTCAGCAGTTTTTTCCCTATATTTATAGATGCTTTATGTTTCTTGTACTGTGAGTTGTCCTGATCTTTATAGTATATTTCCCTTTTATTTTCCCTATTTATTTGAATTAGTATTTGTATAGATTATAACTCTTCATAATCCAATTTCTTGCACATTTTATGCCTATTTCTAACTTACTGTTCGCCATTTTTTTAGTAGTGAATTTTAAATTTAACTGTGTTTGAAAGTTTGTTCTCACCTTGAGATCAGATATATTTACCCATATTTTTATTTCATTTTTCTTTTAAGATTTATTTGTTTATACTTTAGAGAGAGAGGAAGGGAGGGAGAAAGGGAGAGAAACATCGATGTTCAAGAGGTACATGGATTGGTTGCCTCTCACATGCCCCCAACTGGAGACCTGGCCTGCAACCCAGGCTTGTGCCCTGACTGGGAATCGAACCTGCAACCTTTCCAGTGCTCAGTCCACTGATCCACACCAGCCAGTGCTTGATTTAGCTTTTAATAATTTTGTACTTTCTGTTTCTCTTACTAATCCATGATAAAGGCAGTTCTTTGACAGAGTGACGTGATTAGGTGTGTGTGTCCGACAGTAGTCTGTGGATTTGTGGATGTCGGGCTGGAGTGAGGAGCCCAGGGGCGGTGACACCTGCTTAGGGGAGAGGAGACAGGGTCCGACTGGTGTCAGTGGCAGAGGGGATAGAATGGAAGAGGAGGCGCAATGGGAGGAGCAGCAGCGTTGGGTGAAGGTGCAGATTGGGACACAGGAAATGCGAGGCACTGTGGACATCCAGGTGCAAGCAGCTGGAAACACAGTTTTGAACCCTCCTCAGGAGACTGGTCTGGCTGATGATGGGATTTAGGGAGCCACCTACAAAGGGGTGGTAGTTCTAATGTGAGAGGAAGAAGGAGTTTTCAGGGCAGTTGACCGAGAAGCGTGGTCAGAATTCGAAGACTCACCAGGAAGGTTTCTCTGGGAAGCTGTAAGGTGGCTTTTTATGCTTTTCATTTACATTTTCTCTGTCTTTCTTTCACCAGAAACAATGTCAGTACTGTGAAGAGTTCAAGGAGGAGGTGGACTGAAAAGTTTTTGTCTGATTAGTCCACCGCTTTCCATAAATTTGACTAAAAGGGGCAGTAGACAAGGAGGGAATGTGCAGGAGAGGGGACATGGCGAAGGATGACACTGTTTTGTGGAATCTCAGTACGCGGCAGCATGTTCTCTGTTGAGGGAGAGGAATCTACAAACAGGAAGAGCTGGAAGGTGGAGGAGGAAAAGGAGGGATCTGCCCTGGCTGGCGTGGCTCAGTGGGTTGGGCGTCATCCCACAAAGGGAAGGTCGATGGCTCGATTCCTGGTCGGGAACCCTGCCTTGGTTGCTGGCCTGGCCCAGTCCCTGGTGGGGGCATGCAGGAGGCAACTGATTGAAGTTTCTCTCGCATATCAATGTTTCGCTCCCTTTCTTTCTCCCTCCCTTCTCCTCTCTCTAAAAGTAAAAATTTTTAATAAAAGGAAAGGAGGGATTTGGTGGTGCAGCAACTTAAAAGCATGAGAGGCCGTGATAAATGCATTATTTTCAGGCGGAACAATAGTTCATTTTCAGAGACTGAGTTTACCTATGTTATTGAAATAAATTTTAATCTGTTTTATGGGTAAAAACACTCCTGGCTTCAATAATAAACTGTTATCTCTTTTCTTAAAAATGAATTGATTTTATAATTATTTCAGCATAAAATTCTGATTGTGTAAGTTCATTTGTTTTACATGCTGATGATTGTCAAAGTGAGTGAGTTAATTTTAATGATACAGGTACTTAAATGGACAGCTTCCTAAGTGCTTTTATTCCTTTGACTATGTTTTGTTCATTAATGAATGCATGAAATTAAACACTTTCATAATTAAAATTATAACCATCTTTTAAAAATACTTATCGCAGGGAAATTTACCCAAATATTCTCACAACCCCCTGATGGTTCAAGCGATAAAGACCAACCTGACAGACCCCGACGTCCACGTGCTGTTCTTTGATGTGGAAGCGCTGATTATTCAGCTCCTGACCGAAGAAGCCTCCAGGCCGAATACGGCGCTTATTTCCCCAGAGAATCTGCAGAAAGCATCTGGCCGGGCAGACAAGGGGGGCTCCTTCCTCACTGGCAAGCGAGCAGCCGTCCTCTTCCAACAAGTGAAAGAAACCATCAAAGAGAACATAAAGGAGCACCTCCTGGATGACGAGGAGGAGGATGAGGAGACGATGAGGCAGAGAAGGGAAGAGAGTGACCCTGAGTACCGGGCCAGCAAGTCCAAGCCGCTGACGCTGTTAGAATATAACCTCACCATGGACACGGCCAAGCTGTTCATGTCCTGCCTGCACGCCTGGGGCCTGAATGAAGTCCTGGACGGAGTTTGTCTTGACCGCCTGGGCATGCTGAAACCCCACTGCCCCGTGTCGTTCGGTCTCTTGTCCAGAGGAGGTCATATGTCCCTGATGCTTCCTGGGTATAATCGGGCCGCTGGCAGACTGTCACACGGGAAAGCAGAAGTGGAAAGGAAGCTTCCCGCCGCGGAGGGCGTGGGGAGGGGCACTTACGGAGTGTCTCGAGCCGTCACCACGCAGCACCTCCTGTCGGTCATATCTTTGGCCAACACCCTGATGAGCATGACCAATGCGACTTTCATTGGCGACCACATGAAGAAGGGCCCTACCAGGTGTGACCACGATGGCTTGATTTTATTCTGTTACGAAGAAAGAAACCTCGTTTATTTTTGTCACCGTTTATTACTTTTTCTTTGGTTCTACCCACTTTAGCATTTTGGGGTCATCTCAGTGTTTCCCCTTTCAGTCTTATAACACAGTGTGCATGATTTAAAACGTGATAAAATCATACAGTTGTTTTCTATACTCAGAAACCATACCGACTAGTGGTTTTTTATAAATTTGGAATGAGGAAGTAGGCTATAGTTCAGCTTTAATAAATGAATACAGACTAGCATTTCTGCACATATAATCTTAGAACTGTATCCACTTAAAGTTCGTACAAATTCAATTTAAAATATATATTTGGTTAAATGCTTCTCTTCATTATGACCCATATGTATGAATAATATGTATTGAGTGATTGTGTTCAGCATTTTTGTGAAAAGTATAATAATAATTTTTCAATAGGAAAAGAGAAAACAACTTTTTTTAAGTGCAGAAGAGCACTATTTTAATATTTCTAGAATACTTAACCTGAATTACTATTTCCTGTTTTTTCAGAAGTCATGAAGGCTACTTTTTAAACCATGGTTTTATTATACTTTAGTGCAAGTTGACCATATTAAGATTTTTTTTTTAATCTAGCAAATACTAAAGTAGCACTTACCTTGCGTCTGGCTCTGTTGTAAGCACTTTACCGATAGAATCTCAATAATGTTCTTAACCCTTTAAGGTCAGTATTTTATTGTATTTTATTACAGATAAAAAAACTGAGACACTGAGAAGTTAAGTAACTTGTCCGGGGTTCTACAAATACTAAGTGATAGAGCCAGAATACAAAATGAGGCAGTTTGCCTATAATGCCCGAGATTTCTTAATGCTTTATCACCTTTTTCAGATTTTAGGGCTGAATTCTTTCAAACTCAGTGTATTGTTCCACGAATTCATTTCGACCAGTGCTGTGTGATGGCTGTACTTTTCACATGCTAATGTGGAACAATGAAGTACTGACCATCGCGTTTGTCTGCCGCTGGTAGTGTGTTAGTGTTCGTAAATATCTCTTAAACTAGTACAAAGCATAAATTGTAGTTGTTAAATTCTTACTTGCTGATTCCTAATTATTTAATTTACTGTATTAAAATTTGAAATGGGAAATATTAATAGGTTAAAAACTAACAAAAAATCACCATCTTTTTGGAAACAGTAAATTGAAAATATTCTGTATGTGTTTCTTTTGTAATTCATTTACAATTAGTGTACTAGTTTAAATGGTTCTGGAAATGTGAAAATATGAATGTATATATACATGTATTTTCTTCTTTTCAAAGGCCACCTAGACCAAGCACCCCAGACCTTTCTAAGGCACGGGGTTCCCCTCCAAGTTCCAGAAATATTGTTCAAGGACAGATTAAACAAGGTAAAATTAAATCTTACTACATAATTGATATGACATCTCAGCTCTAGAAACTGGGGAGGCACAGCTGATGTATAATCATAACATTTCGTTTGTCTCAGATTGTTAAAAGAGAGAAAAGTTGTTATAGTCCAGATGTAAATATAGATAATTAAGATGTCAGTTAAAAACAAATCAGATTTATTTAGAAATTGATAAATGAGCCTGTTTCACATAATTTTATTGTACTGTCTTTGGCCTAATTTTTATGAATTAGGGGCACCTTGCTTGACACGCTGGTGCCTTAACTGTGTGTGTGTGTGTTGAGCTTAAAAGTTATACCTATCGTTTAACTACATGTAGAAACCTCTAAATTCCTATTTCCAGATGCTAGCTGTTCTTTTGCCGTTTGCTGGTGGTTCATGCATTGTAATCCACAAGTGGGAACCCTTTCCACTTAAATCACTATATCTTAACTTTCGTCTATAGCTCTGTTTTTCCATAGGGGGTAGAAGAAGAAAGGTTAAGTTTCTCTTTCTTTGTTGTCTTTTGTACTCATTTGAAGGCTTACCCAGGAGCCCACCAGTGAGTTGGGCTGGGGGAGGGTCATTTCCACGTGGAGAGCTTTCCTTCCAGCTGAAAGTTACACCTGGCACAGAATGCAGTAGAATGTGTGTTCTTTTTTCCTTAGGGTTTTTATTTTAGGTTTAAAAATCACACAGTTTTAAACCTCTTTAGCTGGTAAAGAGTCAGTGAATAGTTCTACAGGATTTGCTAAGTAAACAGTTGGCCTCCAACTTTATCCCTATGGTCACCCTGTCCCTGGGGCAGGTGCTTCTCCCTCTCTTAGCTGAGTAGTTGGTCTGTGTTCTCAAACCTGTACGCAGCGCGCAGCTTTGCAGGCCTAGGCACTGCCTGCTGGCTTCTCGCTGTGAGGACGAACTCTCACCAGCTCTGCAGCAGCCCCATCCTTCATTCCAGCCCCACACGGTCCCTCACTTCTCCCGTTCATCAGTCTTCGCAGTACGCTCACATGATTATTTTATAGTGTATGGGAAGTTATGTGAAAGTTAATAGTTCGGGTTACAGAACTTTCTATACTTGTATACTATATAGGAAATATAACATACATATAGAAAAATGTACAAAATAGGTTTGTAACTCAGTGCTTTTTATAAGCTCAACACCTGTGTAACTACGTCCTTGGACAAGAAACAGAACCACCAAGCGTGGCCAGCTCCCCTGCCCCAAACCCCTCCCCTTCCGAAGGCAGCTGTCTGGACTTTAGGAAGTTCCTGTGTTCCTTTCCTTTGTAGTTGCCCCCGCGCCCGCCAAGTTTGGATCTCTAAACACTGTCATTCCATTTTGCCCACGTTTTGAGTTTTATATGCATTCAGTCAGTCATGGAGGATGTATCTTTTGTGTTTGCTTCTTTGGTGAGATTTATCAATATTGTTGCATTAGACTGTGGCTTGTTCATTTTCATTGTTCATTTTTATTGCTGTATAGTGTTCTGTGGAATGAATAGACCACAGTTTATTCATCCATTCATCCTGTCAATAGGCATTTGTATTATTTCCAGTGTTTGGTTTTCATAAATAATTCTGCTATGAACATTCTTGTATTCGAATCTCAGCGTACATTATAAGTATTTCTGTTGTGTATGTAACTAAAAGTGGAATTTCTGCGTATATTTATCTTCAGCTTTAGCAGATAATGCTAACATGTTTTCCCAAGTGAGAAATGAATATGCATCCATCAAAATGGCTGAGAGAAAAAGATGGAGAATATCGTGTTGGTTTTACGATGTGTTCAGTGGGTTTGGAGCGCTGCTCTCTGTCTAAAGCCAGTGACTCCCCATGACCAAGGCAAGCCCTGCGTGAGTGCTGTCTCCAGTCCCCCACGAATTGCGTTTTCCCATCAGGCTGGTGGGAGCAGGCACTGTCTGGCCCTTTCTTCTCTCGGTCCTGTGAATTCCAGCTGCCCTGGTCTCCTGAGACTCTCCGCTCTGTCTTCTCAACTCAGGGAAGCTGCTGGGCTCTTCCTCCATCCCCCCTTCCTGGGTCTCGTCCCAGAAACCCCTCAAGGCAGTAAGCTGGGGCAGCGGTAGGACTTGTGTCCTTTGTCTCCCTGGCTCTCTGTCTGTCCTGATGTCCTGTGTCTTAGAGCTGTTGCTGTGTGTATTTTGTTTTTGTTTTTTTATGTAGGATTGTACATCTGTGTTACTCCATCTTGGCCAGAAGTAGAAGTTCCCCTCTTCACATTTAAAATGTCCTGAATATACCATTACCTTATAAAGTGAGCATACTTTGTGTCGTATAGTTTTAACATTTTTAGACCATTACTTCAGAGAGAAATGGAAAGAGGCCCACACAGGTATGAGGCATGTAAGACACAGCCAGCACCTTCCCACTCGAGAGTAAATCCACTGAAAATATCTTTCAGATTATACTGCCCGGATCAGTGGCAGGGCACACTGCCCTGCATTGAGTTAGTTCAAAGCCTCATTTAAAATCCATTTTTGTTAGAGATACTATTTGTTGCCTTCATCATTAGCTTCACCATCATTCCTTATAGTTGGTGTTTCCTCCTGGACTACATCTTTCTCTCTGTGTAGAAATCACAGCCGATACAAGCAACCCAGTGTAATTTGTGACATGGTCACGAGACGTCATATTCTGGACCACCAGCGTGGCATCGAATTGGCTCACCTGGTCAGCCCCGAGCATTTTCACGTTGGAACGTGTTAGCGTCGCTCCTTTCAGAAAGCATCAAGTTTGGAGAGCAGTGAGGAAGGCACTGGGAATTGAGTTTTTCCTAAAGCGTTTCCTTAGGCAGTGGATTCAGGAATTCCCATCTGGAACAGCACAGACGCTTGCCTCTAAAGCAGATGAAGGTCGGAGATCCGTACTCGCTGAGTTACGTAGTAAAATACTGTCAGGAGGCATTGTGACTCCCACTTTCCATTTGAGTATAGGATGGAAATATGGCACAATTATCTCTTTTATAAACTGTTGTTAAATAAAATATACAAGTCGGGGATGTTGGAGACATGGGTCGGATTTACATTCTCTCAAGCAGTTTATGTACGTCTAATAGACAGCACATGAACAAAAATAACCAGCATAGGGTAAGAACTGGTAAGAGACACAGACGAAAGCGCCGAGGTCTCTGGCCCCGGCTGGGCAGTTAGAGGACTGCATGTGCTCCTCTCCTACTCTGACTTTTCTTGCCTTGGGCTTCTTTTGACCGCGTCCCTCTTCCTTACGTTCACTTTTCCTGACTCCCGCGGGAGGGCGCCTTGACTCACAGTCTATTTTTCAAGCAGGAATATGCTCCTTTTCAATAAACTGTCACTTATACGTTGGCTAATGCTTGTTCCGCTGCAAATGTGGAGTAAAGACTCTAACTGGGAGTGGACCTTTCATAGACGTTTGGGTCAGAGAATGAAGAAGATATAGATAGTTTAGCTAACACTTTCTCATAATCAATATCAGGACATTTTATTGGAAAATAATTTCACAAGAAGTTTATTTTGTCTAACTAATAGTTGTTTTATTAATTCAGTGTTTGCCAGTAACTAACATTTACTGACAGTCATGTACTTTTTTGGTAGAGACAGTTTTTATTTAGTAGATACTTGATTTTGTAGTTTATAAAACATCTCTCTTGGGTGCGAGGTGTCAAGCAACTACATTTTTAGTTTTGGTCCAGTAGCCCAAAGTCTGCCCAAAGCTTTAGGCATTTCTACATTCTGACACAACAGACTTCTCTCCTAATCAATTCCGTAGCCTCACGGCACAAGTCTTTGTCTGCGTCTCTGCTGCTTGTCTTCACCGTGACCACGTCCTCATTGGTGTTCCCTTGTTACTCGGTGGTAGGTCCGGAAGCCAGTCCAAGCGATTTAAAGATTTAAGGCTATGCTGTGTTATTTGCGATTTTATTTTTCAGAAGTGGATTCAATTTAAGTTGCCTAAACTTAGAAGAAAGCAGTAGTCATTGTTGAACTGTCTTAGGAGTCACTGACGTGAAGGAACCAGGAGTTTCTCACCATTCCTCCATAAGGTCTGGAGCAAAAACCCTGGAGCATAAACCCTGGAGCATGTGCATCAGGCCAGCGGAGGGACCCGAGAACCCCATGAAATTTTGTTTGAACTTATGTGCCTGTTCTTTTCTTTTCTTTCTTTCTTTCTTTTTCTTTTTTTCTTTTCTTTTCTTTTTTTTTTTAAAGGCTTATAACCTTAGTCTACTTTGGAAGCTCAAAGGACAATGACATTTATCCATTTTCCTTCACTTCTAACAAATGCTCGGAACAGTGGCTGGTACCTAGAAGGTGCTCAGCAAACATTTGTCCAATGAGTGAATCTGTGGATACTTCTCTGTGTGCTCCGGAGTCCGTGTGGCTGTAGCCAGGCTCTTAGGCTGCGAGGGCTGACAGAAGGCACCTCTGCCATCCAGGAGCTTCTGGCTAGTGGGGGAGATCTAGAGGAGCACAGCTTATGATCCTGTTTTAATTGGCTACTTGCTTTTCCTACCGGACTCTGAGAGCCTGAGGGCAGCATCTTTGCCTAATCTTTGTGAGGTTTTGCATGCTTAGCCCAATACCTGACATGTAGTAAGTGAAGTAGGAAAATTATAAAGCTTTCCTATGTTTAATTCAAGTGAGTGTTTGTTATAATTTTATCTTTCTCTCCCCATGGCTCTTGGGTATTGGTCTTAGCTCCTGTCTTTATTTTGGTTGTTAGTAACGAAGGATATTCTCTGGCTGGAGTGAGGGGCCGAGGTAAAATTGTCATAATTTCTGCACCTTTGCCAATTCTGATGTCATCCAGTGGTGACCTAGAGGTTGTTACATAGCGTTACTGTATTTTTCAGGCATTCTCAGCACATTTCATATTTTGCCTCAATGTCTGTCTGTCTGTCAGAATGCCATCTCGAGCTGCTCATTCATTCTGCTTACGGGGAGGTCCTTATCCTCTCTGTTGCCTGGAACTTTGTACTTCCCACTTGCCCTTGGATGTTTGTGCTCTTCTCCCGCAGTGTTTTAAGATGATCCCTTTTTTCTTAGACTAGCTGATTAATGCTCTAATCCTAATGCTTTATATTGATTTAAAAGACACCTAGAACACCCATGTTCTTAAGACTTGGAAGTGTAGTATAAGGAAACTTGACAAGAAGTCGGAGGCTGCTCTCAGGTCTCTGCATTAGAGGGCACCCGCCATGTGGACTGCCTCATTCTCCGGGGCCGCCTGCCCCTCTCGAAGCCTCCTGGTTACCTCATCACAGTCTCGACGTGATTTCTCATTAAATAGTTCCATTCATTTTGTTAGTTTTAAGCTTCAATTAACTTACTTCTTTAAATATTGCATGTATTTTTCTGTGCTTTCTAGAGTTTCTTCTTTTCCTTCTGAAAAAAAAAATGTATTAAAAGTGTTGTTCGTGTCCAGTACCAGAAGGCTAATGAAGTTTAGACCAATGTGTTGAGAGTCCTTGCTACCTAAAATATGCTGTTTCTGTCCAATATATATATTTCATATTAAAACGGCAGTAGGGAGAAGTGGGGTTTAGTATCAGAGTTCAAATGAAGACTGAAATAGATCTGTTCAAAAACAGAAAACCACGTAACTGTAATACTGAGTACTGTGCACACACACACGCCATGCAAAGGTAAGCCAGAGCACACGTGTGCATGTATGTGTAGCCACACGGGTTTGCTTAATTTCACTTTTCATGGGAGAGAGAGCAGTTGAAGAGGCTCGTAGCTGCAAATGACTTAAAAGAACTTTCCCAGAATAAAATAATAGAACTTGCGTGCATTCTGTCACCACCGAAGCTGCGCTGAAACAGTTTTCCCTGGTGTGTAACTACCAGTCCTTAATGAGGGAAGCAAATTGATCGTTGATACGGGAGCTTTTCCGTTCTGAGAGGTCAGATGCTTGCTTATGTTTTATGGCGTCGGTCTTTGATGTTCTCTTCTACACATAACTTCTGCTGGGTTATTTGTCATTAAATCTTGAGCTTTTTATTTTGGAAGTGGAACTTTTTCCCTCTTTCTGTTGCTGATTTTTCTGTATCTGGAAAATATTTTAAAAGCTCTAGTTTTAAAAGCTCTAGCAGCATTTAATTTCAGTATCTCAATTAATTATGGAAGTAGTTCTAGATTCTGCAGTTTCAGTTATGACGTAGTCTGAATAAAGCATTTTTTGGTGGTGATGTAGAGATTTTTAAAGCAGAGTAAATATGATTTCTTGATTTTTATTATAGTTTTTTTCCCTTGACTTTTAGTGCCCATAAAATTTATTAAAGTGTAAATAGCTTTTTCTGTATGCAATGCCATTTAAGCAGGACTCCAAAAATATAATACCCAGCATCTGTTTATTTCTCTCATTAGAAATAAAGTTACTTGTCTTGAACACTGTATTGAAATATTATTCTAGCTGCTTTGCCAGTAGCATTTCTAGTTTCCTTTAGACTTGTGACTAAGAGAAAATGTTACAGTTTAATCCTACTACTTCTGTGACCTGGGTAAAGTAACGATCCTTTAGCCCTAAACTTTTAGTTAACTTATTTTGAATTTCTTCTCCCTCTCATCTAGTGTCCCTTCAGAATTAAGGATAAAATTAGGTAAAGTTAATAATCTCTTCTGGGATAATTTCTCCCTTTTAAAAAAAAAGTGGACTTACAGAAATGTCCCAGCTGTTGGAAACTGCCAGAACTTTCTCAACAATTTCAGGGGCACAGAAGCTAAAACCTGAAAATTTACTCCTTGCCATCAAGGCGTACCACTTTTTTCATGAGGAAGTGACTGTTTTATAAGTTATAATAACTTAATTTATAATTAAAATTATTTATAAAGTGGAAAATAAAATTATTCAATGGAATATAGAAATATTTTAGATCTCTTTGCAGGATTATAATGGAGTAATTAGATCTTATGAAACACACAGTTAAGAGCAGCTCTCTTCCTTTTATAAGTACAATGTTATTAAATAATTATAATTTTATAAGGGTCAAAAAACAGGTCTGTTATAAGAAAAAATAATTTCCCACATAAAACTTTGATGTGTGCAAGAAATGCCTCTTAGAGTTTATGGAGTTGGGATTCCTTTTTTTTATTACTGTCCCTGGACTTCGTTTAGTTCTGCTGTTTACCGCACACGTGCCTCATGCACATTATGATGCGTTCGTGTGGAAATTATGAAAAGTTGTTTCCATGCAGCTGCCTGTAGTTACAAAAGAACTTCCCTGCATGAAAAGCAAACATATCATTCAGCAGACAATGCTTAATCTGTTCAGGAGCCCAAACCTCTTGCTGTTCAATGACAGAAGAAAGAAGAGGGATTAATTTGAAGATGCTTGTGCATGACATATGGTAATTTCTCCGTAGGAAGGAAGTGTCAAATGGTGACCTCTAAATCTTAACATTGACCTCCAGTTGTAGAACGTGTGTGCCATAAGGTCCTTTTGCCTTTTCATATGATAATTTCAGCTGAAACATTTTCCTGGTAACATTACTTTTATTTTGGAGGGGGATGCATCTGTTTTGTAAGGATTATAACATTCACAATAATCACTCTTAGAGTATAAAGCTTTAGTATCATAAAAATATTTTTTGAACTCCAAAGAATGAAGCTATGTTAGGATTCTTCTAACAAAGGTTAAGTGTAGTATGTATATATGTTCTTTATAAGTTGGTTTCTTTAAACTGACTTTTTATAAATTGAGTGTAGAAAATTGAAATGATCTCAGTGGATATTGGTTTGAGAGATTAAAAATAATTTATACATAATGATAGAAAATTATTAGCAAAAATGTAATGACATGAAGACCAACATGAACTTTTCATTATGTGATACGCTTTAAAAATTGAGTTACATTTTTGCTGATTTTTAATACGTTGACATTTTTTCATTGTAGCCTCAGTTCTTTTAGAATTTTTTTTTTATTAATTGATACATCATTCTACTGTAACATTAAATAGATTTTGGTTTTAAGAGGAATTTAAACTACACTGTGATTGCCATTCAATAAAATATATCATTTCCCTGCTGTAGTCCTTAATGATCATGCCGTCTGATTAAAACATCATTTTTCAGTTCCACATTTACTATATTTTGCCAACTCTGTTTTTCATTCTTCACTAATACTGAGCTTTTTTCCAGAAACTGCTGCACCTCAATTCTCTCTTTTTTGTTCCTCCTATTTTCCTCTGCAAGTTCCTGCACCTGTCACTTCCGCTCGGTCTGACGCCGACCACTCTGGCTCTGGCCCCACCACCACTCCTGCTTTACATGCCTGTTTCTTAGTCAATGAAGGTATTCTCTCTTAACTTCCTAACGGCTTTCTCTCAGTCTGTACTTTACCCTAACTTGACATGTTCTTTTTTACCTAATCTACACGTTTACCTGCGTTGTCGTGTGTGAGACGGTAGAATTCCATGTACTGATTTTATTTGCTAATGTCAGGGATGAGGGCCAGTCATGAATGTGTGGCGCTCCTCCTGGACGGAGCAAACCATGCATCCTGCGGTCTAGAACGCAGCAACAGATGTGCAGGGCGCTGATCTGGGTGTGCAGCAGGGGCGAAGAGGCGCACCGGTTTTCACGGTGACGTTTCCTGTGTCATCTCTGGCGTTACAGCTGCCAGTTTTCTGTGTATGGTCACCCTGTGAGAGATGCACTTTGCTCTCTTTACACACCGTGTGCCCTGGTTGGAGGGAAACGTGACAGTCTCTTAATATGACAGTCACGTTCTCATGTGCAAAGTCTTCAGAATGATGCTTAGCACCAGTGACTATATAGACTGATGGGGACTTACCTGTCTTATCCTACTTGCTACTTCTCTTTCCGGCCGAAGCAGCAACTATCAGTCATTTTCGTTTTTAAGATGCAGTTAGGCTATCATGTTATCCCTGTGGAGTTACACTGGTGGGAAGTATCTTGGACTTCTGCTAATGTGAATGGAATCCACAAACCCTTTACCCCTAGGGCCTTCTACGATTACTTGCACTGCCTGGCAGCGTGATGGAACTTACGAGCTCTTGGTTGTATCCACGCTCTTTGCTGTGGGCTCAGCCTTCACCAGTTTGTACAATATAAAGTGCAGGGAATTTATAAAATCGCAGATGTCAGCCAGAATGAGTCTGACCCTGCGCTAATAAGCACCACTTCTAGCCCGTCCAAATAGAAGGGTTGGTGCAGCACTTGTGAGGTGCGGAGCCCATGTGCTCAGTAGAACTCCTTGGGAAAGAAGATATGAGCTCTTACAAATACGATTCATTTTTTGTTTGGTTCCCCTGTCAGAGACGTAAATTAAGGTTAATATGTTAAGACTGCATTAGCAAAAATTATGAGGGTCATCTTTGTTAAGCTATTATGAAAGATAGTAATATTTTAATTCAAAAATAAGCCATTAACTTTGGAGAATGGTGAGAATCATCACAGTAAACTTAGCCCATTAAAAAAAATTTAACTCATAAATCCACTTCATACTTTTATGAGGCAGTAAAGCACTTTAAGAAATTACTAGGTGGTAATCTGTATTTATATATATATGTACATGTGTATATGTGTGTATATATATCCCTCTGTTGAAAATAAATTGTAATCTAAAAAGCACATACTCATCAGCTTAATTAATGTAATTCTGCATTCTCAGTTGAAGGGAGTTTCCTTTCTGAAAGGATGAATCTTGAGATGGGGGGCCGGTCTCCCACTCACTCGCTCTGTTTTTCACAATCCCAACCATCGTTTTGCGGTGGGTTTTGTTGTTGTCTCAGAAGACTACAGTTTAGATTTTTTTAAAACATCATTTTGCTGAAATTCTATGATCCCAGATAACTCTCCTTGTGATGTGGTAGTAGGTAAGTTCTTTTTTCCCCCATTTATTCTTGTTTGTCTTTAAATGTTTCTCCGGGAGATAATGGTAACTATTATGGATTTATAGTGGCTTTATATGTAATTTGGGAAGACTGAGGCATGTATTGTATATATGTTTTTCAGACACCTTTAAAATAGGGTTGATGTGATTATTTGAGAATGTCTGGATACTAGTACTTCTAAATATTGTGGTTTACAGTGTTTGTTTTCTCATGTAATCAGATTCCATATTGTGGATTAGAATTTTGAAAAAAATAACTTTTATTTGCATAGATTAGAGTTAATGATAGTTAGGATTTTATAAATTTTGGATGGTAAGGTTTTTATTTTGTGGAATGTCTGAATTCATTTTCCTCTCAGAATGAGTGCTGCGTTAGCTCTTTCAGCGATGACTGTGGTTAGTTATCTGATTTGCTCTCTAAGCACAGGGATCAATGAGTACCTTCATTGCAGGCCCTCTGACAGAGAAGGGGAGCCATCTCCGTGGACGGGCACGGCAGCAGCGCACAGGTGGCCGGGCCTGCGGGTGCACGTGGCCCTGTCTTTGGCTCTCTGTGTGAAATGCCCTTTTCGCTGAAAGTAGTTTTCAAGTCTGTGCTTCCCCACTTCTGAATATACGTTTTATTCCAGAAGGGCTATTTAGAAATGTCTTTTCCGTGTAGAATTTGTACATACTTCATGCAGATATCTGTTTTTATTTGCTTTAAGACTTTGAGAGTTCTTATAAGTACCACTTACATGATTTAGAGATGAAATACATTTGATATAAAATTATGTACCAAAAAATTGGTAATAAATAGAAATAATTGATAACAATTTAGCAGATGTGCCTTTTTTTAATGTTTCTGGTATACATATACAAAGAAAAAAATTTGCATTAGGAAATGCCCAAATGTTTAAAGTATTTTTAATATATTACATTTTCAAAGGGTGGAGCCAGCTGGCCGCTATGCACTGTGTTATGCTGCCGGACCTGCTGGGGCTGGACAAGTTCAGGCCCCCACTTCTGGAGATGCTGGCTCGGAGGTGGCAAGACCGGTGCTTGGAGGTAATACGGGCTGATACGGAGAGAAAACAAAAGTGCTGAAAAGGCATTGGACAAGTGTAAATGAGAAACCAAAACGGTTAATGTTTAAGTTTTTATCACCTGTTTATTTAGTGGCAGAAAATATGGATTCATGATTTTTCAGTCTATATACTAAACAGTAATGTTTCTGCTTGCCTGCTTATTTGTTTATTTTTTAACCAGCGAGTATTTGATAAAAAGTTTTACGCACTTTACGGAGCTGTTACAGTTGTACACATGTGTTCACACACATGCACACACCCACCTTTCCCAGAATCCCACACTCAGGTATAATCTCACCAATCAAATTCTCAGTGAAGGTACTAGTGCAGTGGAAGGTACTATATTACAATAAAAGGAGGTCTTTGGAATAGAAGAGACCTGGATTTAAATATCAGTTCTGCCAATTATTAACTTTGTGACCCTGGGCAATTTACCTAACCTATTTGAAGCTCATTTGTAAAGTGGGGATAATAATATATTCCTCCCGGGATTGCCGTCAGGGTCAAATAAGGTAACACAAGTAAAGCCGTTAGTGCAGAGTCTGACACTCTGGCGGAGCTCAATAAATGATAGCTATTATTCTGTGTTAATGGGCTTACGCTGCATTAGATATCGCTTGGAATATAATATCACCAGGGACTTGGAAACATTTTATAGAGATTTCCTTTATTATGGCATTTGACCTGTGTAGCTGTAGCAGTTTATATCGTTCAAAGTTTTTAATTTACCAAATATAATTAACATATTGGCTACTTTCCTTGTCTCCCTTTCCTCAACTCCCAGTGAAATTGCAGCATACTTGGTTTTACATCGAATCATATTTGAATCATAAGTCAGTTATACTTAAAAACAGTTTTCATTCAAACTCTTATCAGATGCTGCTGAGTTATCTTTTCAATTATAAATAATGGTTGGTTGGTACATCACTTGACAGTTGATGAAGCTTCTTTAACCTTGTGCCTGTGGCACTTTTACCAAAATAAAACAACTAAACTGCAAGATAAAAGTTGTTATGAAAGAAAAGGAAGAAAAAATCAGAAAATATGACTTTTGAAAACAGTGTCCTTCGCTAGAACTGATGCCATTACATAGGAATATACTTGCCTATGTGTTGAAAACTAATTATGTAAGGATGCCTTAGATATACATGAATGTGTGGATTTACACATGTATGTTTGTGTAGACAATACCTATGCAGTATATGTAGTATAAAGATTCACTAGGTAAGGTTAAATTTCTTCAGGCTAAAAGAGAACAAATTTAATAGTTCTAACAATGGCTTTTAAATTTTGTATAGAAATTTTAAACCTCAAAGTGCAAAATCAAAGTGTTAGAATGTTTTAAAAGCTTTGGAAAATAAAGTTTTAAGCCCGAAGCATTTTGTGTTCAAACATAATTTGGTCTATGAGTGTTAAAATTTTTTTCACTGAGATCAGTAATTAAAATATCTTTCATTTTTACGGGTATCCAATTTATTCCACATTAAGTCTTAACTCACTGTTTGGTTGGCAGTTTGGTCATGTAAATAAATGTGGTTTATTTCTCTTTTTTCTGAGTGCTCTGGCTGTTAAACAGCTCGCGAGCTGATCTGCCTTTTTCACATTGGGATCTGTGGTCTTTCCAGGTCAGAGAAGCTGCGCAGGCCCTGCTTCTGGCCGAGCTGCGGAGAATTGAGCAGGCGGGGCGGAAGGAAGCCATCGACGCCTGGGCCCCCTACTTACCGCAGTACATGGACCACGTCGTGTCGCGTAAGAGCTCTCACGGGTTTCCTCAGAGCTTTCCGTGCTCGTTAGGGAAGAGCCAGACTCACAAGTGTGCTTGCTCCCGCCTGCCATCAACAGGGAGTCATTTACCTTCCGTGGAAACAAGGACCCGCAAGTTCGGCTCATTCATTTTCTGAAATCCCTTTGGTTTGGAGTTTGCTTAGGGTGAAAAAAATAAAGGCCAAAGTTATATAAATATCAAGATAGTCACTAATGGGCTGACCCCTTATAGAATTAATCCCCGAACCAAAGCCCACCCTGTTTAACACTAGCATCTGTCTCTGCCCGTTGCCTGACCGTGCTCATGGGCGCCTGCTTCTCAGACTCATCTGGCGAAATGCAGTGGCAGGTCCAAGGCACGTGCTTTCCAAGTCAAAGTTGGAATTGTGCGTCCTTCAGAAATAAAGATCTACTGGAGTTAGACCCACATACTGTTGAAAAAGAGAAAGTTAGTGAGGGT
Organism: Anoura caudifer; assembly: GCA_004027475.1. NCBI lineage: Eukaryota > Metazoa > Chordata > Mammalia > Chiroptera > Phyllostomidae > Anoura > Anoura caudifer. The sequence goes on along the minus strand of PVKU01000269.1, from coordinate 26,830 downwards.
TTGATTAATGAAACTCTTCAAATAAGTATGATTTGAAGGGATTGGGAAAGGGCTTGGGAAAAAGTGTTGAAATTTTTGAATGTTTTTGCAAAACAGAAACCTTTGTGGTCATGCTCCTTGGTCAGATGTCCACTGAAGAAAAGTTATATTTGTGCTATCATAAATTTCTCTTTTTGGAAAAAGTATGCTTCATCCCAATTCAACAGTTGATTCATTCTTCATTTTCCTAAAGAAGAATCCAGAATTAATATTTTAATCTGTTAGGAGTATAAGAGAAAATAAATGTTTTACTTTTTCTTTAAGATGAAGTCTCAGTGAAACGTTACAGAAACTTTTTGCTATGGAAATTTGGCCTGGGTTTTGGGTAGATTCATTTTAAATGACCTTTGCCAATACCAATTATTCTTGTCAATGAAATACGCATTACACATGCCCAGAGAGGCAACACAGGACTGTACAAGAAGGGAATGAAGGCCAGGATTAAACAGGATTACAGTTGCTGTGACTGGCATAACTCTATCAGGTGTTTGCCAGTGCTGACTATGGTGTCACCTAACCGGACATGTGACTGGGGACGCTTAGCCTTTCTCAGCCTCGGTTCTGTCACAGATGAAATGAAGAGACTGAGACTTTGTAGGTTCCACTGAGGGTGCAGTGAGTTACAGAAAGCACCTGGAACCGTGCGTGGGCCATGGTGAACACTAGGTATTTGTTCAATAAGTATATGCATAATCTTTAAATGCAAATATATATTACACGTATAACCAAAACGCCACAAATTAACAACTCCAGTTAAAATTCTTTAATCTGTCTAGGTAAGACTATTTACTGGGAGAATATTGTTTATTTGTTTACAGGGAATTTTTCTATTTTAATAAAAGGAAATTAAGTTAAAAATCCAGGGTTTTTTAGACATAGACTCTGTCTATGTAAGTTTGCAGGCTTAAAGTTCTTACATAAATATTAGTAGGTTTAAAATTTTGTCAAATATTAAAAAATGTTCCAAAAAATAACATGGGCTAAAAAAACTCTGCTTTTGCACATTTGCGTAGTCTATGTTCAGTGACTTGTGGCATTAACTTTATGATCTTCCAGAAAATAGAGTTATCTCATCAGCTAATCATTAATCTTATTGGTTAAAAGATCTCCCTCAACTTAAGGACAAACTGTAGATTGAAAGTGAAACTATATAGAAAATCACCAGAGATTCTCCAACAATGAGAACATGGTTATGGAAATATTGAGACCCATTTTAAAGACGGCTTTATTTTTTTAATATATTTTATTGATTATGCTATTACAGTTGTCCCATTTCTTGCCCATCATTCCCCTCCACCCTGCACACCCCCTCCCACCCACATTCCCCCCTTTAGTTCATGTCCATGTGTCATAAGTTCTTTAGCTTCTACATTTCCCACACTATTCTTGCCCTCCCTGTCTATTTTCTGCCTACTATCTATGCTACTTATTCTCTGTACCTTCCCCCCTCTCTCCTCCTCCCACTCCCCTGTTGCTAACCCTCCATGTGATCTCCATTTCTGTGTTTCTGCTCCTGTTCTAGCTGTTTGCTTAGTTTGCTTTTGTTTTAGGTGTGGTTCTTAATAACTGAGTTTGCTGTCTTTTTACTATCATGTTTTTTATCTTCTTTTCCTTAGATAAGTCCCATTAACATTTCATATAATGAAGGCTTGGTGATGATGAACTCCTTGAACTTGACCTTATCTGAGAAGCACTTTCTCTTCCCTTCCATTCTAAATGACAGCTTCGCTGGATAGAGCAATCTTGGATGTAGGTCCTTGACTTTCATGACTTGGAATACTTCTTTCCAGCCCCTTCTTGCCTGGAAGGTCTCTTTTGAGAAATCAGCTGACAGTCTGATGAGAACTCCTTTGTAGGTGACTGTCCCCTTATCCCTTGCTGCTTCTAGAATTCTCTCCTTCATTTTAATCTTGGCTAATGTAATTCTGATGTGCCTTGGTGTGTTCTTCCTTGGGTCCAACTTCTTTGGGACTCTCTGAGCTTCCTGGACTTCTGGTTGTCTATTTCCTTTGCCAGATTGGGGAAGTTCTCCTTTATTATTTGTTCAAATAAGTTTTCCACTTGTTGCTCTTCTTCTTCCCCTTCTGGCACCCCTATAATTCGGATATTGGGACGTTTAAAGATGTCCTGGAGGTTCCTAAGCCTCTCCTCATTTTTTTGAATTTCTTGTTTTCTGTTTGGTGGTTTCTTTCTTCCTTTTGGTCCACTCCATTGATTTGAGTCCCAGTTTTCCTCCCATCTCTATTGATTCATTTCACTTATTGTAGCCTGCATTTGTTCATCTAATTTGTGAGCAAAATCAACCAATTCTGTGAGCATCCTGATTACCAGGACTTTGAACTGTGTATCTGATATGTTGGCTATCTCTTGGTCACTTAGATGAATTGGCTCTGGGGCTTTGATTTGTTCTCCTGTTTGAGCCATTTTGGGGTTTGTTTGTTTTTTTTTGGTCTGGTCACAGCTGTTACATAGTGAGGGGCGGAGCCTTAGGTGTTCCCCAGGGCAGGGCAGCCCAGTTGCTGGGTAGTGATGCTGTATGTGGGGGTGGGATCCAAGAGGGAACAATGGCACTTGCTCTGCTGTCTCTCAGATTCCAGTCCTGTCTACCACTTCCCCTTCGCCTGTATTGTCTGTGCGTGAATGTGGGACCACCTGGTCAGCCAGCCACCTTGCGTGGCCTCACTGGGTCTGCACCAATGCCACCCTGTTCCCCAGGGTCCGCTTCCGCTGCTTGTGTGCCTGGGGTCTGCTAGCTGCCACCTGCACACCTGGGATCTGCCAGCCACTGCTGCCTGTGCTCCTGGGTCCACCAACCTCCATTTTTTCTTGCCGTAACTCCACCCCTCTTACTGATCTGGATGAAAGGTTGTTGGACTTCTGTACAGTTCAATTTTCTGTTAGTTCTGGGTGTTTTCTTGTTTCTAAATCTTTGTTGTCCTTAATTTTGGTTGTGGGAGGAGGTACAGTGTGTCTACCTATGCCTCCATCTTGGCTGGAAGTCAAGACAACATTATTAAGAATGGACTCATGTAGAGCAGGAGAATGGATTAAGTGGAATAAGTAGCTGGAAGGCTGTTACGGAAGGAAACAGAAGACCCCGACCCACATATATATTTTTTCTTGGAAAGATGAGAATGAGTTAGGTGCAATGTGAAGGCATGGTGTGATGATCACAGATTACTCCCTGAAGCAATGATGGACGTTACATGTTGTTAGGTGAGATGCCTGGGTCCTCCAGAGAGGACCCAGAACGAGTGTGGTAGTGACAATACCTACCGTGAATTGAACACTTTTTCTGTTAGGCTCTTGCTCAGTACCCGGTCTGTGTCGTGTCATCAAACTGTGGCAGTAAACCTGGTAAGGAGGTGCTATCGTCACCACCACCCTCACTTCCTCAGCCCAAAAGAGTTAATAGAGGCCAAGAGAGAGTAAAGCATTTGCTGAAGTTCCCTCCGTCACTAAGTGACTGGCAGACTGCAAAACTAATTATCTTACCACTATTTATTATATCTTGCTTCCTCCAACATCCTTAGATTTTAAATGGAGTTGGAGGTGGAGGAATGAGTAGATATTTGGCTTAACTAATCCTGCTTTCAGTTTCATTTTCAGCCACATTAAATTTAACAACACCAAAATGGAGCAGAAAAATAACTTAAAAAGTACCTTTAATGGTTCTCATCATTGTTTAAATAAGCATAAACTAGGTAGTTCTTGGTCGTCAAATCTAAACTTTTCCATTAATGTAAATCAAAGTCCTTGGCATAGTGTCCTGGAGTACTTTATAAATTAAATGAGTGCTAACTTACGAAAAATTTTAATGTTATCATTTACTGTAATTGTATTTTTTTAGCAAAAGAATAAATATATTCTGCATGAAACTAAAACATCTCACACTAACAGCTCTTGCTATAATATATTAATCTATTCTGGGACTTTTACAGTGACTGAGTGCAAAATTAATTTTAATTAGCTTTGCTGGGAGTTTTCCATTTTAATAAAAGGATGTCAGGCTAAAGGAGTAGGGCCTCTGGACGTACGAGGGCAGAGAGAACATGCAGCAAACGAGAATGACCACGCAGGGCTGTTGGACAGATTTGCTGGCCAAAGGGGTGGAGAGGTTACGGAGCCAGCTGGTGGACCGCCCACACCTGCCGTCAGTGTGCTTGTGGTGATGTCGCTTCTGCCTTTGGCATTGACGTTGGACAAGATGGTGATGATAGTGAGTTGCAGCAGGAAGCAGTCTTCTAGAAACTTAACACTTAATTCTACTGTAGGAATTTTCTTATTCACTAAAGTGGGTCAAATATTAAGCAATATATCTGGTAAATATACCAACTCCTCAGATATTTTCTTATAATTCAATCTTCCTAAGCCCTTAAAATATTCAGTAATTGCCTAAGCAATATTGGCAGGTCCTCACTTATAGCTGAGGTTGGCCTAAGAGTCCCTTTGTTAGTTATCTGAAATTCAGAAAACGCGTTTGCCCGAAGAGCAGAATGTCGTACGTACTGGGTTGATGGACCGCAATAGCCCTCCTCCTTAGAGATGAGGAGCCTGAGGTTCAAAGTGGGCAGCAGCTTTCTCTGACTTCAGAGTCAGTGAGTGACTGAGCAGGGCCTCAGACAGGTCAGCTGGTCGTAGTGACTGGGGTCTTCTGGAATTTCAGGTACATTATGTGATGAAAGCCTTTTGTAGGTTTGTCTGAGAACCTAAGGAAAGCAGTCGAGGGAGATGCTTTGTACGGCACCCAGGACAGTGTATAGCACACGTAACGAAGGATGGCTGGCCGTCCCCTTTCCTTCCTGTACCGGATTCTACAGCTTCGTTCTCCTTATTCTCACTGCCCCAGAATTAACCTTAATTTATTTTACCCAGGGACTCTGGAAGTAGACCAGGGATCTCTGGGGAGGAAGGGGGCAATAGTGCATCTTCCCTGGAAAGCCAGTTCACAGATTTTCACAAAAACCAATTCCTAATTGAGTGATATGAAGAATTTTGTTCCAGGGAGTGGAGCCCTGTCCTTGAACCTGTTGGGAAAGTTCTGTCCCTCACAAATGCCATCAGTATGTGTGCTTTCGATGCCTAATTTCTGATGGAAAATTGGAGGATAAGTGTATTTGTGATTGTTGCTCCAGCAGTAACAGGACTGGAGTGATAAACAGCGCATGCATTCTTGTAAAGTGACATATAAATGCTGTGAATGTTTTCCGAGTTATCACTGTTCAGCATGTATTTGTAATCACTTTTATGTTATAAAACACTTAAAAATTTTATGAATTATTCTTAATAAGGAAGGATTAGTGCTGTTTTGTGCTATTATAATTCAGAAGAACATAAAACATTTTATGCTTCTCAGATTTATTTTGAAATGAAGATATTTTGCATAATCCTATTTATGTATTTCTTACTTGTGATATCGTACAAGCAGCATTTTGATAATTGACTTTTTTATGAGGTCAAGCACCTGCTCGTTTATGAAGTATACCACACTTGCCCTTCCTTCCCTGCAGTGACTGCTCTGAGGTAAATGCTGATGCGTCCTGATTTCCTTTGGCCTGTGATGCAGGGTGACCTTCTAGGGCGTGAGGTCACAAGCGCAATTATTTCTTGTATGTTGTATTCTGCTCGCTCACAGTGGCTCATCTCCTTTAATTTCAGAAACATTAAGCACACACAAGTGACTACCATTATATAAATCAAAATCTCTTCTAAAGAGGGTGCTATTGTAATGTTATGCAGTTATGGCTGATGTAGTATTAATTTGCAAATTTGTCATCTCAGATATTGATAGAAGGATGTGTAGCACATCATGTTTAATACGTATTGATGTCATCAGAAAGAACAATCCTTTGTTCTCATCGAGTCCCTGCCTTTTTAGCTCCCTTTTGTGTTGAGGTTACCAGGGTGAGGCTCGTCCTTTCGTCCCCCTTGGAAACAGAGTAGGATTTCTCTGTTCAATGAAAGACCTTCCTAGTCAATGTTTTGGGTTTGACTTTCCACAAGCCACACTGTAGTACCTGGAATTGGAGTCACTTTTTTGATGGTTATAAAGTAGTGTTCATTCTGAGCACAAATGTGGATGGACCAGTATGCAAGAAGGTAAGATGGAACTATGTATTATAGTAGAAAAGTATATTGTAGCTAGTAAAAATAATGTAAATATTAGTGCATTTTGGTAAGCATGTATTTTCAGGCTTTGCTGGTAGAGAGCGGATGGGGAAAGGACAGGGACAGGGACATTTGATAAATAACACTTAAGTTAGTCCCCCTCTCCCCACCTCAGAAGGCCTTAAACTACGTAGCATCTTTTCCTCTTTTCTTTTTATGTATGCCTGAATCATTTGGAACTTAGGAGTGATTTTTCTAGATAACTGAGGGTTTAAAAGCCACTAGATACTCAGATTTTTAAATATTTAACCTTTTTTGTTGTAATGTTTCAAAATGTCTCCGTTGCAAGAGTTGTTGTTTTGGTCCGTGATGTACAACTGCCACCACTTGCTTATGATGAGGGTGAATCTGCCTCTCAGAATAAAAAGTACACAGGTGGAGGGGCCTCTTGCATTCATACTCTGCTTTTTAAAAATAATTTTTCTTCCTCCTCTTTCTATTATCTAGTAATTGATTGTTACCAATGTCTGCCCTTGGGCTGTTTTGTCTCTCCCCTAGTAGCTTCTGCCCTGTTTTCTAACTTTCTGCTTCTGGCGTCCGGGAATGCATAAGCCAGGGAACCAAACTTATGGGAGTTAAATGTAAAGTGAGATAAACTGCCTAAGAATAAGGCCTCTCTAATTTAATGAAAAGAAAAAAAAATCCCTAAACGTTAGTGGAAGCACCTCATGGTGTCTCTGTCAGCTCCTCACTATTGAGGAGCTTCCTTGACTATTTTCTCAGATCTTTTGCTGCATTCTGCGTGTATCTTTCTTTCTGGTGAAAAATATTTTAATCAAAGTTGGGAAAAGAAAGGGAAAATCGTGTGATTGCTCACGAAGAACCGATGGTTCTAAAATCCCCCTTACGGCTCTGTGAATTAGCTGAAATCAAAAGGTGGGGTGTCCGCAGAAATACCTGTAAGTGTTGTCTTACAGTGTTCCCAGATTGGAAAGGGAAAGGGAAGTTACAACTAAGCGGTCCACAGAAAAAGTGCCTCCTAGTCTGTGTTGAATTTTTAGATTGGAAGGCTGCAAGGATTTGTGCGGAGACGAACTCTGTGATGCAAAGCGCGCTGTATCTGTGTTGTATCAGTTTGCAGGGTTTCGTTGGGACCTGAGGGATTAGTTCCTCTTTTTTCTTCCAGAATGTCAGAGCTGTTGAGCTTAATTTTAAGCACTCTAGACTGATCATGTATTTAACAGCGTTAAACTATTCTTCTTATCTATGCTTGGCTACTCACCTAATGGAATAACAATGAAATTTCTTCTTCATCAGTCACAACCATCTAAAGGCAAATCCTTTAGTTCCACAAGGCTTGAGTTCTTGGAGGTGATATTTAATTTTCGTGTAATTTTCTTTATATCCTTTGTACACATCTCAGAAATGAGAAGTGGTAAATTAAAAATGAAAGCATTACTGGATCAATTGGTTAGACTTTCTAAGTAATAAACAGGAAAGTCTGTTATCAAGTAAAGCTGCAGGTTAGAAGTCTGCAGGATTAAGTAACTTCCTGCTGCTGGGAAAAGGTGTCCCTGTGCGAGGGACTATAACAGGACAGCCTGCGCTTCAGGTCCTCAGCAGGAACCGTGATGAGGCCCCACCCTGTGGGACAAGGCCAGGGGTGGGGCCTCAGCAAATTCAACAGCTGCTTCCTTGAGTAACTGTGCAGAATAAGAGAGTCCACCAGATGTGAGCTCCTTGCCTGCTTCTTCCCTGTCATTCCACCCTGGGGACGCTGCTCACCCGCTGGCACCTCAGAAAAGCCCCCTGCACAGGGAGGGTTTGAAATAACTCTTTTCCTCCTGCCCTTTCTTTTTCTCTTCCGCATGTCTCCGTGTCTCCCTCCCTTTAGTGCGGAAAAGTGTCACCTCTTCTGGCGGTGTAGTTGGTGGCAAGGCCCCAAGGAGGCACGGCCACCTTTCTTCGAGGTGTTTGTGTGCTGACTACCTGCTTTAAGACGTTGACGGTACTTAAGCCGATGGAGACCACTTTATAAAAGGAGAATTCATTCCACCTGTGAGACATTTTTTTAAATGGTGCTCAGCTATCAATAGAAATGCCTGGTGTACCTTTAGCTGAGGTTCTAGAGGCCTTTGCTGTAGTAAATGACCGAATATTCGTTGCTATGAAGAGTAGGATATTGATTTGTGCCATTAGCCTCTTGCCGATTTGCTGAAGAACAAAAATGTACAATGCTAATGGAAATGAAGTGCTTCGCAAAACACTGCGCGCGGATACCGGAACACGTCTTTGTAGTAGAACAAGCGTCTCCTAAGCTGTTAAATGCAAATTCTCTCCACGTTAGTACGGATAGTTCCCGTCCAGGTGCTCAGGGTCCTGTTCAGCCTGCTCTCACGGAGGGAGCTAACTGATAACCTTATGGTGTTTTAAATCTCAGACACTGAATATGCGTGAATGAATTCAGTTTTCATTTAAAGTGAGACATTTATAATTTTATGTCATATTTCTCAGTTTATTATCCCTTTCTGTTGACTGGATATTATATATAATTGCATTGTTTTAATATTTTACTTTGAAGCCTTGTGATCTGCATGTGATAGATCTTAGCGTCTGGAAGGGAAGCAGAAATTTAAAGCTATTGCAAGAAAATTATATAAGCCTATATGTTATCTGTGGTATTTTGATTATAATAGTTAATGGTGGATTTTTTCTAGTGTCATTTGTAAATTCTGAGATTAAGTGATCAAATTATACTAAAATGCCTTTCTTTCATTCTCCCTTCCTCTTCATGCTTTTTGAGGTATTTTATATTTTTTCCTTATTAATATTGGCCTAATGACTTACTATATCTCCTATCTATTTTTATTAAGCAGATTTTGATACAAATAAGTATTTGAAATGTGTTTTAATATTTATAAATGGTTTCATTGTACATGACATTTTCAGACTTGGTTAATATTTTAGCACTTCTGGACCACAAACATAAAGAAAAAAATTTGTTTTATTGGTTTGAGCACCCGAATTGACCCCAGCAAGATTGAGATTGATCTGGTTTCTTCAAGCCTGTTAAATGCCAATCCAGTCGTCTGTAACAGTACTTAGTACCTTTGTAATTTTTCTGTACATATTTTCTGTGTTTGTCCTATAAATCTTACCCATCACTTGAAAAGACTCTCCTTGCTTAATTTAGAGATGAAAGAAAACAACCACAGCCACCTATTTTTTGGCTGCCATTTAAAAAATTGCATCTACAGTTACCGTCAGTGCTGTACGCACTGTTCTTTTTTGTAATTCTTAAGAAAGGACCTTACATTTTACTGGGACAAGGTGACAGGACACACCTGTGAAATGTGTACTTGGACTAACGAACCTCAGCCTTGGGGATGGAAAGGGAAGAGGGGGGATAGTTCTTTCTTTCATTTTTTACATTATTTTTATTGTATTTTTTTACATTATTTTATTGTATTGAAAATGTTTATGTTCAACTGATTTTGAAGACATATAGTGAAATTACATCCCTCTGATAACTAAACATTTTCAAACAAGTTCTGGCATGGCTTGTGGGTACAAAGACATAAATTACATATTTTGAGATGCTTTTCTATCTCAGGCATGAAGTGAAGAAGGTTTTTCTTTACTGTCTACGCGGGGGGTGGCTAGCGGGTCTTACACTCAGGTTTGGTTTTGTTTTGATTTTTGCTTCTTTATTTCCCCTAAAGCAAGGGTCAGACTTCAAAACATACACTATCAAAGAGGAACTAAACTGAAAGTGAATCTTGGAATTCGGGGTGATGGATTGAAGATTGCACATCTGTAGTCTTTAAAGTATCGTCATGCTTTTTATAAAATATTCACATAGAGTTTAAAGTGACCATATAATCTCAGACCCCATCTGAGGTTGTCCCGTATAGAAGTTGGGCAGGTATGTGGGGCCGGAAGCCTTCCCCATTCTGTTCGATCACTGGTCATGCTGTGGAGAAGAGATTCGAGCATAATGATTCTCAGAAGGAAGGGTGAGAAGCAAGAAGGATGAGTTCAAAAGGTGATTCTCCGTAAGTTACTCCCTTCCCAACCAAGGATGTGTCTTCATTTTTATAGTTTCCCACTCAGATCACAATAATTGGAGAAAAATACTAGTTTTTCAAAGGATTTTTCTAATGATGGATAAACAGCTGGTTTACAGAACCAGATTATTGGTTGGAAGTCCAGGGGAAAGTGGGGTATCAGGAGGTCTGGCAGTCTGGTCTGCTTCAGCATGCATCAGTGTACCCCCAGAGAGATCCCCAAGGGCTCTTCTGACAGTTTCTTTTTGGGTAAAAGAAGGGGAATGACCATACCCATGTTTTCCAGACACTTTAGGTAGTAAACTTATGTGTAAAAATCTTCACCAGAATCCCGACATGAAACAACTGTTTAAAAAATAATTGAAGATATTATTTAGGCAGTTTAAATCTGTGTGTGCAGAGTGTGTGTGTGTGTGTGTGTGTGTGTGTGTGTGTGTGTGTGTGTGAGAGAGAGAGAGAGAGAGAGAGAGAGAGAGAGAATTTCTTGTGCACTGAAAACCTCCTGCTCTTTTGTCTTCTGGGGTTCTGTATGCACGATTAAAAACTAGTTGAATATCTGCTCCTGAAATGCCTCTTGCTCTGACACATGATCCATGATTCCCACCCCCCACTCCCCAAATGCAGTGATACAGGGCAGGGTTATAAACATTCCCTTGTGTGCAGCAGTTCCTGAAATTTACTGTGCAGGACAACTTTCAGTTTCTGTAGAACTCTGACGCTTCTGTAGCGCAACCTGCAAATAGACTCTTGCTACTTCTCCAGCAAATGGAGCTGCACAGTAGCTCGAGCCGAGCAGAGTGCTTTAAAAATCTCTGAAATAGTTGTCTCCAACAGAAACACTTGTGAATACACTACATACTGTTTGATACATAATTCATCATTTTGATTTAAAATGTGTTAACCTTTTAGATATGGATTGGCCAACTAACTGTCTGGTATAAGAACTTATTGTTCTTACGTAATGCTAATGGTATAAGGTGGACATAGATTCATATCTATTCAGTCATCTTTGAACAGCTGTGATCCACTTGATGGACTTCTATAATAATAACTTTTTGCTCATGTGACTAAATAAATCATCATTGGATAAGGTTCCATCTGTTAATTTAGGTATTCTTTCTCCTGCGCCCCCACACCCAGGCATAGTAAGTGCAGTGATGTGATGTTTTTGTGATGTGTTCTGTATGGAATCAGTAACTTGATTTGTATACCCTCTCAAGAAACATGTTACTTGAGGGGTTTTTTGTTTTGTTTTGTTTTTTTCACTGAGTGTTTCAAGACTCATTTGGCAAGAGATTTTGTTTTGGGTTTAATTTTTGGCTGAGGAATTCTTATATAATGCTGCACATACTTGCTTCCTCTTTTTCTCATTGGCTATACATGGCCCGTGGCCCTGTGGTGTGCGAGGGATGATCGCGATGTACGATGGAAATCCTCGTTCCTGAAGGGGACTGGGGTACATGACACATGAGCAGGATGACAGAGATGAGTTACTTTTTCTTTCTTGCTTTTGGCCGGAGTTTATTTAAATACTTGTAAAGGTAGGCCTACCTCTTTACTTTCTATTCATTATGTGCCAAACACTCTCAGTAATGATTATTAGATGGATAGGGATTTGGGGAAAAACACCACGTCAAATAGGGATCATTTCAAAGGAATTGTACTAACTTTTCTACTAGTAAGTAAATCTTGTGTCTTGTTCCTCTTGGAATCACTGTATAGAGATGTTGGGATGGTTTGTGAAATGATCTCCTTGAACGTCAAGTATCACTTTATAAACTAGTTTTGAATAAAAGATTGATGTGTTTTCCTATTCAGTTTTAAAAAACTTTTTATTTTGGAATATTTTGAACAAATGTAAGAGTGATATAATGAATCTCCACACACCTGTGGCTTAGGTGCAGCACTTGCTAACTCTTAGGCCATCTCACTTACGTGTCCACCCTAAACACCTCTCCCTCGTTTGGAAGCGATTCTCAGACACAGTATCACCTTGTCTATAAATGTCTCAGTTTGTATCTAAAGACAGGAACTCTTTTCTAGTAAAAATAACGATAATACCATATATTTATAATAAATATTATTTATAATACCATTATAATGCAGTGTTTATATTTCCCTAGAAGTCTCATAATTGTTTTTTTACAGTTTTTTTCAACTTAGGTTTCAAAAAATTCATATATTGCAGGTGGTTTGTATTCTCTTACAAACCATTCCTTTTAATGTATAGGATTCCTATCAATTAATCAATCCATCATTTATCTATTTGTCTCTAGCCTCCTCTCCCCTCTCCTTCCTTTTTCCTTTTTCTTGTGATGTGTTTGTGGAACAAATTGGGAAGTTTGTACTGTATCAGATTAAAATATGCCAATAAGTAATATAGAAGGAAATGCATGGAACAGAAAAAAATTTAAAGAAAAGGCAAAAAAATTAAGATCATCTCCAAAGTTTCCACTGTAGTTTCTTAAAGTAGTTTGAAGTGTTCTGTGTGGGTGTGTATTTTAATGTAGAAAGAGGAAGCAGACTGTAACTGTAGCCCTAAGGGCTGAGGACTCTTGTTTTTGCTTGAACCTTAGTAATGGAATCTTATATGCTGATGAAGAAATCTCCCTCTAATAGTTTATTGGAAATGGACAGAAATTTTAAAGATTCATTCTCTGATTGGTGATTAATTAGTTCCGCACAATTTAAAAAAGTATAATTTCTGTAAAACATATATAAATAGGATACACAGGAAAAGGGCAAGAAGCAATTCACTCTTCTTTAAAGACTAAATTCATTAATATATTCCAGTTTCAAATTTCTTTACCTGGTTTTAAAAAAAGAGATCCTGTTTAATTCAGTTTCTGCATCTCCACTTGGATGTTTATAACCACTTCAAGCCTGTCATCTTTATCTACAAATTTTCCTTTTTCTGTTATTTCTACCACTTTTTGGCACTGCTGTTTTATTTATATTTCCCGTCCTAGGGAAATGTACACTAATTTTGGGAATGTTTTTATAACCCATTGGATGATTGATGATTTGTTAATGGACCAAAGATGATATTTCCTTGGTTAAAAGTATTTTTTAAAGTATTTTATTTTTAAAAGATGTCACAATTTTATTTTAGTGTTATGATAGAGAATTTAATCATGATTAATTAGTAATCACTATCTGGAAAGAGGATCTCAGTCATCCTTGGTGGGATTGCACATGAGAATCAATAATAGTGGTTATAGGTTGGGGGCGAGGTGAGCTGATATGGTAAGATCCTTTGGGATAAAATATACCCCTCCTTTGCCTGGCTTGAAGCTTTAAGAATCGTTAGTGTAGAGCAGTGCTTCTCAACCCAGAGCAATTTCGCACATGCCCCGCCCCCCATTTGGCAACGCTTGGAGGCATCTTTGTTTATCACAACTGGGGGAGGGTGTGATACTGACATCTAGTGGCTGGAGGCCAGAGATGCTGCTAAACAGAGCCCCCACCCATTCCACCCCCTACCCCTGAGAATTGTTCAATGCATAGTGTCAGTAGTAAAGAGGTTAAGAAACCCTGAGCTCGCGTAGTTAAAAAGGGTACATTTCTTGCTTTCTGTTCAGTCACATTTCTAAGGCATGGTGTGCATATGTTTAAGGGCTTGAGGGTGACACAGCAGTCGAGTAGATGGTATTTTTCAAATGAAATTAATTTATCTAGCTTATTTTCTTTCAGTATTTCTTTCTAGTATTTTCTGTTTCTTTCAAGAAAAACTGTTAATACTTGCATTATATAACTTGTATCATAGACTTTTTAATTGTTAATAAGAGTCTATAAAACAGATATATAAATATTTGGGGCCATATGCTAAAACTTCATTTATGAATGCTCTGCATATTTGCTTATAAAATTGCTTTCATAAGTTAAAAAAAGATGAAAAACAACTTCAAGTAAATGTCCTCATCATTCTATCTATCATAGCATATTTTCGGTCTTTCCTCCCTCCTTCTTCCCCTCGCTCACTCAGCAGCTATTTGTTAAGTGCTAAATGTAGCTGTGGGTGCTGGAACGCAATCATGGTTTCCCCTGTCCTCATGGAGCTTTCTTTCTGAAGGAAGGCAGGCAGTCAGGGGAGCAATAAAACAGCGTGGTGAGGGCTCTGCTGTGGAGACTGCGCAGAACAATGGGAGTGTCAGCAGAGTCAGAGGCAAACACGTGTAAATGTGGAAAATAATCGTGGTAATTGGAAATGCCAGGGGCTCGATGTACGAGAGATGTATTCGGGGGAAATACTAATATAACTTTTTTAAAAAGATTGAAGCAGTTTTAGCAGATAAATCTGGTTTAATTTTATGTAAATTTAGAATTTCTACTTTTGCATTGTAGTAAGGATAAATGGAACAGGATGACACTGCTTCAGTGAAATATTGAGATCAAATATTTATGTCCCTTATGTAAAATTTTGGTTCTGCTTTTATATTTATCAGAATTGTGATTTTTTAGATACACATTACAAATATACAAATAAAAATTATTGCATTATTGCTGGCGATATGTTAGATGCCGTGGAGGACATAAAAGAGCTAGGAACATAGGTATAATATAGTTGTACACATATTTTATATAACATTTAATGAAGCATTAATAGTATGTAAAGCATTTTTTAGAACAGTGCTTGGTACATACCAACAATATATATATTTTGCATACTGGCCTCTATTATTTTATTTTCATCACCATTATCTTCATAAGTAAAGAGTATTTGAAAGAATTGTGTAAACCAGCCTGATAAAATACTATGAATTACGTATTTTTAAGGTGTGTGGGGAAACACTAAGGGCATGAACGGTGGGGGCGGAGTGTTTGCAGTGTCAGACATCAGGGATTCCCGTGGTGTCATGTAGATCAGAGTCATTCATTTAACCTCTTCAAAGCGTAGTTCTTTATTACTGGCATTCTCTGTAACAGTAGATCTTCTCACTATTTCCTGTCCTGGTACTTTCCCACCCCTTGTCCACCTGCTGCCACCAGACCAGTGGGAAAAATTTTGAGTTCTAATCTAAGAGTGGCTGCCTAATTTATAAACGTATTTTCAGTTTTATTTTTATGTGTGGGATTGAGTTAAAAAATAGAAGTTTATATTCTGTGCACATTGTACTATCCACTATCTTAGTACTCGTCTGACTCATTTTTCATTCTTTTTATAACTTTGATTGCAAGTTAATTCTTTAAAAGCTCTGCCAGAGGCAATGATTGGTGCTCCCTTAGTTAATTCAACTTTCCATCCTCCTCTAAATCATTGCTTAGATATGAATAGTCTTTAAAATGAATTGTGAGATTTAATCAGTGTAATGTGGAATAATGATGTGCTTCCGTGGATGCATCATGCTCATTCCGGTGGGTGAATGTTTCTGTCTTCAGCAGTTTGATGCCATTTCGTCATGTTTCCAGGCGGAAGGAAATGTATTTCATGCGCCCGCTTACTTAGTTTCCTTTGAGGTTTACCATTTTACTTTTTTCTTTATATTTATATATGTATGACTCTTTATATTTTGAGACACCATTTGTAGTTCCTTATGATAATGAAGCCATACACTCTTCATAAAAATGACTTCATGTAGTTAGTACTGCATTGAGATCTTCTTCTTGGGGCCAAGGTCCAGGTCCTTATTTTTGGTCCCCAAATGACCTGCACTGAGCCCTTGGCAGGAGACTGACTGAGGAATAGACCTTGTATATGCCAATTTGTTGCTCAAATTATTTCCGCATTGGCCATAGGGAACCCTTTTAAATTGCTCCAGGGCCATTTTGATACGATCCCCTCTTTTTGACATACTTCCTTGTTTTCTGGCACACAGCATGCTCCCCACTGATCTTCCCACTGCCGAAGTCCTAGAATCAGCCTTTCTCCAAGGTTCCCTGGTGCCCTCTGATGGAAATATTAGAAACTAAAATCTGGGTTCTAGGTGTGCTTATTTTACTGGAATTTGCTGCTTCTAGGCCCTCTCACTGGACAGACCGGGAAATCTGTAGGAGGTCTGTCCTGAAGAAGTCCAGCCATTGTTAATATAATGAGAACTGTTTGCAGGACATCAGCCTAACCTGGCAGCCAGGGAGAGTGGACTAGAATGTGTAGGTGTGAACAATGGCACCATCACTGACTAGTCAGTGGGGGCGGTAGATGCTCTTGAGAGAGCATGTGTACTGTGTGGCTGTTGCATTCAAGATGACTGAGCCAGTAGAGCAACAAATCTGTATCAAATTTTGCATCAAGCTTGAACTTTCCTCCTCAAAAACTGTTTGGATGATTCAGAAGACTGCAGCTCAGTGCAGTGGTGATTGGCAGCTTCATCAATGACGACGTACATGCTTATGCAGTTTTTGGTGAAACATCAAATCACCCAGGTGACTCAGTCCCCCTACAGCCCAGATTTGGCACTCTGCGACTGCTAGCCTTTCCTAAAACTAAAATCACCTTTGAAAAGGAAGAGATTTCAGACCGTTGATGAGCAAAAAAATACAATGGGGCAGCTGATGGCGATCGAGAGAACTGTGTGAGGTCCCAAGGTGCTTACTTTGAGGGAGACAGAGGCATTATTGTCCTATGTTCAATGTTTCTTATATCTTGTATCTTCCTCAGTAAATGTGTCTATTTTTCATGTTGTGTTTGGATACCTTCTGGACAGACCTCACACGTGCATACTTACCCATGGACCCCTGCATTTCTATAATTATATCTGTATCTATCTCCATTTATGTTAAAATAAGATATGAATTCATACTGATATATCCCATTTTAATTTACCAGCACAGGACTTCTCTTTTGCTTATTTGTAATTTTTTACTCTGAGTGTAGGAAACCTGACTCATTATCCATAGTAGATTTGCTTGTTTTTTTAACCTTCCTAGCTGTAAACAGTAATTTAGAATTACTAACCCATATCTCTGTGAAAAATCCATTTACCAACTAGAATACAATATTTGCGTACAGTTGTTTTAGTCTTTAGCTTTATAATAAGCCATGTTTTGGCCTTTTTTTCCCATTTACATAGATTACCTCCTTTTGTCTTTGTACCTTTCCGTGAGGTCATGCTATGCATCAATTATGTAGTTATGTCTACTTTTCATGTCTGCAATTTATCCTGGGTTCCCTGGCATGCTGGTGAACTCATTTTTTAAAAAAAATTGCAGGCAATAAAGTTTACCCTTTGGGTATATAGGCCTTTGGGTCTTGACACATGAATCGAGTCAGGTGTCTCCTCTCACAGCACCACATGGAACGTGCCCAGCACCTCGGGAAGTTGCTGCTGCAGCCTCTTCATCAGCAGCCCCACCCCCACACACGAGTCTTTGGCAAACCACCGATCCGCTTGCCATCCTTACAGTTCTGCCTTTTCCAAAATTCTACCTAATAGGAATCATACAGCATGTAGCTTGTTTGGCTTTGGCTTCTTTCACTTAGCAAAATATATTTAAGGTTCATCCATATCATTGTATGAACGACTAGTTCATTCATTTTTGTTGTTAAGTGGTGTCCGTTATGTGACTGCCCCAAGGTTGGTTTGTCCATTCACCCGTCTGAGGACAGCTGGGTTGTTTCTAGGTTTTGGTGTTGTGAATAAGCTACGGTAACTATTCGTATTTAGGAGTTTGCATGAATATAAGATTTTAATTCACTTGGGCAAATACCTAGGATTATAATTCCTTAGTCATATGGTTAAGTATGAACATAATTACCAAAAACAAAAACAAAACCTGCCAAACTTTTCCAAAGTAACTAACATTTTACCTTTCTGTTAGCAATGATTGTCTGTTTAGGTCTGCTTTTTTTCTATTTTGTTGCTCTTTTTATTGTTGTTGTTGGGTCTTAAGATTTTTTTATGTATGTATACGGGATACAAGTTCTTTAACATCTATATAATATTCAAATATTTTCTTTCAGTCTGTGGCTTGTCTTTCATTCTCTTGATGTATATCATTTATAGAACAAAATTTTGCATTTAGTCCAGTTTGTCAGTGTTTTTTTCACGACTCATGCTTTTGGTGTTGTCTAAAAATTCATCGGCAAACCCACAGTCCTGCATATTTGTCTCCTGTGTTTCTTCTAGAAGTGCTGTAGCTTTACATTATCTTATGACTTGGTCTTTCCGTTCATTTTATCTACAAGTAACATTTTTGATTGCTTCACCCTTTTTCACACATACATATCTTCCAGGTTATTAACTTACTATCTATACTTAACATATCTTGCGAGTTTTTCCTGTAGGCTCACCAGCTACGTGTTTGTTTACTACCAACACTTAACACTTCTTATGGGTTTCATCCATCCAAATGGTTTTATCTGTAGAACTTAATGCAAATAATGATGTCAAAGCACATCGCAGTGTTTATCTGTTATTACTGTGAAGAAATAGTTGAAATATCACAAATGCTTTATAGTGTGATCCTGTAGCATATTTCTGCCAATTAAGTGTGTCGTCTACGAGGACAATATTAGAACAGGATTCCTTTGTCTTAATTTTCAAATCAGTTATTCATTGTGTGTTAAGAGATTATAAGGTCAAAAGCTTTCCCACTTCCGTGTGTGTGTTTATAGATATTTGAACTTGACATAATTGGCCATAACAGAAGTCATCGTAAGATGTATTGATTCTTTGAATGTAAATATTTGCTCAGTTTTTGGCTTGAAGTGGCTTATATATAAACAGATGTTATAAGATGCCTGGAAATGTAGCTCTAAAAGAAGGGACAAGATATGTAATAAAAGTTTAAAAAAGAAAAATAGGTTCATGAAATAGGACAAAAGTTGAATATTGTATACTGAGAGAAGTAGAGTACTTCTGAGGAAAAATAAGCCAAAATTGGTAATAACAAAGCAATGGTAATAATATTAGTGATACTAATAATGTTATTTATTGAGTATGTACTGTATCCCAGCTGCTCTGCTGAACTACGCTCCTTGATTTCATCATTGAATTTCAGAGATAATGGCTCCCTGTCTTTTATTTTGTATTCATTGGGTTGCGAACAAGGATCCAAGGCAGTTTGGCTGCGTTGCCAGAAGTGCTGCCTTTCACTGGTTGCCTCTCTGGGGCTGCCGGCCAGTACAGACCAGACTCTCTGCTTCCATAATTGTCTTCGAACAGCTGCTTCTGGTCTGCACAGACTGAATTCCTGGACCAGTCAGGTGCTGAGAAAGAGCAGTTACAGGGTTATTCTTACTCATCCTAAGATCTCAAGCTATTAACTTGTTTACTGTCATTGCGTAGCCACCAACCCCGACAGTCTTCTGGGTTTATTTGCCGCATGTCGACCTGTTCTCTCCATCCCCCGTGCTGGAGTCTCAAATGGTGAAGATGTGTTCCTTTCCTGCTTCACATTCTCTGTTAGCACCTGCCTTCTGTTGCCGGTAGGGCTCTGACCCTACACACCCTGCTGCCCTCATCTTCATCTCTCCTCCTGCTTCTCAGGCTTTCCGCTCCCCGGTCGGTAGATACATCGGGGTCGTTTAACATGGTGTCCTGCCTTTCTGGATTCCCTTCACTCAGTGTCATTCCACGGTAGGTTCTCATACGTACTGAAGACCCATCTCAGCTATTTCCTTCCCACGAAGTTGTTTCTGACGTGTTCTCACCCTCACGCCATCCCACGCAGAGGTGATTGATTTTTCTTCAGATGGACAGTGTATTTGCACACAGGCACTTGGAAATCTGTGCGCGTGTTTTCCGCATGGCTGTTTCTGTAGTAGGAAGTCCTTTACCCTCCTTAATTTTTATCCCCTTTGCCTGGCATAATAATCATTGACAAAAAAGTTGATGAATGGATCTTCCCTTTAGAGCTTCCCCTCTTCTGTATATTTTATATAAAAATAGCTTTGGATTTTCTCCCCATTTTTGTACTGCTTTTTTAAAAAAGTCAAGATGAGTGATTTTTAAACTTTTTAAAAAATTCTTTCCTCAAATGAAAACTTCGACACAATGTTACGTGTTTGTATGTGCACACACATGTGAAGAGGCAGAGGCGGTGAGCATGAGGGCGGGTCTTTCCCTCTGGCATGTCTATGGAACTCGAAACGCCCCAGGGAGTATGGCTTCAGAGTCACTGCTCTTTTTTTACCTCTGTTCCTGAGTCCTCTGAAATCATTCGTCACAGAGAGGTCTTTCTAAAACACAAAACATTCTCATGCTTAAATTTTGTTCATGAGTCCCCATGGCCTCATTTTAGAAATGGGCTTCTTGGGAGTTAGGCTATGCCCTTTTCACCTTTCTGTCTCTGGTCCCTGGTGTGGCCTTGGTCCTTAGCCACCTGGGTGCTCCACAGGTGTTTGAGGTAATGAGGGACCTTGACTACCTGTCTTCGTTGTTCTAATGACTTCGCCTCATTGCCATTGGCGGTGCGAGCCTCTCTCTCACTCGGATCTCTCCTGTCTTTCAGGCCCAGGCCAAGTCTTAACCTCCTTATTTTAAAGCTATCCTTAGCATCAGCGGCCTTCCTCATTTCTTTTTTTATGATTTCTAAAGTTACTTATTGTTATAAAGAACAGGATACTTATTGTACTATGTTTATTTAGAGCACTGCTTTTGTTACCACCTGGTGGAACCTCTCTGGGCAATTCTAGCAAAATGAAATGAGAATTCCTAAGGGTTTCAAAGGTACTTCCTTATCCAAGAATACTCGGCTCAGTTCTGAAACATATAATTCCACTTATAATTTGCTTTTCTACATCAGCCAGAGGTCATAATTTTAGGTTCATGCTTTAGTATAGCTATATGTCAAGACAGCTTTGCCTTTGTTTCTCAACACGTTGTAGGTTGAACAATAAATCTTTGTTTTATTGTGTCTTCTAAAACCAAAATTGGTGCTGAGTCAGCCGATAGCCAGCAAGTCAAAAAAAAAAAAAAATCTTTGAAAAAGTACATGCAATAATTTAAAAGCATTAGGTGTGATTTTTACTGTGGATCTTTTCAGGTTCTTGTTGGGAAAGAGGAATAAAGCTTTATCCTTGCAGCTTTACATTAACAGTGTTGACACAGTACACTTCCTGTCTTTTTTATTCCTTGTGAATGTTTCAGTAAATATGTTTCTTTTGTTGTTTTCACAATTGTTTATAATTGCATCTTATGTGAGAGCACTTTTCTTAAAAAATCTAAGTGCTATTAGGAAAAATATATTTTATTTCTTTAAAAATAGCAATCAAAACATGTTACCAAATGATTATTATATTTTTATTTGGGCTTGAAGACATTTTGCTTATTTCAACTATATTTTTCATTGTTCTAATTTATTTTTAGCCTTTAATAAACTAACTTGTTTTTGATAAATTGAAAATATCTCTATTTAGAATAAGGGATGAATACCAACAACATTTCATACAGGAAGACTTTTCTCGGAGACATCTGTCTGTAATTTTTTTTATTCTTGATGCTATTGCCAAAGGAAAAGTGGATACTGTGTCTTTAATGGAAAGCAAAGGTTATCTTTCTCTGGCCTTTGTGTGCTATGTGGATGCAGGCAGCCAGACAGGCAGTGTGCACGGGGAGACGAGGGAACTGGCTGTGGATCGATCGGAGTGGTGTGAAGTGAATTAATGCGAGGTGGGCCGTCTGTCTGTCAGAAGGATTGCAGGGAGCGTGGGGCAGTGTGGTCAGTGACTGTGGAGCTCCGCTTCGAATGAATTCAAGCCTTCCGCCTGAAAATAAACTCTACTCCCTGTTGTTAAATTTTGCTTTATTCAAAGTAAACGTTCATTTCAAATTACTGCCTCTTGTTCATTTAACTTGGACCGCAGTTGTGAGAAACTGATGGAATAAAAATACCTGCTATTCTTTTAGATCTATTTTTTGACCTCAGCGGAAATCTATATTACCATGGAATGACATATATAGTTTTTGTTAATATTTATAAATGTTCTGGTATATATTTTTCTTTCTGCGTCCTAACCATATTGTTTATTGCTTCCATCTAATCTTTAATGAAATAATAAAATTATAATGAACTCAACTGACTTTATATTCCAATATTGGTTAAAGTGCTATATTTTTAGTGTTACTCTATTAAAATTTAGTATTTAATCTTTGATTATTGTTAATCACCTGACCCTGAACTCTTCTGAGTTCATATTATTTATCACTTATTCAGACATTATTAACCAGCAGGAGAAAAATTATTGTAAAGGTAATTACAAGCTTTTTAAAGAAAATTTTAGAATAATATCTCTGATTTTACTGGTGGGGAAAGATAAGTACAGTTTTATTACATTGATTTTGAAAACTATGTCCATATTTGCATTAAAATTTTTTAAGTGATTAAAAATGTTGCATATAAATGGGAAAGTTCATACATACATACAAATTCTGTCTGGAAAAAGTCCAGCCATTGTTAATATAATGAGAATGGTTTGCACAACATTGATGTGACCTGACAGCCAGGGAGAGTGGACTGGAACGCACGCATGTGAACAATATGCATTCCAGTCACTGTACTAGTCAGGGGGGCTCCAGACGCCATTGAGTGAGCATGTGTACTGTGTGGCCTCCTCATTCAGAATGACTGAGCGAGTAGAGCAACGAATCTGCATCAGATTTTGCATTAAGCTTTAACAGAAGGCTGCAGCTATGGGCAACCAGTGATTGGCAGCTTTATCCTGACATTGTGCCCACTCATGCATCATGTCTCATGCAGAGTTTTTGGCGAAACATCAAGTCACCCCAGTGACTCAGCCTCCCTGCAGCCCAGATTTGGTGCCCTGGGACTTCTGGCTTTTTCCCCAAACTAAAATCACCTTTGAAAGGGAAGAGATTTCAGACCATTAGTGAGATTCTGGAAAATATGACAGAGCAGCTGATGGCAACTGGGAGAACTATGTGAGGTTGCAAGGTGCCTACTTTGAAGGGGACTGAGGCATCATTGTCCTGTGTACAATGTTTCTTGTATCTTCTTCAATAAATGTCTCTTTTTCATATTACATGGCTGGATACCTTCTGGACAGATCTGGTATATGTATCTCTCTCTCACAATGAATAGTGATCTAAGTATTGGGAAATCTAACTGGCATAAACATCTTGTAAGAGTCTCTCCTGTCCGCTTCTTACTTCTGCTGCTCCTCACAACCCCTCACCCCACCTTTCTCTGCTTTGTCCAAACTTACTCATGCCTGATTTCTGCTCCATTCCATTGTTATCTTGCTTTTAAACTGATTCACACCATGGAACCCATTTACAGACACCTGTCGTCTGGCATGAACCTTTATGAGATGTTCATCACTGCCAAATATTATGGGGATACCCAGAAAGTATGAGTCTTAGATTTAATGGCATAGTTTGCCAAATAAGCTCACTTACATCAAGTACACAAGAAAACAGCAATGCGCCACCATATTATGAATTGACATTTATAACCTTGACTATCAAGATTATAAATATGCAACAAAATGAAGTTCCATGTATATGTTTTCTGAGTGGGCTCTTCATATTTCTCAGGAATAGTTTGTCACCTTATTGACAGTGGATAGTGATGAAGTGATTTTTATATTTCAGAAAGTTGTTCTCTCTCTAGATTTGCCTATTCTGGACATTTCCACATGTGTTTTATGTGTGGCTTCTTTTAGTACTTCATATCCTTGTGTTGCTGATTAATATTCCACTGTATAAATTTATTATAATTATCCATTCATCAGTAAATTATGATGTAGTCACACATTCATTCATCAGTTGATGAACATTCAGATTTTTTAAATGCTGTGGCTTTTCCGAGTCATGCTGTTGAGAACGTTCCTGCCCAAGTCTTTGTGTGGACCTGTGTTTTCACTCCCTGGGAGTGGAGTTGCTGGGCCACGTAGTAACGATGCGTAACCTTCAGGGGCACTGCCAGGCTGTTCACTGTTGAGTTTTGAGAGTGCCTTATATAGTCTGGACACTGGTCCCCTGCTGGATATTTGATTTGTGAATCTCTTCTCCCAGTTCGCAGCTTCTCTTTTTATTTTCTTAATAGGATCATCTGTAGAGCGAAAGTTTTTAATTTTGATGACGTCCCTGTTACCCAGTTTTTCTTTTATGGATTGTATTTTTGGTGTCAACTGTGCCTTAGATCTCAAAGATTTTCTTTTCGGGGTAAAAGTTTTATACTTTTTTGATCTACATTTAAGCCCATGATTCATTTTAAGTTAATTTTTCTCTTTAAAAAATGTTTATGTTGTATTTTTTTCCATCAGCATTGAGTCCCCTTACGCCCCCTTTCCCCCGCCATCACCGCACTGTTGTCCTTGTCCATGAGCCCTTTTTCCTGAGGTTAGGGGATGGGGGGATACAGTTAATTTGTATGTAAGGTATGAGCCTTAGGTCAAGGTTCAGCTTTTTGTCTATAGACGTCCAGTTAAGAAGGCCAGTTGTTGAAGAGACTGTCATTAAATCCCCACTGAATTGCTTTTGCACCTGTCAGATATCAGTTGGGCATATTTGTGTGCCTCTTTTATGGGTTTTTTTTCTGTTCCATTAACTTAAAGCCATATAGTTTTGATATCTTTATATGATGTCTTAAAATGGGCAGACTGATATTTCTCACTGTATTTTTTCTCCAAAACTCTTGTAGCTAGTGTAATCCCTTTGTTTTTACATTAATTTGAGAATAATTATGTCTGTACCTCCAACAATAAGCTGCCATTTTCATAGAAATTATGTTTAACCTGTATATCAATTTATAGAGAATTGACATTTTTGCTGTGTTGAATCTTCTGCAATGAACCCATGAACACTACAGGACGAGGCAAAAGAAGGCTCACAGTTGTTTGAATGGAAAATAATACAGTAATTAATAAACAGTAATATAAGAATAAACTTTGTGTTTTGCGCACTCACAACTGTAAGCTTCCTTTGCCCCTGTATATGTCTCCATTTCATTTATTTAGATCTTTGATTTCTTTCCTCTGTCTCTTGTAGGTTTCAGCATGCAAGTCCTGTATATATATTTTTAGATTTAATTCTAAGTATTTCAGTGTTTTGAACCATTATTATTAGTATGTTTTTTAATTTACATGTTCACATGTTCATTGCTGGCATATAAAAATATGATTGATTTTTTTTTAAATGCTTTTTCTTGTATTCTGCAGACTTGCCGTCCATACTCATTTACTAGTTCCCACCCCCGCCCATCCTTTGGATTTTTTCTGTGGACAGTGTTTTATCCTTGAATAAGGACCATGTATCTCATTCTTTCTAAACTGCATGGCTGTATGTGTTTCCTTTTCTTGCTTTATCACACTGGCTAGAACTGCCAATGCTGTGTTAAGTACAAGGGGCCAGTGTGGACATCTTCACTCCGCTCCTGATGCCGGGAGGAGAACCTCCAGTCTTCCACCGCTGAGTGTACCATTAGCTGTGGCTGTTCAGTAGATGCCCTTCTTTGTTAAGTTGACAAAGTTCCTCTTTATCTGTATTTTGGGGGGAGTTTTTTTTAAATTGTGAATTGATGTTGAATTTTGTCAAATGATTGCTATAAACTGTATGATTTTTTCTTCTTTAGCTTGTTAATATTTTACATTATGTTGATTGAGTTTTTAATATAAACAGACTTGCTTCCTTGGAATAAATCTCACTTGGTAATGATACATAAATCTTTTTATATGTTGCTGAATTCTATTTGCTTACATTTTGTTAGAGATTGTTGAGGCTGTATTTACTAGATATATTGCTTTGTAGTTTTCTTTTAGTGTTGTATTTTCTTTTTTTCTACCAAGAGATAAGGGATTTTCCACCCTTTACTTTGTTTTGGAAAGTGTCGATCAAGAAACCAGTTTCAGCGTAGCTGCTTGGTCTTTCGGCCTTGGCTGCTTGGAGATACACACGTTTGCTCCTTAAGTTCCGTCCCACAATATTGAATGTCCTCCGTTGAATAGTTACCTGGGGTAGCCCAAGAGCCCCGTGGAGGGCTCTCCAGGATTTGTACTCAGCATCCTTATTATTCCACGGTTCCTCATGGCTGTGATGCTCTGTCATACCTCTTACCCTGGAGCTCAGTGTCCGGAAGGTCCTGGTGGTAAAGGGTATTGGAGTTTGAAATCAAGAGACCTACGCGTGTTGATACTGGTCCTGAATGTAGTAGCTGTGTTATGTTGAGCAATTACTTAACCTGTCTGATTAAATGAGATTGATTTAAAGGAATTTGTAAACTCCTGACTACATAAATGCCAGCTTTATTTTCGTGGAGCATTTTAATTTTACAGGAAAGGAAAATACCACTAATAAATGATTGTTACTGTCAACTGTTCCTTAATATCTTTTACCTGTTTCCATAATCATTTAAAAAATTATCAAGGGTTAGACAAGACATGAGATTTCAGAGACTTATATTTTGATTTAATAATCTGAAATAATGATCTTTGCTTTTGTATTTAAGCCATAAGTCTTTATTTAGGAATGTGGCATTTACCTTCTCATCTCCTCTTTTTGATTATTTTACTGGTAGCCATTTCTAATAAACTTAATACTAATTTTCCAGTAATCCCCCTTCTTTATTTAAAAATTTTATCTTGAAAACCCAACAACAGAATGATCCTGTGAAGGGATGGCGTTGTCGTTTTGAATTCGTCAGGGACCATTGATACAGCACTGTTCTTTCCTTTCCTTTCCTTTCCTTTCCTTTCCTTTCCTTTCCTTTCCTTTCCT